>CM046792.1:36498012-36628499 GCA_025617405.1 Perca schrenkii
GTTATGGCACTGTCAGTCCCCTGCTCCATATCCTATCCGCCAATCACAGCGTCTCTCGGATGAAAACACCTCTTTAGTGACCCCCCACCTCCATCCCCCCACTTTACAGTGCTTGCATGTGCATTAGGTGATCAGAGTGAGACTACAATGGACAGATTTGTTATTAAAAAAGCAAAACCTAATGATGCATGTGCATTGACCACATCCACCACCAGTGCAGAGAGTTCCAGCAGGGCCCTGTCAGAAGCATGGATTCTTAATTTCCCACGAACCTGATCGAGGTTACGTGTCAGTTCAACTTCTCATCTCCAATCCTGTCTGTATTAGTGAGAAGCGGCGCTGTCCTGAGTTGAAAGAGAGCCTACTTTACAGCTTTATTATCGAGGTAATAGGCGCGTGTGTTCGTGTCGGCCGCTGTCCATTTCCTAACGTGGCAGCGTTCACTGTTAGATCGTGTTCAACACACGATTGAAGAAAAAGCACAAGCAGCCACTGCACGGCCAACACACTGACACTAGAAACCTTTTATAAATTACATATATAATGACAGAATTTGTATTGTATGTTGGTCGGAGCTGTGTCTGTTAGCAGTTAGCTCGCTTGTTAGCCGCTGAACAGCAGCAGAATGCAGGCAGAGTGAGCAGCCGCCAGCTGTTGACCCGTGCAGGACTTCACCGTGAGCGGACTGGTTAGAGACCATGTGACTGTTTAGAGACCATGTGACTGGTTAGAGACCATGTGACTGGTTAGAGACCATGTGACTGGTTAGAGACCATGTGACTAGTTAGAGACCATGTGACCAATGTTAACTGTTCCCTATACGCAAACAACGTAATATCATAAGTGATAGGGGGACCCAGCAACGGCCATTATGAGCTTTTCCCTCCATTTTCTCTGAACTAATGTTTTGGTAGGAACGAAAGTTTACATCGTATGTTTGCTGGCGTTTGCCGCTGCTTGCCGCTGAACCGCATCATAGCTCATTACCATAAAGTTGACCAAAGTTCAACTTTCTGATTGACGCTCTGGTTGCTCAAAACGCCCAAAACGTGACGCCGACAGATTTGCCGCCCCTTGCAGCTGAGAAAAGCTTCCGTTGAAAATGAATGACTTCCGGTAACTTTAGAAGCTCAAGTCAGCCGCGGTGTATAAGTCTGATATGCAAACATTTTTGACTACTTTTTTTTTTTCAAAGGGCATGCGCCTGTGAGCACCCACAGAGGAAAACATAAATCGGCACCTATGCTGTTGGTTAAACTGGTTTCTGCCAAAAACTGGATTGGTTACCGACACACAGCTGTGTGATTCTGCAGCGTCGTTCTTCTTTCTCTCCATGGCTACTTTTATTTTGAAATGATTTATGAGAAAAGATTCTTACTTTGTTTCAGATGTTATTTAATGTCCCTTCAGCACATTACGCTTCAATTTCTGCTTCATGCACTCTGCAATTAAACGGAGAGGCGGGCGGTGAAAGGTCAAAGGTCACCGCACTCGGACAATCAGGGACAGAGAAGTTCACGCCAGCGTGAAATCATCTGATTAGAGAGCTTTGTTTCACGGAGGGACATTTTGAGAAGCAGTTTGTTATCAGATATAACTGTTACCTGATAGTTCCTTTAACGCTCGTGTTGTCGTCTCCATCGACCATCAAGCAACTTTTTTATTTTTCTGGGTCAAAATGTAAAAAAAGCCGTTTTGTTTGTCTTTTTTGACACTTTTGTCGAAGTTTCTGTTAATCTTTTTCTACGCTTTTTTGACGTTTTTTTAAAGTCCCAGTCTGTAACGTGTTTAGTTGTTCAAACATAATACAACATGATTTTTCATTGTTGTTCATTATCATATTCTGTGTTGCCCGTTCAAAAACTTGTCCTTTTTCATGAATATTTACCTCCACCATCAAGTATTCCTATTGGCTTGGAATTTTACATTTGTGTTTGCATGAACTGGGGTAGACGCTCCATCTTGAAATATGTTAACCGGTAAGGGACATACAGGACATACTGCTCCACCTTTATGTATGTGTGTGTGTGTGTGTGTGTGTGTGTGTGTGTGTGTATAAGGGACATACAGAACATACTGCTCCGCCTTTCCTGTTTTCTCTGTCACATGATAAACTCTCAGCTGCTAATGCTGCTAATACTGCTAATGCTGCTAACGGGTATCGTAGCTTCCCGGCCCCCGGTGGCCAGTTTGAAGAAGGAAACATGGAGGACCACACGTATTCAAAATCCTAATTTCAGGAACAGGAGTCTTCTTCTTCTTCTTTGCCCAGAAAGAGAAAAAGGAGATTGAAAAGAGCAAGAGACTGGCCCTTTTTGAAGCGTGAAGGCTACCGTAGCTGTAATACCTACTGCGAACTGCGTGGTGCGAGAGAGTTGATTGTTGATATATGATCTCAACGCTAGATGGGAAAAATTCCCTCACGTTGGACCTTTGAGCTTTTCCCATGTTTTTGTAACTTTTTTCGGTGCTTTTTTTGACATTTGTTCCCTACGTTTTTCAACGTTCTATTATCAAATTTTCTCTCAAAATTTAAAACTTAAAAAAACACTTTTCTCACTTTTCCCGACGTTTTTGTCACTTTTTTGTCAATTTTTTTGTCACTTTTTCGGATGTTTTTGTCAGGTTTAATTTTTCTTTGCTTTTTTTTTTTTACATTTTTATTCTTTTTTCACACTTTTTTAAATCTTTTTTTTTTAGACATTTTGACAATTTTTTTCAATGTTCTTGTATCTTTTTTCTTTCCAAAATTCTATAAAATTGACTAAAACACCCAAATTCAATGAAAGTAGCGAACTGATCATTTATTTAATTTATGAAGAGAGTTGTAGAGAACCATCCACGTTATTTTGTTTTAAAATTTGATTGAAAGAAAACCCCCAAATTAGGAGGATTAATCTGAACGAATGTGATTCTGTCTGCAGTGTTCTGGGTTCAGGCTCCATCATCGTCTGTGTGATGTCACAGAGACTCGGCCGGACGCCGGAGGTCAGTTCCTTATTTCATTCTTTTGTTTTACACGTTGCTCCGCCTTAAAAGGGATTTACAGGATTATGAATGACCTGAATCAAAGCTTTTTATTTCTACGTGTGTGTTTGTGTTTGCAGCTGCAGCCGCTGCTGCTGCTCAGCGTGTCTGACCTGCTGCTCGCCTTCTGCTGGCTCATCGGAGTGGCGCTCTTCTCTCAGCGCTGCACACACTGTTACAACCTGCACACTGTGGAGCAGGTAACGCACACACACACACACACACACACACACACACACACACACACACACACAGTAGATAAGGTAACACACAGACACTCACAGTGGAGCAGATAACACACACAGTAGAGCAGGTAACACACACACACACATACACACACAGTAGATAAGGTAACACACAGACACAGTGGAGCAGATAACACACAAAGTAGAGCAGGTAACACACACAGACACACAGTAGATAAGGTAACACCCACACACACACAAACACACAAACAGTGGAGCAGGTAACACACACACACACACACACACACACACGCACACACACACACACAGTGGAGCAGGTAACACACAAACACACACACACACACACACACACACAGTGGAGCAGGTAACACACACACACACACACACACACACAGTGAAGCAGGTAACACACATACACACACATGCACGCGCGCGCACACACACACACACTGTTGAGCAGGTAACACACATACACACACACACACATTGTGGGGCAGGTCACACACACACACAGTGGAGCAGGTAACACACACATACACACACACACACACACACACACACACACACACACTGAGCAACTGTTTTAGTAAATTACTGATCCTTTGTTTAAACACAAAACTATATATTTACCTTTTTATATTTAATTTATAATAAAAAAGAAAGGCTTTAAATCAAGACTTCGGGTTCTTTAACACACAGCAGGTCAGGTCAGGTCAGGTCAGACAGAGTTTACAGATTTCTTTTGGGGGGGGGGGCCTTTGTGCTTTTTCACTAAAGTTTAGAGACTTTATGGGGTTTCCTTCCTTCCTCATAACAAACAAATATATGTCCTCCCTATGTTTCCTCAAAAATCACCCAAAATAATGCATCCTCCTAAAACACAAGGACACTTCACAGCTGGAAAATCTCTACTTCCTCCCTCCTAATGAGATGGATCCTTCAGTTTCACTTTCTCTCCAGTATGCACTGCTGCGGTTTCATCAGAGAGACGACCTGGCTGTCTGTGTCAGTGCCGCTCCTGTCACAGTGGCCAGCACACACACACACAGACACACACACACACACACACACAAGCAGGATAACGACGGAACAGAAGAATGGCCGAGAGGAAGAGGAGCTCTCTGTGTCTATATTTTCAAGCCGAAAATGAAACGACGTATATAACTCAAGCTGTATAATTTGTAAAAAGGCTGCAAGATACAGTGTTAACACAACAAACTTATACAAGCATATGGAAACTCTGTTCTGGGTTATTAATAATCCAAAGGAAAAATCCCCAAAACACTTAAAGGTCATGAGAATTAAAGGACAATTCAGGAGCAAAACGAACCTAGGGGTTAATAACAGATGCTAATTGAATGTGTTTGTAGCTTGAAACTAGCTAACACGGACCGCTGATTAGCTTATAATGCTAGTATTCGGGGCACAGGTAAAGTAAAAACGATCGCTATTTATACCACTAAAAAGGCTCAAAATATCACCAAACTTCCACGGTAGCATAATGAGGGCCCCTACATGTTAACCGATGCATTGAGAAATTTGTAAGCATACAGACAGTTTATTAAAAAGATAGTTTATAAAGACAGTTGCGTTCTCGTATACAGGCGGCCGCCTTCTTGGGAGCCACCAATACAACTCAGCAAAGATTGGTCTTGCTCGGGCTTTAACTTCTGGATATTCGGCAGCGTTTCCACAAATGTCTTCGCTCGCATCTTTCTCTGCCGCCATTACGGAACTACAACTCAAACTAGCGCACAACCTCAACATCATTGTTCTCAGCCACAGCCTCTGTTCGCTGATTGGACCGGTAAAGATTTGGCCAGAGAAAACCCAAGAATATACCGCAAACCGTACATACGTAGGAGGGCAGAGCCAGGCTAGTGTTTCCATTCATTTTTGCACTAAATCGCACAACATTCAAGCAAACATTTGCTTACAAAGTTTGCTAGCCAAAATGGATCACACCCTCTATGTACAAATGCTTCTTATTGCACAAGTTATAATAACCGTATACAGATTAAGATAAAATCTGTTGAGATGAGATGGAACGTACAGACTTTGTGTCAATATCCATGACATTTTGTCGTATTTTACTGTTCCCGTGAGGCATATTTCATTCCATATTACTTAATTTGCATAACACGTGTGGTTGGAAACATGGGCATTGATTCAGCTGTGAACAGGTCTACTGTTTAAAGAGATCCTGTCCTGGTATTTTGGCCCATTTGTCCCAGAAGACCTGGTCCAGAACAGACCCTGAACTGGGTCAGTCTGGGAGGAATTAGAGCAGCAGAAGCAGGACGGACATTAGACTGGATGTAAAGAGATGAAAAGCACAAAACATTGCTGACCTACATGTATTGTTCGGACGCAGCGAGCCTCGGCTCAGCTGCTGGATGTTTACTGGTCAGAGAGTAAACAAGCTCCGTATGAACAGGCTGTTCTCACCAACCATTTGTACGAAAAGTACTTTAATTTGTGTATGTATTCTAAGTATTTATTACTGTCAGCCCCACACTGACTGCTGCTGTATAAGAGCGCTGTGGTCAATGCATTCTCATGAATGGCTTCGAAGTATATTATGTGAAAACTTATGCACAACAATTCGTATGATATCCTACGAACACCTGTTTCCTGGGTGAAAGTCTTGTGTTTTCTCCTTAACTTCTTCAGGACGTTTAACACCTGTTTCCTGGGTAAACGTCATGTGTTTTCTCCTTAACTTCTTCCGGGATAACAGGTGTTCATGTCCTGAAGAAATTAAGGAGAAAACACAAGACTTTCACCCAGGAAACAGGTGTTCATGTCCCGGCTCACAGTCACCTTTTACCGGCTAAATTTAACGGTAAAGACCCCTTAACGTTACTGTCACATAACTGGCCGGCCGTCGCCTAATGTCGTAGTATATCATACAAATTGGTGTGCGCACATTTTCACACGATATCACACGGACCAAATTGTGAGAATGGGTTCTTATGAGAAGTGATCATGATTCGATGAAACTACAAACTGTGTTTCTGTTCTGTCAGGTTCTGTGCATGGCGTCCTTCTTCTACACCCTGAACTACATGTGGAACCTCTACACGGGGATCCGAGAGAAGTACTACAGCTGCATGGATGGATATGTGCAGGTACATGAAACCACCACGCGCCACTACTTTCTGTACCTCACCAACAAAGCCCAAGGGTAGAATCTAACTAAATACATTTACTCAAGTACTGCACACCCTCCTGTAGTCCTCCGGTCAAATTTGGCCTGTTTTCAAAGTTTCTATGTCAGAAATTTGGGTTTCTTTCAACCAAATAACAAAATAACATGAAAGTTCCCTACAACGCTCTTCACAAGTAAAATAAATGATCAGTTCACTATTGAGTGTGTGTGTGTGTGTGTGTTACCTGCTTCATGCTGTACAGGTGATAACAGTGTGTGTGTGTGTGTATGTGTGTGTGTGTCTGTGTGTGTGTGTGTGTGTGTGTCTAACTAATTTAATTTTTGTGTGAATTTAAATTTCAATTGTCATTTCACATCTTGTTGTCCAGATTTCCAACAGAGTGAGCACCGCCGGCAAAATCACCGCGCTGCTCTCTGGGTGAGTACAAACGCACGGCAACATTTAACACACGTGGGAATATTGAACCCTCCTGTTGTCTTTGGGTCAAATTTGACCCATTTACAAAAACTTTCTATATCAGAACTATGACAAAAGAACGTTGAAAAAGGTGACAAATGTTGGAAAAAGATACAAAAAAATGCTGAAATAAAGTGATCAAAAAAATCTGAAAAAGTGAATTTCGGAAAAAAATTGGAAAAAACGTTGAGAAAAGTGTAGAAAAAGAAGAACAAAATGTTGAAATTTTGACCCAGAAAAACATAAAGTTGCAGACCGACAGGAAGACAACACAAGGGTTAAAATGTGTCTGACCTCCTCTGTTCCCGTTTTGTTTGCAGTCTGATTCCTGTGATGCTGATGACGCCCGTGTTTATTCAAGGAAACATCAGCCAATGTCAGGCCAACTTCAGCGAGCCTTACAGGTGACTGGAGAGAACCTTAAAATGTTCAGACATTACAGACGCACGAGTGAAAGTTTAAGATTTTGTTTTGCTGATAACTAATAATGTGTGTGATCTTTGCATTTTTTGACCCTCGCTGTGCACCGTACCTCGCCAGGTGTCTTCTGATGCACACCGGAGAGCTGTATCTTACCTCGAAGCACCAGCACCTAATCAGAGCCTGCGGCGTGCTGCACACCTACGGCATCGCCGTCTTCCTCGCCACCTTCCTGCTCACGCTGCTCAGCATCATAGTGAGTGACAACACGTTCTGCTGCACAAGAGGCATGATCAAAGGGCATAGTTCAAATGACTCTGTAAGCAATTGGATAGTCCTTCAACCAATCAGACCAACGATCCCGGTGACGTAGCAGCGACAGCGGCATCAACGGGTTGCAAAAAGCTGCTTGGTCACTTCTCTATCGTCATCGTGTTAAACCCGCCAATGGTGTGCCAGTTTTTGATTGGTCCCCGCAGATTTTTAACGGAAGCAGGTTAGAAAGATGTACAGGTTTCCAGCCTGAGTTTCAGGGCGAAATCACATCGCCGGCAGATCGGGCTGGGTTTACCCAGTCTACCATACCATACAACCAACCATAATATGGCCCTAATGGTGTGTAAAAACACAACATGGCATTGCAGAACATGAGGCGTGTCGCTAACAATTCTATTGTCTTGTCTCAAAGAAGCCTGTTCATAAATACTCGGATAAGTGCTCTTAAACACCAAGGATTTTCAGTATGAATCAATCGGAACAGTTTAGTTTTCAGCTGCACCGGGAGGTTAATACAAATGTGTCATTCATTTGTGATTAATCCCAGTTAACTATGGACAATCACGCGGTTAATGTCAATTAAACATTACATTACATTTCATTCTTTAGCTGACGCTTTTATCCAAAGCGACTTACAATTAAGGGCTTTCAACCCTGAAGGTGCAAACTCAGACAACAAGTAGTAAGTGCAAGTACATTAGCTTTAAATAAGCAAAACTACGAAGAGCCATATGAAAGTGCAGCTTTAAGAATATACAGTATATATTTATACATTATTTGAGGTGCAGTCGGAAGAGATGTGTTTTTAGCCTTCGGCAGTAGATACGTAGGCTTTCGGCCGTCCTCAATGTCAATGGTAAGTTCATTCCACCATTTGGGAGCCAGGACTGCAAACAGGATCGGGATTTCGTTGAGTGATTAGTTGTCCCTCGCTGTGAGGGGGCAGCAAGCAGGTTGGTCTGATGCAGAGTGGAGTGGGCAGGTTGGGGTGTAGGGTTTGACCATGTCCAGGATGTAAGCCGGGGCTGATCTGTTCGTGTCCCTGTATGCAAGAACGAGCGTCTTGAAGCGGATGCGGGCAGCAAACATTTGAATTGATCGACAGCCCTAATCAAAATAGTTGCCGATGAAAGTATGAATGCATCTTCTCAGTAAAACAAATAACTGACCAAACTATTAACCCTCATATTGTCCTCGGGTCATATTTGACCTGTTCTCAAAACTTCTATATCAGAAATATGGGTACAATTATAAGTACTCGATTACTACTTTCTCTAACTCTAACTAAGTCAAAATCTTTCATCAGTTCATAAATAGGTATAATCTCCCATAAATGAAAAATAAGTGTAAAAATATTGGTAATAAGTTGGTGTTAGTGAAAAATAGCATCGAAAACGTAGCAAAAAAGTGACAAAAACATTGAAAAAACTGCGGAAAAAAGTGACAAAAACCTCAGAAAATATGTCCAAATTATTCTAAAAAACGGTAAAAAAAAAGTTTTACATTTTGACCCGAGGACAACAGAAAGGTTGAATAAACCTCTTCTCCTGCTACAGGTGCTTGTGGTTAAAGCCCGTCAGATTTACAGGCGAGTCGTGACGTCGACCGGTTACCTGGGCAACGAGCAGCGGGCCTCCTTCCGTGTGATGGACCGGCGGATGCTCCTGTACCCGCTGATCTTCTTCTGCTGTTGGGGTCCAGGTCTGTTTCTGCCTCCTTATTCAAATCCCCGTGGTCACAGAAGACAGCGGGCGTTTCTGATTGGATGTTATGAATGATGGAAGTGCAGGGGTTTGAATCTGTTTACTGTGTTTGGTTTTCCTCAGCTGTGGCGCTGGCATTTCTGCGGGTGGCGACACCCTCCGCAGGTCACGGCTGGGCAGGGGTCGTCCTCTACATATCTCAGGTCAGTCTGACCTGAAAAGAACATACAAACAACCACAGAGAGACATAAGACGACTACAAAGAGACCCTAAAAGTGACTTAAATGGACAATTCCGGCACAAAATGAACCTAGGGGTTAATAACGTGTCCCAAGTCGACCGTTCTCTGGGATATGTTTTCATGCTAATCGAATGTGACCAGTTTTAGAACAAACCGCTAATTAGCTTATAACGCTAGTCGTTGGGGCATGAGTAAAGTAAAAAGAAATCTCTATTTCTACACCACTAACAAAGCTCAAAATATCACCACACTTCAACGGTAGCATAATGAGGGTCCCTACATGTAAACCGAAGCATTGAGAACTTTCTAAGTGTACAGACAGTTTATTAAAAAGATAGTTTAGAAAGACAGTAGCGTTCACGTATGTTTATCAGTGTTTTTTGCCCCCAACGGTGCCTTCCAGGCAGGCGCCATCTTGGGAAAACAGTCGTGACCAGTCGAACCACGAACGCTGTGCAACGTGAGCTGAACTGTCACTTGAAATCTCCCATGGTCCATGGTTTCCCAATGGGTCGATAGGAATTACGTTTGTGAAATGTAATTACACGGAAATGCATGAATTATATCTGTTTATTAAAATATATGGGAGACTAACTACAAGGGTTAGGGTTCGACTGGTCGTGACTGTTTTCCAAGATGGCGCCTGGTTGTATATGTAAACGCTACTGTCTTTATAAACTATCTTTTTAATAAACTGTCTGTACACTTACAAAGTTCTCAATGCTTCGGTTTACATGTAGGGACCCTCACTATGCTACCGTGGAAGTGTGGTGCTAATTTGAGCCTTACCATACCTAGAGATTGGCATGGGGTACGTTCCATGAAGTCATCTCTCAATGCAAATCATCCAGCTATTAGGCTAACTGAAATAAAACCATGCCAATCTCTAGGTATGGGGAAGGGTATGTGATGATGTGGGCTGGGGCTATTTTAATTCCAAAGGCCAAGGGAACTTTATCAGGATGCATAGTATCCTGGATCCATGAAATAACTGGCCTTTCAAAGTAAAAATCTGCTTGCCTCTATGTACATAGGGGTGTACTTACTTATGCCCCCTGTATTTTAAGGAAGAACATTTATTTATTTACGATACCTTATTACAAAGAAAATTGCTGTCGTTAAAGGTTGGATTTTTCCTAATTTCTTTTAATTAAGGCATTAAGATCAATTTCCCAAAACATATTTTTTTATTCCTCTTTTTAGTCAACTTTAGCATGGGTTCATAACCTTATGAGCACCACTGTATGTGACATATTTAAACACCCCTTTCACAGGCCAAAGTTCATATTTGTAACTTAAATGTTTGTGTGTATTTCAGTGCTGAAATAAAACTTTTTTGAGATTTGAGATTTTAAGAGTTTGAAAGAACATGCATGAAACATGGAAAACATCTGGATTCAATCTTTAAGTGTGCAGAAACAGAAAGCCGTGTACGTTTCACTGACTGTTCTCTGTCCTTTAGGCTTGCACCTCGGCCTCTCAGGGTTTCCTCAACTGTCTGTTGTACGGATGGACCCGTGCACGTCTCCGGCGAGCCGGCAGGAATGTTTTATCTCGAGACATGGACACTCAGACGCCTCTGCTGAGATCCCAGAAGATCATACGCTACCAAGCACTGCGCTCCTTCTGAAAAAGAAAGACGAGGAGTGGCACGCTGGAACTGAAAGTGAAACTGAGCAGGTGCTTCTACTGTCATCTGCAGCAAAAGACTCGAGAGGAAAAGTCTCAACTTTCACTTTCCTTGAGCGGGGAAACCCCCGCGGCTGAGTGTGTGCAGAGGACCAACACTTCCACCTCTGATCCTGAACTGCCGAGGCAAGAAAGAGAGAAGCAGAAACAGCCAGGAGGGAGTTTACGCTGAGAGAAACAGCGATAACGAAAACAGGATTTGAAAGAGACGTTCGTGCATTGACTCTGACCTGACATAACCTCACATGTGGTTGGTTTTAACGTTATTATCTGGGTCAAATCTGTCTATACGTGTAGGCCTACATGTGAAATATTATTGTTACCAATGAGTGTCAACAGGATCATAATAGCAGGTTTAAAAATGTAAACCTGTCGACTAATTTTTACTTCTTTCGTCTGTAAACCAACAGAACAAAAACATATTAAAATATAAGAAGTTTTAGCCTGTAAACAAACATATTCAGTCATTTTTTACAATTCACATGCACCAGAGAAAGAAGATTGAAAGTGCTTTGAATACGTGAATATATGTGGCAAAACAGTGCGGTTTGATTCCAATATTTAAGCCTTATTCTGCTCTTAGCTTGTACGTTTGAAGTCTTAAATTCAAGAGTTAGGGAAGTTTAGATTTTAGGAGAACTGAAGCATCCTGAAGAATATATTTTGAGTCTCAATAGGACGGATTCAACTTTTTATGAGTCTAGGGGCCATATTGCACCTGTGTGTTTTGGGCATAAAATGCAATAAACCAATCAGAGAGCATCTCCCATTCCCTTTAAAAGCCAGGTGTGGTTGGGCCTTGGAGCATTGCTATTATGATGGAGGATTTGCACCGTAATATTTTTATTTGTAATTTTTTTTTTTTATTTGAATATAAGTCAACTGCCATGGCCCTTGACAGGACCGTCATCTGGCGATGCCTGTAGCCGGCTCACAGTCACCTGTTGGCGGGTAAATAACTGCCGCTGGTAGCCCGGAGCTCTGTAGCAGCTAAAGCAACTGCTGCTCGGATTGTATCCCTCTATGCTGCTGACTAACCGTGCAGAAAGTCTGGAGGCGTCACACCACAGAACAGCGCTCCATTCAGAGAGAAGCCGCCTGACGCAGGAGCCTGATCTCGCTCGATATGGGATGTGATCCCCCTCCACCTCCGCCTCCCTCATGCCACAGGCTTTTGGCCAGAATCTGCAGAAGAACAATGAGCTTCTTCGTCAGTCAGACCTCAAATTATCTGAAATACTGAAGTTCATAATTTCACTGCAGTTAAAATGAAATCAAAGAGATATTTTCGGATGTCGTCTCTAAAAAATCTACAAGTACAAGACATCTTTAGATATACAGTACAGGCCAAAAGTTTGGACACACCTTCTCATTCAATGCGTTTCCTTTTTATTTTCATGACTATTTACATTGTAGATTCTCACTGAAGGCATCAAAACTATGAATGAACACATATGGAATTATGTACTTAACAAAAAAGTTTGAAATAACTGAAAACATGTCTTATATTTTAGATTCTTCAAAGTAGCCACCCTTTGCTTTTTTATTAATAAGGGAACAAATTCCACTAATTAACCCTGACAAGGCACACCTGTGAAGGTAAAACCATTTCACGTGACTACCTCATGAAGCTCATTGAGAGAACACCAAGGGTTTGCAGAGTTATCAAAAAAACCAAAGGGTGGCTACTTTGAAGAATCTAAAATATAAGACATGTTTTCAGTTATTTCACACTTTTTTGTTAAAGGAGAACAAGTTTTCCGTTAATCTTGATTGCTATATGTATATGAGTACTGCCGATAGCAAAAAAAAACAAGCCGAATCGGTGCTAGCAACACGGAGCTGCTGCAGCTAATGCCGAGAGCTCCCACTCAGCTAAAACGGCAGTTATGGGGGCATAAGATAAAGAGTGTCTTTGTGCCTCTTAACAGACACAAAATGCAATTAAAATGTCTGTGCAACATGAACAGGGCCTTTACATGACAACAAGATGCATTTAGCAACTTAGCCATTGTTTAAATTCACCTACCCTCTTAGCTGCTAGCTGCCGTCTGGGATGAGTGAGTGTGTTCAGCCAGGCTCCGGTAATAATTGATATCGGGTGATGATTCAGAAATGATGTTGGGAGACCTCAAAGATGACGACCAGTCCGATGATTACAAATCAAATGCAGCTTTATTCAAACAGGGAACAAACTTTCATGACACTGGGACAACCATGAGCATACAGACACGTCTGCCCAAGGATGAACCACATGTACATCATAGTGAATACCTTTTAAACACTTTTTGTGCTTACACAGCATGAGACATCTATTTCAGTTGGAACAGTTTACTCTTAAACTACACCTTTTATGGCACGTGCTCCTAATAGATTCCCACATTCCTGGTTCCAATTCCTCTGTGTGAAAGTTGTGCCCATTCTAAGCTAGGTTTTACTGTGAGACCATATCATCTTAAACTGACTGGTCTCCAGAAAGTCCTTAGAATAGATAAGATACATTCAAACGTCTGCATGCACATATACCAAATCAATAATCATCACGCAGCAGTTCCATGTGCATTTAAAGCATATATATCCATTTTGTGTGCTGTCGTTGGTGAATATGAGTCTCTGCAGTGGCGAATTGTGTGGTAGTTTCCTTAGCCAGGCTAGCACCGGCATCCAGCTTCTACTTCCACCCCGCCTCCCTCGCCTGCCGCACCGACAACAATCCACAGGCGCCCGCTGGTCTGGTGGAGTTCATGCTTTCGCGGCGAAATTTTGAAGTTTATTCCCCCCTCAAAAATAGGTAATTGAGCACTGTAGTGGTTATGATCATATCAGTGACTATGTAACTACATGGAAACAGACCAAATTATGCTGTTTCTTGTAAAGTAGCATTACAGAAGGCTGTAGCCTTGCGCTGAAGTCCCGTGGGAATTCAGTTGTAGTAGGAAAAGGTAAACAGCAGTGTGCAGATCGGAGTGTAGTGTGTGAAGAGTGAAGAACAGAGGTGTTCACAAGGGAAGAAGCTTGGGGTAACGTAACTATGAAGCTTGAGCTAGCCTTCAGTAACGCTATTACTGTACAAGAAACAGGCATCATTTGGTCTGTTTCCATGTAGTTACATAGTCACTGATAGGACCACTACAGTGCTCAATTACCTATTTTTGAGGGGGGGAATAAACTTCAAAATTTCGCCGCAAAAGGCTGAACTGTCCTCTGGAGGACCTCCACCAGACCAGCGGGCGCCTGTGGATTGTTGTCGGTGCGGCAGGCGAGGGAGGCGGGGTGGAAGTAGAAGCTGTGTGTGTCCAAACTTTTGTGTGTCCCTCAAAGAGACACAGAAATTACTATAAAGACTAAAAACAACTTCAGAGAGACTGAAAGCAACTTTAAAGAGACTAAAAACAACTTCAAAGACACACAAAGACCCAGAATAAATAAGTATTATGTTATTATATAAGTATTATATTACAATATGAACAGTATGAACAGCTCTGAAATAGAGAATGATGAATAATTGATAAGTGGAACCAGTAAACAGGTGCTGATTAGAGACTGTGTTGCTGGGTTATTGCACAGGAATTGAACCTGACACTGTGAGTCAGAAGTCATCTGTTCATCAGCATGATGGCTTGTGGAAAGAAACTGTTCCTGAGTCTGTTGCTTTGGCGTACAGTGCTCTGTAGCGCCTACCAGAGGGGAGAAGCTGGAACAGGTAGTGTCCGGGGTGAGATGGGTCTGCAGTGAAGTTTCCTAAACAGGAAAGAGACTAAAAACAACTTTAAAGACACACAAAGACCCATGAAAAGACTAAAAACAACTTAAAAAGAGACTAAAAACAACTTTAAAGAGACTATTAACAACTTTAAAGACACACAAAGACCCATAAAAAGACACTAATCGACTACAAAGACACAGAAAATACGAATGACGTCACATGTTCTGTTGGGTCACTCTGCCGTTGCTTCAGCTGATAAAACCACAAAGTTCAGTAACTCTTTAGTAAAAACTAAAGAGTTACTGAACCTAAATCTACTAAAGACAAAGTCTTGAACATTTCCATTTGATGGTGAAGATTAAAAAACACAAAGACCGGGCAGTTTGAATATGTAAATTAACTTTTTTCTTTTTATCCTAAAAATTCAAAGAGGGACATTTAACCCTAATGTTGTCTTCACATTAACCATGGAACTTTTGGTTTTTCTGGGTCAAAATTTAAAAGTTAAACTTTATTTCAACTTTTTGGTCGTCTTTTTTGACACATTTGCCCATATTTTTTGTCACTTTTTGATGTTTTTGAAGCTGTTCCCGATGTTTTTGTCACTTTTTTTGGACATTTTTGTCACATTTCCACATATTTTTGTCACTTTTTGACATTTTTGAAGGTTTTTTCCGATGTCTTTGTCACTTTCTTTGACACTTTTGTCGTTTTCTACAACATTTTAGACACTTTTCCCGATGTATGTGTCACTTTTTGATGTTTTTGAAGCTTTTCTTAACGTTATTTTTGCAATTATTTTCTTCAAAAGCTATACAATTTAACAAAACACCCACATTCAATGAAATGAGTGAACTGATCATTTATTTTACTTGTGAAGAGCGTTGTATGGAACCATCTACATTATTTCTTTTTGACAATATGGTTGAAGAAAAAAAAATTAAAATGGGTAAAATTTGACCCAAGGACAAAACGACGAAAGACAACGTCAAAAACGTAGGAAAAAAATGACCAAAACATTTGAAAAAGTGCCAAAAACATTGTAAGAGTCAAAACTTTGAAAAAAGTGCCAAAAACATTGTAAAAGAATCAAAAACATTGAAAAAGTGCCAAAAATGTCTTAAAAACTTACCTAAAACGCTGCAAGAGAATAAAAAACGTTCATAAAAGTGCCAATAATGTATTAAAAACTGACTATAACGTTGAATAAAGTGCCAACAACACTGTAAGAGTCAAAAACATTGATAAAAGTGCCAAAAATGTCTTAAAAAGTGACAAAAACGTTGAAAAAAACTTCTAAAAAAAAGCAACCAAAACGTTGAGAAGGGACAACAAAAGTGTTTTTTTTCATGGTTGAAAGAAAGACAACACATGGGTGAAAGAAACATTGAGTTCTGCTCAGTTACATAACTTGTGTTTATGAATGCGTATCCTTGCATAACGTGCGGCACGCTCTGCACTGAAGCACCCTAGTGTGTGGTGATGACGTAATCTCTGCGAGCGTGTCATCACAACTGATTACACACCTACAGCCTCCGTCTGTTCTTGTGCACAAACACTCCTGATCGGAGGTGAATAACGCTCAACGTCACAGCAGAAACTACAAATAACAAACAGGACGGAGAACAAACAACAAGCAGCTCACGTGGCGATACTATCAGTCAGAGACGAGGCAGAAAAGCAGAACAGATCTTATTAATTGGGTGATTAATCATCAGATATTCAGACGATCAGATGCAGCAGGAAACAAAGTCGCCTCTAACACACAACCGGTTTGTTCTGCATCGGGACTAAAGACCTCAGGAAGGAAGAAGCTTAACATCACTGTGCAAAGGGTGGGAGTCCTCATCTAAAATGGAGGTAGCTGTAAAGTAAGGCATGGATACCCGAACCGAGCCCGACGGGCCGGGCCGAGTTTGGACAGATATTTAGAAATTGTGGTCGGGTTCAGGTCCGGCTCGGTCACATCAGCACGATAAGGCATTTGTTGTAAAATGGTGCTGCGGCTCCTTTAAGAGAGCTCAGTGTGTGTGTGTGTGTGTGTGTGTGTGTGTGTGTGTGTGTGTGTGTGTGTGTGTGTGTGTGTGTGTGTGTGTGTGTGTGTGTATGTGTGTGTGTCTGTATATCTGTTTGTCTGTCTATCTAACTGTGTGTGTGTGTGTGTGTGTGTGTGTGTGTTTGAGAGGGAGAGAGAGAGAGTGAGATTTTTGTCATTGGTTGTTGCGTAAAATATTACTCAGATGCAATAGTGCTATTTTCTGATTCGCTGTTGTGTAGCCCCTTTCTTTGTTTTGATTGGCTGATAAGTGGCAGGCTTGACTAATAACTCCAGGGGAGACTTGCTTGATTCCTGCCGAAATGTTGGGCGCTGCGGCATATTAAATATATTAAAAAATAGTTTTTACGCATGACAAATACAATGAGTGGCGGGAGTGCGTGACAAAAGACCTAAACGAGTGACTGTCACGCTCAATGCGTAACACTTGAAAGGCCTGCAGTGTAAACATGACAACATGGCTACCATCATTATGAGAAGGCGATGGAAATGAATTGGACATGTAATACGTAGAGAGCAAGAAAACATCACACTAACTGCCCTTCACTGGACACCACAGGACAAACGTAAAAGAGGCCGACCCAAGAACACCTGGGGCGGGACTGGTGGAGGGAGAGCTGAAGACCCTACATCACACCTGGTGCTCTTTAAAGACACCGGCCCAAAAAAGACAAGAGTGGAAATCTTTTGTTGCTGCCCTACAAGCTAACAGGCACAATGGGCAGTAAGTAATTAATAAGACCAATCTCGAGTACTACAACACTGCTGTCAGGTTTGGCCTTTATTATCTGTTCAGCAGAGAGGAAATAAAATGTTGCAGAACAAACTGATGTCTGTATGTCAGAGTGTGGAGCCCTCTGGTGGAATAAAAAGCCCAACATACCTTCTGTGAAGTTTCCCATTTGTTCACCACAGAGGAAAGAACCTGCAACTTTAACTTTTAGAAAGCAGAAATAAATTTTTTCTGATTCATCATTCGAATAGATCCCCTGGTAACTCTGTTTTAACGTCACAACGCTGTGAATTGTGGGTAACTCCCTCAGGAAAAGACTTGCAGAAAGTGGTCAGAAAGGGCTCGAAATGTCAGCGAGAGAGCCCTCATGTACCCGATGATGTGCCAGTGGGACAGCCCGAAGCCCCAACAGACGTAACAGGAACGCACCTCAAAGTCTGTGAGTGTGTGAGTGTGGACATCGAGATTTGGGATAATTTTCAGACCGTAAAGTTAGAAAGTCTCTAAAATCGATGCACTCAGGGAGAAATCTCCGACACGTCAGCTGTGGTTTTAGATTGGGTCTGGGGGAAGTGAACAGGGAGCCAGGCGACAACAAAGGCCTCATGACTGCTTCCCTACATTTCCCAGAATGCATTTCGACATCTCTGAAAGATTCTCGCTGCTTTCCAAATCTCATACTTTTTCTTATTTACTTTTAGTAGGTATCCGCAGCTGCCCTTGCAAAGCATGTACTGTAACGTGCAGTGTTCATACATACATGCATTGGGACTACTTTTTTATAACATTGCACCTTGAACTTTGACCATGTGCTCATATAACTGCTACGCAAAGGATTGTGGGTCAGGACAGGGCATAGGCCCGTTCAAGATGAGCCAGGTCAGATTTTTGTGGAATTAGAGATATTTTGATTGATATTTGTCTTATTTTAATGTTTATTTTGTTAATATAATTCCTTAATGAGTTGAAGAAGTTCTCCTACTTTTAAATTAAATAAAGTCTTTACAGAAGCCTCCTGGATCAGCTGGAAAATGCATTGTCAAAAAGCTGAGAACAGGGCTGTTTTTCTGGCACCACGAGTGTTAAAACTTTTTAAAGATACGTGGTTCTTGCAGGACAGGGACGCTACAAACATATGATGTTATAAAAATATGATGCATTGCTGCAGATTAAAACTAACCAACAGTATTGTAGAGAAAACTGATCACAACTTTAAACATCTACAGGAGGAAAATGCAACATACATATTAATGCAGCAGGAATATTAATCGAGATAAACAGGAAACAGTGAATGAAACATGTATAAAACACAATATGCAGAAACAGGTTTAAAAGATGTACAACAAACTCATGTCTATATGAAAGAGTGTGTAGTGGAATAAAAAGCCCAACACACTTTCTGTGAAGTTTCCCTTTTATTATCTGTTCACCAGCGAGGAAACACTGCAACTTCAACCTTTTAGAAAGCTGAAAAAATTTTTACTGATTCATCATCCGAATAGATGCCCAGTGACAGTTATCGAAGAGGAAATCATAATTGGAGCCACCGGTCGCCACAAAGTCACCCACGGTCTTCCTCCCCTGGAAATTCCCAGTTTTTACAACCTGCAAAGATAAAAAAAAAAACCCAGATCAGAAGAGTGTGACCCTCTGACACTGATCTGTGATGGTATGAATCTATTTTTTTGGATATACACAAAGATTTACCTTCCACCTTGAGCCCAAGGTCTCAGCGCGGGTCACCACAGTCTGAGAGGAGATGCCGTAGTTGTCTCCTTTATGGACCAGCCACTTACTTCCATCGCCCAGCGTCACTCTGAGGGATTAGAAGATGCAGATTTTTCACATTAGTGTGTAATTGTAACCCACCCCAAATCTGATGGTTTTCAGCAGGGATGATGTAATTGTGTCATCATAATAGGACATTTTGTACATTCATCCAAACTAATTTTGAACTGAAGCTAAAATATTCCTCCAGATATAACACATGAGTAAAAACACAAAGTATGAGTTTCCTATTTTCACTTATTAATCAAACACAAATAGCTCAGGTTATGCCACTTTGTTTTAAGTTTGAGTCATTTTAATTCTCAAGACTTTTCAGCAGTTGCAAACACTTTGAGGTAATGCCCACTAGGTGGCAGCTGCACAGCGCTGATGTCGTTCTCTCCTAAACTTGATACAGAGGGAGAAACGGCAAAGAAAGAAAAGGAAATAATATCCTGAACAGTGATTTTTTTTTTCTTTCTTTCTTTTTGATGGTGGTATCTGAAAACCTTTATCTGTTGACTGTACTGTGGGACTGAGGACGAGGAGGAGAGCACCTTCAGGCCTCAGTTTGGATTTCCATTTCTACTATCTCACCAGTAAGGTCTTTCCCTCCTGTGGATTTGGAGGATCGTATCGGATACTTTTTTTTTTCAGAGCTCAAACAGGTACCGGGTTGTTTGCAACTAAATTAAAGGGCCTATTCCTGCAGCAAAACTTAAAATGTAGTTTCTGGCCAGAACATATTTTATTGTCATATGTATTTTGGGGTGGTAAATGGGAGTGTAATATGCATTGTTGGGCATTTTCAATAATATTATTTTCTTGCAAAGAGTTACTGTGTGTTTGTGTTTTCATTCTCTGTGTGAAGTCAATAATCATCTACAGCCAAAGACAAATTAGTTATTAAGTACCTCGAACCAGGAGAATACTAAAAGTATTGAAGTAGTGATCCCAGACCTTGAGGTGTTTTGCAGGTAATATTGAAGGCTGATTAGAACCTGGTTACATTAACAACATGGCAGCTCAGCATGTGTGTGTGGCACTGACTTAGTCTTGCATTTCAAGCTCTATGTCCACAGTGCTGTGGAGTAAGGTCTGGCTACACCATAGATGCATCCTGAGATAGGAGAAAACACCTCTCTGCGGTGTTGTTATGGAACCCACGCAACTTCTAGGCAGGACCCGCCCTTCAATGGCATTCACACGCTACTATTGGCCAGGCGTCCATGCTTACGCAAGGTAACGGAACCTGATGTGCTCAGGTCCTATCCCCTGACCGGTCGGCTATCCTAAACCTTAACCACTCGAGGTCAATGCCTAACCCCAACCAATCGAGCTGCTTCGTTGGGCGGGACTTGCCTAGAAATTGAGGCATCCAAAATAACGCCTCTCTGAGTTGTTTGTATTTCTTTAAAACCAATCACAATCGTCTTGGGCGGAGCTCCAGACGCAGCAACGGTGGCTCTGCTAAAATAGTCTCGGGAAGGAACTTGTTCTGGAACATTTGCACCCCACTAAAGAAAACTCCTCATACAATATTAAAACTGTTGGCACAATACAGGACTGTGAGCTATTTAAATTAGCTGATACATGGTCAAACCTCATTGGCTCTTACCAGTGTATCTCCGTGTGGACTTCGTCCACAGCAATCCCACCAATCAGTCCCAAAACCTCCCAGTTAGAGGAAATGCCCCTAAACAGCAACGGCCTGCCTTGTTGCACCATCCAAATGTTCTTCAAAACTTGACCTTTTTTGTATGTAGCTTGCTAGCTCGAAGTTTGTTGTTTACCGAAATTAAGGGATTTTTTGGAATGGTGAAGAGCTAAAGGCGAGGGACATCTGGTGCGTGGCACAAGACGGATGCCCCTGGCTTTATCCTGGAAATGTACTTCCATCGATTGAGACTAGGACTTACCTGACTCCAGAGTGGCTCAATGGTCCGATCATAAACGAACTGGATCCCAGTGGTCGTTTCAGCCTCTCAGCTTTATAAACCGGAGAGTTGTAGAGCCGCGTCAGCTCGCCACCGGATAGGTCTGTCAGAGCAGCAGATCAATATACAAACTTACATCACAGAAAGGGTTTAAAGCAGCGATCTGTGACAGTTTTTACGCCACTTTTTACTGCAGAAACCCCCCCAAAAACGCCAAAGTACTTACTGCCATCAGACCAGGACTGCACCGTAACGGCCAGCAGAGTCAGAGCCAAAGCAAAGAGGAGCACTTTGAAGGAAAACATGTTGGCTTTCATCTTCGTTTCAGTGCAGTGAGACATTCAGGTGGGATTTTATAGAGTCCTGTCCCTCCTCCCTGGTTGGACACAGTTCATCTGTACCAGTAAAAATCCACTGGCAGGATGGTGCTGTTATTTCCACACAGCTGACAGTAAAACCCCAGATTTCATCACATCGGCAGAAAGAGACTCAAAAGTTTATTATTATAAGACTCTGTTGAGTAGTTTGAAAGCAATATTGCATAACATTGGTATTTTTTTTGCGATTTGGCGCCCCTGAAGTTTTAGAGTGGTTCACTCAGAGTCGGGGTCAGACGATTTTGCCGGGGCTTCAGCCCCGAATGTTCTGAGTGTGGCCCCGAATGTATTTTGAAAAGTTGACTGACAAATATGAAACCAGAGAGTAGCCTATGTTAACGTGCCTGATCGCCTGGCCTTTCATACTGGACTGTCACAAAGCCATCCCTCCCCTCTCGGCTCTCTTTCTCTCTCTCTCCGATAGAAAGAGACAGGATGAGAGTTGTATGTGTGTGTGTGTGTGTGTGTGTGTGTGTGTGTGTGTGTGTGTGTGTGTGTGTGTGTGTGTGTGTCTTCTTGTTTAACTATATTCGTGGGGTCCAATCACTGGGAGTCCAGTATACTTGTGGGGTCCCAACAGCTTTGTGGGGCCAAAATGCTGGACCCCACAAGTTTAAAGGGCTGTTTGAGGTTTAAGACTTGGTTTTAGGGTTAGGGATAGAATTAGGTTATGGTTAGGGTGAGGGTAAGGGTTAAGGTTAGGCATTTAGTTGTGATGGTTAAGGTTAGGGTGAGGGTTAAGGTTAGGCATTTAGTTGTGATGGTTAAGGTGAGGGTGAGGGTTAAGGTTAGGCATTTAGTTGTGATGGTTAAGGTTAGGGTAAGGGGCTAGGGAATGCATTATGTCAAAGATGGTCCCCACAAAGATAGTGCCACAAACCTGTGTATGTGTGTGTGTGTGTGTGTGTCTCTCTCTCTTTCTACGTCCGTCGGTCTCTGCCTCTGTGTGCCTGATCGCGTGTCTCGCTGTTAGAAGTCAAGACTACCAAACTCACCACGAACCTACACTCCTGCTCAACACGGGTAGGAGAGACTACAAGACTGCCGCCGTGGTACCGACTCATCGAAGATCTAGCAGATCAGACAAGCAAAGCCCATGACATGTTTTCGCCATAGCGACTACAAGCAACGGTGATTAGACTGCGTTTAAAGTGCAACTTTTCAAGCTGAAACCAAGAAGCGCTCTACCATTACATTCAAGTTGAAGTGGTGTGAGAAGTGGTTTAACTATAAGGACTCAGCTCTGTTAACCTTGCATTACAGTGCTTAGCCTACATGTTTTGGGGATGAATCTAATGTGCTATTGGTGTTTCTGGTTGTTTCATGCTACAAGGTGTAAAGGGGAATCTAACTCCATAAGGGTGAATAAGTTTTGAGTATAAGGTGAAAGAAAAGGATAACATAAGTACTCCTCCATGACTCCTCCAAATCACAGAGAATACAGATGGGATGAGTTATATTTTGAATGTGCACAAAGTTTTTTACATGAGCAACCCTAACCCATTAATTCATTAAAATGAATTAATGTATCATTGAGGTGAATAATTGTCTTATGCACATTTAAGGAGGTTACTTCCCCAACAAAAGAGGAGGGAGGAGTAAATGATGCTAGGCTACGTGTGCTGACTCAGATATAAGTAGAAAAGTCGATCTACAGGAGAATAAATAGATGAACACAATACAGAAAGCCTGAGAGCCTTATTGCAAAATATTCCATTAAGTTTTTATATTTTGAATTGTCCTCTCTGTTTCCCTTTACATCAAGATATTTCCAGCATAAAATTGATTCAGAAAAATTTAGAAATAGGTGCATACAAATTCACTTGAATGCAGGAAATTAAGTGTTTAATGTTCAACATTTTCTGGGCAAGGACCCCACCCCCCATCCCCCATCTATTAAGTCACCACACATCTGGAAACAAAACCTTGGCCTTTGGGTTGCCAGGCCAGTTATGATTAGGCCAAATTTTGGTGCCATTTAAATAACATCTACAAACTGGGCAGCAAAAATGAACATATACTGGTTATTAACAAGCTGGGCAAGCCAATCGCTGTTTTGCATTGCATTCAGTTTATTTAAATGGTCCGGGCTAAGCCCCAAACCTCCTCAAGTCCTAGAAATGCCCCTGGTCTTGACAGGAAAATCTTCTAGTCTGAGACTAAAAACTCAGAAACAATATGACAGATTGCCTTTAGATATGAAATGGTGTCACACTTTAGTCTTTCCAAAGTCTTTTCACAGTCTTTAAGTGTATTTGTTAATAATAGACTTCATGCCGGACCTCATTTTTTGCACCAAGACAAGTTAAAAATGTCTTTAAATTCCCTCTAGTGGCATTTTTCTTGAATCTGGATTGCCACTTACAACAAATGCTCTTCAGAAACCTTTGGGTGATGTCACTGAGACTACGTGCATGTCTGCAGTGCTCTTGTTAATTTTTAACGTCAGTGTTTGTCACCTGGCAGGCCTCATCTGTTATTTCCACAATGGTGACACCAGCCTGGTCTCATAGAACTCCTTGAAATGATCACCAACTGTTAACAGCTCATTATGTGGTGGTGGCACAGAATGTGTGAAAATTTCGTGTGGCCACCACGGAAAACAATGCCAATGTAAAGTCAATTAGAAAAGGAAGTAGCATTAAGAACGACTACGGTAGCGAGTAGTAGTATGAAAGCCTGAAAATCTGGGGTGGAGGATGGGTCAAACAACACAAGACTTTCACCCAGGAGACCGGGGATCGTGTACCGCGTGTCACGTTTCCTAAACCCAACCGTCCCATTGTTGTCCCGCGTGTCATGGAAACGTAAGCCCACCCACGACCTTTTCCTTAACTCAGGGGTGTCAAACTCAACTTCACTAAGGGCCACACTGGAAAATGAGAATCATATTAAGGGCCAGACATGTTTTTTTCAACTGAACAATGAACACCTTTGACTGTATTATTTGTGTCTCATATGGCGATTCTAGGATCTGACCTTTACAGGGTCGCAGCCCCTAATGACAAGTTGATAGCAGTTAAGCTAGATTTTTTTTTTTTAAACTCTTAAATCATGACTTCTGGTAAGTTTTGGGTAAAGACATAGACAGGTTGAGACATGCAATTATGTCAAACTATCAACAGATTCAAGGCATCTGCTGTGAAAAAAAGATGGAAACTACAAAGCATGATTATTGCAGCACACATACCCAGAGGTGTCGGACTGGGGGGGGGGGGGACTGAGTACCCAGGGCCCTCATGTGAGGAGGGCCCAAAAAGATGCTAGAATTAATAGCTGTGGATGCAGGGAGGGGCCCATAGAAAATGCCTTTCTACAGGACCAAGAATTTTGAGCTATGCCCCTGAACATACCTTGAACTGTTAAAATAAGCCTTAACATATTTTTAGACAGGATTATTCATGTTTTTCTCTGCTGTTAATTTTCAACTTTTTCATTTACATCATTGATATAAACTGATATGGTTATACAGCTAAATGATGAATAATCTAATCTAATAATGCCTCTGAACCAGATGGGGAAGATACAACATCTCTTTTCTTAAAGGAACACGCCGACTTATTGGGAATTTAGCTTATTCACCGTAACCCCCAGAGTTAGACTAGTCCATACATACCCTTCTCATCTCCGTGCGTGCTGTAATGCTGTCTGACGGCTCCAGCGGCATCAGGCCAACACAGATCCTGCAGGTGAATGGTTCCAGTAATCCTACTGCTCCAAATAAGTGACAAAATAACCCCAACATGTTCTTATTTACATGTTGTGATTTATAGAGTCACAGCGTGTACAAAAAACAACGTAACATGAGACACAGCCGTCTTCTAACTGTAAACAAACCGGGAACTATATTCTCAGGCGGAAGAATATAGTACTTGGGCGGAGTGATATGCTCGCAGCAAGCCTGTCTGAGAATATAGTTCCCGGTTTGTTTACTGTTAGAAGATGGCTGTGTCTCATGTTACATTGTTTTTTGTACACGCTGTGACTCTACAAATCACAACATGTAAATAGGAACATGTTGGTGTTATTTTGTCACTTTTGTCACAATTTGGAGCAGTAGGCTAGTTGGAACCAGTTACCTGCAGGATCTGTGCTAAGCTAAGCTAATGCTGGAACCGTCAGGCAGCGTTACAGCACGCACGGAGATGAGAAGGGTATGTATCGACTTGTCTAACTCTGGGGGTCACAGTGAATAAGCTAAATTCCCAATAAGTTGGCGTGTTCCTTTAAGAGCCTAGTCCTCCATGAAATGCATATGTAAATATAATGTGAATGGAATATTTTAAGTGTTTTTGCCATACAATATATGTCCACTTTCTCACCTGGTTCTTCCAGGTGAGAAAAAAAATGTGCCTACAGTTAGCAATTTTATATAACATTGCACAACAAAATTGGACTCTGTGGTAAATAAGCTAGGCTAATTCAGATATAATTGCCATCATTGTGATCAGGGATCACAGATTGGTTCGATAAATACTACACCTGTAGCCTATTTAACGTGTTCATTCGATTAGATTTAATTTTCACTCCATCAGCCATACCTTTTCAGTGGTTGAAAGTAGCCATACTCTGATGACCAAATTCCCTAAAGTTATCTGTGCAGACTGAACAGTAGGCTGAGGAGCCCTTGTTTAGGGAATCGCAGACAGGCTGTTGACTTTAGGCTACAACTGAGCTGAGCCTCATTTATCCTATTCCATCGCTAAAATCAGGTTTGCAAAAGTAATAACGTTTGAGCACTAAATGATTTCACAGAATCATAATGATAATTACTTCATTTTTCAGGGGTGCTGAGGTGATTTTCAGGGGTGCTTCAGCACTGTTTCTCACTAACAGTTTGGTCGATATAAAGCTCTAAAAAGTCAGCAAAAAAGTTCCTTAGCCATCATAGAGTTTAGCAAAAAAAGATAATTTTGTTTTTACAACAACCTGTTTGAATATGTAACCTCTCTTCTATGGCAATTGCTGAGCCTCAAAGTCTGCAAAAGCTTTGACTGACAACTGCAGTCTGTAAAACTGTTGTCGTGGAAGTTTCCTTTGCACCATGGGGAAGGGTTTTCAGAGTTTAGTAAATTGAAAGAAATAAGACAGACTGAGAGCAAACACCAAGTTGGGTTTTTGTATTTTATTAAAAAAGATATATTTGCAAATAGGATCAACATGATTTCACAAAAGGCCGCAGCCCAGTGTGGAGTCAGTTTCTCAAATGAGTGAACAAGAACACTAGGCTTATATGCATCTTCAGAGTGACAGCACACACACACTTGGATTATTATGACGCTACAATTTTGACAGGCAATCTGATACACATGAAGACAATCAGAGGAATATAAGAGACATCTTGGAGTCATCTCACCTCCTCCTCCCTGTACGACTGTCATCCCCCCAGTTACAGCTAAACTGGCATGATAAAACTAGAGATAGTTTTAGGGCGACCTTGTACCTTTATCGGTTCAGGCTAACAGTGCTCACATAATGTTCCAGACTGCATGTCTCACAAAGTTAGAATATAAATCTGCATGTGGGAAATGAGATAAACTCTTTCAGCATTTGTGAGAGCAGTAAAGTACGAATTAAACATAAAAATATAAGGAATTGTGCTTAAATGTAATTTTCCCATTACACTGTTTCCCGTCTTTTTGGTTTGGCTCACATCTATTGTGAACATAAATTGATATGCGGGCCAGATCAAAATTTGCGAGGAGCTGGATTTGGCCCGCGGGCCTTGAGTTTGACACATGTGCCTTAACTTAAGGGGCCGTTTTCATTTCATGGAATTCTGTGCCATCAGGTTGGGTGACACTTAAGCAGATTTCATCACATCAGGGATGATGATAGCAGGACATTTCAGAGAGAATCAATTCTGAGACCCTTTCTGTAAGGTTTCACCTTTATTATCTGTTTAGCAGAAAGGTAAACAAACTGCAACTTCAACCTTTTAGAAAGCTGAACACATGTTTACTGATTCATCATCCGAATAGATGCCCAGTGACAGTTATCGAAGAAGAAATTGTATCCGGAGCCACCGGTTGCCACAAAGTCAGCCACGGTCTTCCTCCCCTGGAAATTCCCAGTTTTTACAACCTGCAAAGATAAAAAAAAAACAGAGCAGAAGAGTTTGACCCTCTGACACTATGTTCTGTAATAATAAGATAATAATAAATATTTACCTTCCAGTTTGAGCTCATGTAATCAGCTCTGGTCACCACCGTCTGAGAGGAGATGCCGTAGTTCATTCCTTTATGGATGAGCCACTTAGATCTATCGCCGAGCGTCACTCTGAGAAA
Organism: Perca schrenkii; assembly: GCA_025617405.1. Taxonomy (NCBI): domain Eukaryota; kingdom Metazoa; phylum Chordata; class Actinopteri; order Perciformes; family Percidae; genus Perca; species Perca schrenkii. Next base: position 36,526,067 of record CM046792.1, read on the forward strand.
CAAACAGCAGTTTGAAGACATTAAAAGAGTTTATTGTCTCCATCTTTCACATTAGTTGTTTAAAGGTGCTGTAGGTAGGATTGTGAAGATCCAGGACTTAGTCAAAAATATGACAAAAAGTTAGTTTTATAAGTCTTACCTACTGCACCTTTAACTCGTTATATTCACTCACCTGACTCCGGAGTGGCTGAACGGTCCGACTGCAGATGAACTGGATCCCTTCGGTCGTTTCAACCTCTCAGCTTCATAAACCGGAGAGTTGTAGAGCCGCGTCAGCTCGGCACCTGACAGGTCTGTCAGAGCAGCAGATCAGTCACATATGGACTAATGTCACAACATGGTTTCACGGCAGTTCGTGAAATGGTCACGTTATTTTTAATCTGTTGATCCGTGTACACGGACACGGTTATCTCACTCAGCACGTAATAGGAAGCATCTATACGGAGGTTGGGTTTAGGAAAACAACAACAGGGAAATGAATCGTCACACGTCGGACACGATCTCCAGTCTCCTGGGTGAAAGTCCTGTGTTGTTTGACCCATCCACCACCCCCCAACCAACCTCCCTGCGTGGATTTTCGGCTTTTCATACTACTCTCTACCGTAGTCGTGCTGTTATCATGAAATATGCTTCCAATTAAAATACATTAGATTGAAGTTCGTGGTCACCACCACGAAAAAATTACATAAACGTGTCCGTGTACACGAATCAAGAGATTAAATAACCATTTCATGAACTGCCGTGAGACTGGGTTGAATGTCAACAGTTTTAACACCACATTTTACAACAAACCCACACCCCCCCAAAACCCAAAGTACTTACCACCATCAGACCAGGACTGCACAGTAACAGCCAGTAGAGTCAGAGTCAGAGCGAAGAGGAGCATTTTGAAGGAAAACATGTTGGATTATAATCTTTGTTTCAGTCACAGTGAGACATTCAGGTGGGTTTAAAGAGTCCTGACGCTCCTCCCTGTCTGGACACAGTTGGTCTATTTCAAAACAGCCAGACAGTAAACACACCAGATTTCACCACATCAGCAGAAGGAAGCTCAAAGGTTCATTATCATAGGACTCTTCTGAGTACATTGTATAACATTGGTATTTATTTGTGATTTGGCACCCCCAAAGTTTCAGAGTTTTTCGCTTTTTTTAAAATGGTTTAACACATGCACAAATTATTCTACAGCTACAAAACATTTTTACAAGCAAAATTATTGATGACCCTTATTTGATCCCATATACTCCCTTCCATTTTTCTTCTTGTGCACTGATTCGCTTAAACTGACAAGGGTCGACAAGTGCAAACAGAGCAGGACGCAGGAATAACTAGGTCAACAGACGCTTGGGCTGTCGGTCAGGTTGGTTTGTCAGTGCCTTAATTTGCAATGCTGTCCCTATAGGCCTTTCAAATACATGAAACAACAACAAATACACAAAAAACAAACTCAACGATCCATTACATACGTACGTTAAAAACACAAATTTGGTTTGGAGACAGCAACTATGAGCTTGTATTGGAGCCCTCAGGTGGAATATAAACCACACGACACCCTTGGAGATGTTTCACCTTTATTATCTGTTCAGCAGAGAGCAAACAGAAGAGCTCATGTTTACAGATTCATCATGGCGTCTGTTGCATGGTGACAGTTCGCCCGGCGGACGTCGTAAGTGTCTCCTCCAGCCTTCACAAAGTCAGCCACGCTCTTCCTTCCGTTAAACTCTCTGGTTTCCATCGTCTGCAGAGAGAAAACACAAAGAGAGGAGGATTAAAAACACATTGTGGGCCCTATTTTAACGATCTAAGCGTATAACGTGCAGCGCCTGGTGCAGGTGCGTTTAGGGCGTGTCCAAATCCACTTTTGCTAGTTTGACGGCAGGACAAAGTGTCCATGCGCCAGGCGCATGGTTCTAAAGGGTTGTACTTAGTGTCTTCATTAATCAGAGGTGTGTTTTGGGCGTAACATGCAATCATCCAATCAGTGATCATCTGCCATTCTCTTTAAAAGCCAGGCGCGTTTGGACCTTGGAGCATTGCTGTTATGATGGAGGATTTGCACCATAATATTTTTATTTGTAATCTTCTGCAAGTGTGTGTGCTGCTGTGCGTCCCTGTGTGTGTAACAAGCATAGTGTGTGTGCTGTGCACGAGGCTAGGAGCATTTTAATAATGCTCTGTTAAAATAACAATGAAATGCTGCGTTATTGACTTTAGACCAGGTTTTTGTTGGTCAATGGTGCAATCACTTCCTGCTGCCTCAAGATAGCAATATTCCCAGAATTCACCTGAACACACCTCCCTGTAAGACCAGCACGCCCATGGGCACACAGATGGGAGCAGGTCGATTTGCTATTTAAACGAGGTGGGTGCTACAACTGCGTCGGTCTTAAACTAGCAAAGACACTTGGGTCGGGCTTTGCGCCTCGGCGGGTGCAAAATAGGGCCCTGAGTCTGTACAGGGGACATATTTAGCCAAGCAGCACTAGCGTCAGCTGGTAGATTAAACCAGCACTCTGCCGTACATGCAGATAAACGGTGGCGCTACCAAGAGTTCCTTATTTACTCGCCGGTAAATCTTTGCTAAATGACTTGCTTCAGAAGGGTCTCCCCTCTTTAGCGTTTAGCTTAGCGAAACCAAAACAAAAACAGTTAGTAGCTTAGATGCGTAATCCTACCCAGCACCACAATTTTTTCTAAATATGATCACTTCTGGATCCGAAATACCAAGATGGCGACAGCAAAAATGCAAACTCCCTGCTTCAAAACAGACGTCCCTGAAGCCTAGTCTATTTATTTTTTTACAGACATGTGTTTAAACTAAAACGTAGTAGTGTAGATGTAGCCGTAGAAAAAAGATCGTGGTACAAGCTTTTTTTGTCACCTGTTCTTATTGGCATTCCAGGTAACCTGTAACCCGTGTTTTCACGCCCTTCTACCTATGAAAGTGCCCTGGAACGACAGTCAAACCCATAACTTACTACTCGTGAACTTGTACCAGATGGTTGTACTCCCAGTTACAGTTTTTGATGTAAATAGACATAAATAGGCAACGTAAAATAATTCCGCACATTGTAATCAAAACAATACACATACGATTGTGTACTACTACAGGTTATATTTATTAAATGAAGCCCAAAATATGCCGCCGACTAGAAATCGCTAGTATCAGCTAGCGCTAGCTAACATCAACGTTAGGTAACCTAACCTGAACCCTGCCAACGCCACAATGTTTAGCTAGCCAGCTTTGACGTTGTGCCAAATGTCATTATTTTTATCATCAGATGCACAAATATGCTGTACATAAACGTAACTAAACCGACTTTCACTCAATCACAGTTTATCTGGAAGATGACATGGCTGGAACGCTACCAAGTAGTGAGTCATGACTTGAAGTCATAACTTACAGGCCAAAAATTGTGTCTGGAACGCAGCAATAATTCATGAACACATAAGAGAAAACAACTTGGATCAGACTTAGACAATGGAAGACCAGATTTCACTTTTAGCTCCCGTGCCTCTCAGGACTTTCATATGTACAGACCTCTGAAACTGAGTCCTGTCTCACCTTCCACTTTGAGCTCATATTGTCAGCGCTGGTCACCAACATCTGAGGGTCTGTACCGTTGACGTTTCCTTTATGGATGAGCCACTGAGATCCGTCCTCGAGTGTCACTCTGAGAAACAAACAACACTTAAAGTGGTTACTCTTCTTAATATGAATAATAAGATCCCTTATTACTTAACCCTCCTGTTGTCTTTGGGTCAAATTTGACCTGTTTACAAAAACTTTCTATATAACGTTGAAAAAAGTAAAAAATGTTGGAAAAAGCTACAAAAATGCAGGAAAAAAATCGTCAAACTTTTTTTTTTTTAAACGCTGAAAGAAGTAACTAAAGAAATTGGAAAAAGTGACTAAAAAACACTGCCAAAGGTGACAAAAACATGTTTCAAAAAACGAAAAAAATTGACAAAAACATAATAAAAAAAACGTAAAAAAAGTGACAAAAAATTTGAATACAATCAACAAAAACGTCGAGAAAAGTGTAGAAAAAGAACAACAAAATGTTGAAATTTCGACCCAGAAAAACACAAAGTTGCAGGTCGACAGGAAGACAACTTCAGATTGTTTGGACTGACCTGACTCCAGAGTGGCTGATTGGTCCATACGCAGATCTGAGGGATCTTACTGGTCGTACCATCCTGTCGGCGCGTACAACTGGAGAATCGTAGTCTAGATCAAACTCGTCAAAAACCTTATCCCAAATGACCGATAACAGGGGATCGTCGTTACTGGGCAGGTTCAATCCGGCTGTCACTGTCGTTCGGTTCATTTGGTCCAGAATAAGGAGAGATAGAAAAGATACGTTAGTTCTGGTCCGGTTCCTGTTCACACAAACTTTTTACAAACCAGTGGTGTAGTCTACGTGATACGCCAACATGACATCATGACTTCGCATAAACATACACGCCAAGTGGCATGTTATCTTTACGCATTTTGAGCTATCTGCGTGTATGTCTATGCTGTATACAGCGGACAGCAGTCTGCAACGTCACAAGGTAAACATACACGCCACTTCCTAAAGCCATGTCACGTGTTATTGCAATGCTACGTGTTATCGAGAGGCTACGGTTGGGTTTAGGAAACGTCACACACGTTTAGGAAAAGAAAAAAACGTGGAAAGGAAACGCCACACACAGGACACGATCCCCGGTCTCCTTGGTGAAAGTCCTGTGTTTGACCCATCCTCTGATTTCCACCCTTTTAATACTACTCGCTACGGCGTCAATTCACACGCGATCGCAAGTCAATGGAGGCCAAACGCGTTGATAAACACGCTAAAAAGCGACTATGCTTCCTGATCAGACGCCAATAATGGCATACGAATTGGCGTGTCATACGTACGCCACTTCATGAGATCAGTCTGGATACGCAGGTGTACGGAGTATACCCACTAGGAAAGGTCAAGGATTTCAGTATACCCACTTACAAAAACGCCAGAATACCGTTACGTAATAATGATGTGCTCCGAGTCGCCTAGGAACAGCAACACAGTTGCTTAGCGGTCATTCTCTGCTTTGAAATTAACAAAAGTGAATCACTAAAGTAGATATATGAAAGAAAGAAAATTTAAACTACACTCTATCAGTGATTTGGTAAGCCCGCCCCTGAAGCTATACTGCCACTTCGAGGGACACTGCAGCCAACGTTGAAATGAGCCAGATGAGGCTGATGCTGTACACAGTAACGTTACAAAAAACCTATGGGGTTGTCACTCTGGGATGAACGAGTCTAATGCTTGGAGCAGGGGCGGAGCTAGACTCTCAGCGCAGTAGAGGTGGAGCTTCATCACGGGGCCCTCTGCTACCAAGTAATTTTAAAATTAAAACCGTAAAAAAAAATTTAAAATAAAATATCTGATGAATGCATGTTATAATGTGTCACTTGTTGAGCCAAGTAAGCCTATGTGTCAAATAAAACACAAAGAAAAGACAAATGTTTTGACAAGTTTGTATTGACGAGCAAAGAAAACAGTTTGCCAATCAAGTAAAAAATTAATTTCAGCACCACGGACAGCGACAGCTGATGGACAGCGATGGTGCTGACCAGGCCAAATGCGCTCAATCAGTGCCACACTATCTCATTTGATAAGAGCTGGATTATCACAACGTGAGATCATATGCATTAATTAGCTTCTTTCAGCTAATAATCTGCAATGTGTCCCTTGTCGAGGGTCCTGGTCTCGTCAAGTGACGCATGATCGGCGGCATTTGTAATAATTACAGTATATTCGCTACAAAAAACTAGACTACACCACTGTTACAAACACATTGTCTGTTTGCCTGTTGTTTGTTTGGTTGTTTGTTGGTTTGTTTTTATTGTGAAAAAACTGCTGCTGTAATAAGTGAAATTCCCCATTGTGGGATGAATAAAGTATTATCTAATCTAATCTAACTATTGAAGAGGGGGATTGTCACCCTGCATCACCAGAACCCACGTTGTCAGCACTTAAATACTTCTGATGTGGATTGTATTTATGTTCTTTCTTACCCTTCTCATCTCCGTGTGTGTCGTAACTCTGTCTGATGCCCACCGCTAGCCTAGCTTAGCACAGATCCTGGAGGTAACCAGCTCCATCTAGCCTATGCTCCCAATAAGTGAGAAATAATGGCAACATTTTCCTATTTAAATGTTGTAATTTATAGTCACACAGCGTAAATAACAAGGTCACATCAGACACAGCCATCTTCTACCTTGTTATTTGTACACACTGTGACTATACAAATCACAACATGTAAATAGGAAAATATTGGCGTTATTTTCTCACTTATTGGGAGCAGTAGGCTAGATGGAGCCGGTTACCTCCAGCATCTGTGCTAAGCTAGGCTAGCGGTGGGTGAGTCAGACAGAGTTAGGACATGCACAGAGATGAGAAGGGTATGTATGGACTTATCTAACTCTGGGGGTTACAATGAATAAACTAAAGTCCCAATAATTTGGCATGTTCCTTTAACTTTACAGAACAAACGGAGCTATGTCATGTTCTGCGAGGACCAATATCGTTGCAGGGCTCTCAAGTGTCACGCATTGAGCGTGACAGTCACTCATTTCGGTCTTTTGTCAGGCACTCCCGCCACACATTGTATTTCTCACGCGTAAAAAATATTTATAATAAATTCAATATGCCGCAGCGCCCAAAATTTCTCTGGCTGCGCCGCTCTCACTATGGAACCGGCAGGAATCAAGCGCGTCTGGCCGTTTTACAGTTGTGCGGAGGCTCCACGCAGAGCTCTTGCAGTAGTCTACATAAGTGGCCTGATGTCTATGCTTGTGCGCTGGCGTGTGCGTCGAGCCACATGTGTGTGTGGGGGGAGTGTGTGGTAGAGGGAGAAGTGAGAGAGTGACGGCGATTATCTTTGGAGAGAGTACCAACTCTAGAGTCATAGTGAGAGAAACAAAGTGTCTCCTCCTGTTCTTTCTGACCACGGTGGGAAATCTGTAGCAGGAAAAGTTAACCCTCTCCTTGATTTCATGTTGTTTATGGAGAAATAGAACCAGGAAACGAGTCAGGGGAAATGCAACGCTACCAAGCCCATAGACCGTGACCAAGCCACGGCTTGTAGATTACATTTTTAATGTCTAAGTCGAGCCTGCCACTTATCAGCCAAACACAAAAAAGAAAAGGGCTACACAATAGCCAATCAGATAATAGCACTATTTTATCTGGGTAAGATTTAATGCAGCAACCAATGAAAAAAAAGTAAAGCATACAGACACTTCCCTAAACATTCGCTCATTCAGAGACCAGAGACCCAAACGGGCTCTGAGTCTGTCAGGAGGTCTGATATCTATCCGTATCAGCAGAGCAATCACGTAATGCACAGCAGACTATGGTGCAGGTAGATTATTTTCTGAAATATATTGACTATTATAACTTTATTTTTCTCAAAGTATCACAACTCCTCCAAAACTCAGATAAAAGAGATATTTTGAATGTGCACAAAGTTTTGAACATGAGCAGAAATCTTGCTCTAACAAATCATATTACAGTCCAGGGGTTTATTAATTCATTAAAAAGAATTAATGTATCATTGACGTGAATAATTGTCATATGCACATTTAAGGTTACTTCCTCAACAAAAGATGCAAAAGGGAAGAGTAAATGGTGCTAGGCTACATGTGTGCTGACTCAGATATAATTAGAAAAGTCGATCTACAGGAGAATAAATAGATGAAAGCAATACAGAATGCCTGAGCCTAACTGCCATATATTCCATTATGTTTTATATTTGGATTTTAATCTATGTTTACCATTACATAAAGATTTCCAGCATAAATTGATTCAGAAAAAGGTATAAATAGGTGCATACAAATTCACCAGAATGCAGGAAATGAGGAGTTTAATGCTCAAAATTTTCTGGGGGAGGACCCACAGACCCGCCATTACCATAAGTAACCATGCAGAAATTGAATAAATACTTTGTATTTGGTTGAATTGTCAGTGCCATGTGTCATGTGCCATGTTTGGGGGGGAGGTGTCACTCTTGCCTGTCTTCAAAACTTGAGAGCCCTGTCATTGTATTGTTTGGAGATCTTGTTGTGCTTGTTGTGAGAACTTTGTAAGTGTACAGACAGTTTATTACAAAGATAGGTTATAAACACAGTAGCATTAATGTTTACCTGCGGCCATCATCTTGGATAACAGTCATGACCAGTCCAACGACGAACGCTGTGTTTGAGCTATGTTACTGGTTACTGGTTGCATGGCATTCGTCGTTCGATTGGTCATGACCGTTATCCAAGATGGCGGCTGCATGTAAACATAAATGGTACTGTCTTTATAATCTATCTTTGTTATAAACTGTCTGTACACTTACAAAAGTTCTCAATGCTTCGGTTTACATGTAGGGACCCTCATTATGCTACTGTGGAAGTGTGGTGCTATTTTGAGCCCTTTTAGTGGTGTAGAAATATTGATTTACCCCCTGCCCCAAAGCTAGCGTTAGCAGCTAACCCCTGGTTTGCGGTAGCTAATTTAAAGCTAGAGACACATTTGATTAGCATGAAAATATTTTCCAGAGAACGTTCGACTCGGTACACATATGTTATTAACCTCTAGGTTCATTTTGTGCCAGAATTGTCCTTTAAAGGATAGCTTCCTGAACAGATATCACAATCAGCAGATGCTCATGCTGATGACTCGACAAATCGAGTGATTGGGCGCAGCCCTACAGCAGCATACAGTTGCAACAGTCGTAAACCCCATTTTACTGCAGAATCCTCCCAAAAACCCAAAGTACTTACGGAAATCTCCAGACTCCACAGGAACAACCAGCAGAGCCACAGCAAAGAGGAGCATTTTGAAGGAAAACATGTTGGATTATAATGTTTGTTTCAGTCCCAGCCCAGTGAGACATTCAGGTGGGTTTAAAGAGTCCTGTCTCTCCTCTCTGCTTGGACAGAGTTCATCTGTTACAGGTTACATCAGTGTTTGTGACTTGGCAGGATGGCTCTGTTATTTCAAACCCGCTGACAGTAAACATACCAGTTCACCACATCAGCAGAAGCAAACTCAAAGGTTGATTCTTACATAACACCGGCTGCACACCGGCTGCGTGGCATAAGCGTGGCGTTTCTGTTGCGTGGCGGCTGCGTGGCGTTTTCTACGTCTTTGCCCACCAGAAACGTGTCTGACGCGGCGCTGCTGCTGCTGCTGCTAGCCTTGTCTGTACACATGGATGTTTCCCATTGATTTACTGCACTCCAGCAGTAGTATACTTCATTTTAAACATAAATATATACTGATCTGATAACAGCAAAGACAACGTCGGCCGTATTGATGGCAAAATAGGCTCCAGAATATTTTGTTCTGTATTGACAGGTGCAACATTTGAAAATCGATAATTATTATTATTTATCAGGGGGTGTTTTAGGGCGTGGCTATGATGTGATTTCCAGTGAAAGTGTGTAACGTAACGTGGCTCCTCCCTCACTCCTCCCTCTCGTCTAAAAATCGTCACATCCTCAACCAGGATGGCTGCGCCCGTAACGGCAAACTCGACGACTCATAGCAGATCTCCACAAACCAATGGATGACGTCACACATGCTCTGTCCGTTAATATTAACAGTCTATGGTTGAAACGTATATTGTTGAGGTGTTTAATTACTTTGTACATTACTACGTTTGCTGCTGATTATTTATTTGGATGCTTATGAAATTGTTACTTTTCAGCAATGAGCTTATTTGTGTGTTTTCTTTTTTCTTTTTCTATTTCAAGGTTTTCAACGAACTCCTGGTATATTTTGTGAAATTTAAATAAATGCCTGGAGAAGGAGTGTGTTGTCTACGTTTAATCTGTCGTCATCCTAAGTCTTTTTCAAGTTTGAGGCAGCCACTGATGAAAACAACCAGATAACTTGACAGTGCCACTCCCTCAGGGTTGACTGGTGGCCCTCATGTTTTTGAAAAAAAACACAGCAGAAGTGCCCTCTTGGATGCACTACATGCTATAAGATTAGTTAAAAGAAACACAAGAACTCAGACTATAAACAGAAAAGAAGTGGTGTTATCTATATCAAGATAAAATGGTGGAATATAAAAATTACTATTGACATATGACATTTTATTTAAAGGTGCTGTAGGTATGATTGTGAAGATCCAGGACGTAGCCAAATCATTTGAACATTGACAACTTCTCAGTCCCTCACCCCTTTCTGCTAAAGCCCAAAACGGTCTCCTAAGCCTCTCCTCTAACAAGGGAGAATGAATGCGTGTGCATGAGCAGTGATTGACACGCAGTTAGACACCCCCCCTGGCCCTGATTGGGGCATCTGAACAGGGAGTGGTGGATTTTTGCAAATTGCACTACAGGCTGTAGGTGGAGCCAGATGAGCTGGATTTATTTTAATTATGACAGGAAGTTAGTTTTATTAGTCTTACCTACTACACCTTTAAATCATGTGAAGTTACAATAAATATTGCATTGAAATTTGATTTGGAGTCAATAAATATGGCTTTATGATGGAGCCCTCTGGTGGAATAAAAACCACGTGACACCCTCAGAGAGGTTTCACCTTTATTATCTGCCAACTTAGCAACTTTGTTTCTAACTTGCGACAAATTTAGCGACTTCGGAAAAAGAAAGAAAGCAAGCCATATTATATTGCAATTCATTTCCATACATGCTGCTCAGAGTAATCACAGTCCACCGCTCTTCTGCCAACAGCAAAGGGTCTCAGGCTACATCCACACTGCTATGTTTTAATTTTCATGCTGCGTTTTGAGACAAAAACAATCTCCGTCCACACAACTGATTTAGCTCCGGTAGGAGAACTGATCTCGGTCCATATTAATGCGTTTGACAACACACATCACATGATCATTCACACTCACTGGGCATGTGCATGCCAACGTAAACATGAAGCAGAAAGTCTGATGTTATTCTGTGGTTGAAAATCATGGATTTAGAAGTTGAAAATAGAGAAAATACTTTGGAGAAAGAACAACGGTGAAAAGTAAGAGCGGGGATTTATTATCTTGGAGCGAGGACGAGGTGGAACTGTTACTGAAACGTATGTAAGCTACCTAACCGATAAAACTGACATATGTCATTGTTTCCAAATGTCTCCGTTTGTGTCCAGACTATAAAGCAACCCGCAGGTTTCAAACCAAAACGGGGGCAACAGTGTTTCAGAATGTTAAAGTGCCCATATTATGAAAAAATTACTTTTTCTGGAATTTTTGTTATTTTGTGTCTCTGCCTCCCAACAAAGATGGGATAGAAGTGAGATGCCTCACTCTGTAGCTAAAACAGAGAGCTCAACACACAGTGTGAAAAGAGGAGCTGCAGCAATGTGCAGAACAACAAAAAAATTGTCTTTTTTGAAAATAACCATGTAAACCTATTCTGGTACAACCTGAAAATATAACTATGAACCTGAAAATGAGCAGAATATGGGCACTTTAAAGATTAAAGGGCTTGGAAACGCCGGAGGTGTGGAGGCGAGGCTTAAACGTAGCGTATTAGCTTTTAAAACAAAACGTAGCAGTGTAGATGTGCCCTCACTATCACTCTCCTTTTATGCCGTGAGCAACAGGCAGTTGGCTGACACATCCACTAATCTTTATACTAATGATATACAATTACGTCTAGACATCTAGCGACTATCAGCAACTTTTGGAGCTAGTGCTAGCTACTTTCATTGGAAAAGAGTTGGCAACACTGAACAGAAAAGCTTATTTATCTTGGTTCATCATGTCATCTGTTGCATCGTGACAGTTGTCACCGTCGATGTTGTAGTTTTCTCCTCCAGCTGCCACAAAGTCTGTCACTCTCTTTTCCCCGTTAAAATCTCTAAATTCTCCCGTTGCCTAAGAGAAAACACAAAGAGAGGAGGATTAAAATCACATTGCTTCTGTCCCATATTGTTTATATACATATTGCACTGAGAAAAAAAGACTGTCCTCCCCCGAAATGAAATGAAAAACTGGAAACTTTTTACATTGTTTGTCTGCTATTTCATCACTAAATTCACTTATGATACTTGCGAGAAATCAACTATGTAGAGCTCGAATATGGGCAGTTATACAAAAAGTGATGGCTAATTGCAAATTTTGTGTAACGTTGTCGGAGTGCAAGCTCCACAGTCTGATGTGACAGCCGGTGGGTGCCTGCCGGAGTCACTGGCTTGCAGCCCAGCCTGTCGTCCTTCACAGACCCGCTGTGAGCTGGCTGGAGCTCTCTCAGGAGACTCGTCGACAACAGGCGTTTATTTCCCCGTTCTTTTGTTTAAATAACACAACACATATATCCATTATAAGATTAACTGGAACCTGTGGTTGTCTGCCTTTTTGGAGTTATAAAACTTTGCGGGTGTAACGTAACAAGCTCGCTGACCAGGCTGTCACTTCCACACACCGGCCAGCATCTGACAGGGCAGACTGTGCTTGACAGGTGGAATTAAGCATCAGTGTAGCATCTTAGGTGGTAAAATGGGAGATTTGTATGGAGTGAAAATGGGTCTTAAAGAAGGAAGGCTCACATACCCACACTCTGCAATACCCAGTGGACGGCACTTGATTAGGGGATGGGAAATAGAGGAAACATGATATACGAACCCTGCACTCATCACCTGATATGATTGTTTGATTGTTTTCCAGATAGTCATCAAAATCTCGGAGGGCGAAGGTCTGTCTAGACTACAAGGTGTTTTGGACTGATAAGAGTGGGACACTTTGAGCCTACAATATTTAACCTTTTCACAATATTCTACTTTTCTGAGATTTTTAATTTGGGGTTTTCATAAGCTGTAAGCCATAATCATCAAAATTATAACAAAGGCTTGAAATATCTCACTTTGCATATAATGAGTCTATAAAAATATATTAGTTTCACCTTTTACGTTGAATTACTGAAAAAATGTAACTTTAGCACGATATTCCAATTTTTCCGAGTTTCACCGTATGCTTCTGGTTCACCTGTTAATTGTAAAGCAAAATCGCCCCTTTGTACATTTGGTTGTAATGGAGACTGAATTCTTGCTGTTAATATGAAAGTCCATGATATTGTGAAGATTTACGTGTTGGGGTCACGTTTTTTAAACTAATGTATTTCAGTGAGAAGCATCTGAGACTGGGTTGTTACATGTTGTGATTTGTATAGTCACAGCGTGTACAAATAACAAGGTCACATGAGAAACAGCCATCTTCTAACCGTATACATACTGGGAACTATATTGTCAGAAGGTGAAGCACTGCTACTTCTGCTACTTGGGCGGAGTGATTTGCTCGCAGCACCTGAGAAGGCCCGTGGCGAGGAGCAGAAGTAGCACTACTTCGCCTTCTGAGAATATAGTTCCCAGTTACGTCTCTTACGTTCTAAAACCAGCCTCTGGAAATTCGACCAGCTGAGTTTCAGCGGCATCCATCAGCTGGTTGGAGTCAAGGTGAGACAGGCCAGTTCAGACTGCTGAAACTTTTCCCTGCGATGTTCTAAAACAGTTTTGTCTCGTTGCGAATCTTTGGTCTGAACTGGGCTTAAAACAACTAGAACTGATGTCTGTCTCACCCTCCACTTTGAGCTCATGTTGTCAGCGCTGGTCACCACCGTCTGAGAGGAGATGCCGTGGCCCGGTCCTTTATGGATGAGGTGCTGACTGCCGTCATCGAGCGTCACTCTGAGAAACAAACAGCAGTTTGAAGATGCTTAAAATGTTTTATCTTAGTTTTTATATTGCACTGTAAAAACACCTGTAAAAACGTAATATTCTGAAAGCTGGGACGCCAGATAATACTGTAAACAGTAACTTTCTTGTGAAAGTAACGTCATATTTCAATATTAAAATAAATTTTAGCTTTAATTTTAAATGACATTTTAGCTTTTTTATTGTTTTATGAAGGATATTTACACCTGTAAAAACAGGTTTTTTCTTCACAAATTTAAGAAATGTATTTAATGTTTAATTTCATATAAGTAGCTTATAATATTGACATGGAAATGTGTCATGTTAGGTCTGTCTGTGTGTGTGTGTGTGTGTGTGTGTGTGTGTGTGTGTGTGCGTGTGTGTGTGTGTGTGTGCTGACCTGACTCCAGAGTGGCTTAATGGTCGTTTTGCGAATCTTGTCAGTGGCCAGAACAGCCTCAGTGGACGTTCCACGACCTCAGCTCTCTGAACCGGAGAGTTTAAAAGGTCCCTCAGGGCCGAGCCCGACAGGTTGTCAGGGTAGTTGAAGTCGGTGGAGCCGCCTGTCACAGCAGATCACACTAATATCAAAGAAAGCTGAAACAATTTGATACTCGGGCTGCAGTTAACAATTATCTTTTCGATTAATTTGTGGATTATTTTCTCGGTTAATCTAGTCATTGTTTGGTCTATAAAATGTCAGAAAATCGAGAAAAATCTCCATCCGAGTGTCTCAAAATCCAAGGTGATGTCTTTAAATGTCTTGTATTGTCCAAAACCTCCAAGAAAGTCATTTTAATATGATATAAAACAGAAATAAATTAAATTTTGGAGTCTGAAAAAAAAACATTTGCATGGAGAAATTACTTTAAACAAATACTCAAATATCAAAATAGTTTGTGATTATTTTCCTATCGTTGCAGCTCTAATTCAAACTCCCTGTCTGGACACAGTTGGTCTGTTCCAGTAAAAACACCACATTTTACAACAAACCCACACCCCCCCCAAAACCCAAAGTACTTACCACCATCAGACCAGGACTGCACAGTAACAGCCAGTAGAGTCAGAGTCAGAGCGAAGAGGAGCATTTTGAAGGAAAACATGTTGGATTATAATCTTTGTTTCAGTCACAGTGAGACATTCAGGTGGGTTTAAAGAGTCCTGACGCTCCTCTCTGTCTGGACACAGTTGGTCTGTTTGCCACCTGGCAGGATGGTTGTTATTTCAAAACACCCAGACAGTAAACACACCAGATTTCACCACATCAGCAGAAGGAAGCTCAAAGGTTGATTATCAGAGGACTCTTCTGAGTACATTGCATAATGTATTTTTTTGTGATTTGGCACCCCTAAAGTGAGTTTTTCACTTTTATACCACTGTCGAGTCATTGTCATTTTCTCATAGACAGTACTCAAAACCATTACTGATGGCTGCATTCCACTTAGGAGAGGCCCTGTTATAGTGCATGCTGACTCACTGAAAAAGCTTACTGGGACACTTGATGAAATTGAGCCATCGTTAAGGTTATCAATTTCAGCTGTGCTTTTCCTACTATGACAAGTCAACATGTCTGCTGTGATAAAGGTCGATAGAAACCATACTTCTCCTCTTCGTCCCCTATGGGACATAAGGCTTCAATTAGCACTCTCCATTGCATTGGGTCCCTGGCAGCATGTTGGGCCTCTCCCCATGACAGGTTCATCTGTTCCAGCTCTTATGTCACAGGTCTGCGCCTGGTGGTTTTGGGCCTCCCAGGTTTTATTTTGCCAGCTGGTGTCCATCTTGAGGTGACTTTTGTGATGCGGTGCTGCTCCATCCTCAACACATGTCCTAGCCATCTCAGGCGTCTGTGTGTAATCTCCTTCGTGATGATCCGGCTTCCTGTTTTCATGTACAGTTCATTGTGCAGCAGAACAGACTTTACATTGCAGTTATATAGGAGCATCTTCGTTTTAAGGCTGTATCGTTTTAATCTCCAGATGGGAGAAGGCACCCTGTGCCTTTCCCAGCATCGCTTTAATGTCTTTAGATGCCCCGCTCTCATTACTGATAAGACTGCCCAGATCTTCCACAAACTCAAGTGGTTCCTCATTAACAAGGATGTGTGCTGTGGGGATGGAGATGACACACATCACTTGTGTTTTGGAGGTGTTGATACTGAGCCCAACTTGTCTGGCAAAGTTGTTCAGCCTATCAGTTTTAGCCTGCATGTTGTACTGGTTGGTTGATAGGAGAGCAAGATCATCAGCGAAGTTGAGATCTTCCAGCTGGGAGAACAGAGTCCACTGGATGCCTCTGGGTCTGTCTGCTGATGTGTTGGTTTTTGTCCAGTCTACACCGACCAGGAGGAGGATAGGGGAAATGATGCACCCCTGTCTCACTCCGCACTGCACGGAAAACCACTCAGAGAGGTAATTTCCCATGATGACACTACACTCAAAATGTTCACAGAATGTTTTTCATGATTAGAATAGGACAGAAACCATAGACTGTTTATAGTTTTCCTTGGACCTGGAAAACGTTTAAATGCTGATGGAAAAACTTGGAAAAAGAAGGAAGAAAGGCAAGAATAGGTTGAAAATAGTCATAAAAACTTCGGGAAAAAACACAGTAGAAAGAAGGAAGGCAACACTATGGCGACAAAAGCATAGACTGTTAATATTAAAGGACAGAGCATGTGTGACGTCACCCATTGGTTTGTGGAGATCTGCAACAACAACACAGTCTCACTCCCTACTCGTCAAATGTATGACGCATGGTCAAGGACCCTGGCGTCAAGTTTCAACGAAATAGGGGTACCCTTAACTTCATTTTTCGACGAGGGGGTCCGTCAGATAGACATACATGTTATTCCCTCCCCGTCGGATATCGACGAAAGAAAAAAACACGCCCCCCCCCGTCCCTTACCTCGAAATCTGGGACAGTTATTGGTATTTTTACCCCAATAACCGCTGTTTTAATCAACATTATTCACGAGATATTATCATGGTTTATATGTATTTCTTTTAATGTTATTATTTCGGTCTATTTCGGCCAGGGAAGCTGGGTTGCTTTTTTTGTTGATTTATATTTTTTTAAACTATAACGCCAAATCTATCAACATTTATTTAGATGTTATCATGGTATTCATTTCTTTACTTTAATAATATTATTTCGGTCTTATTACCGGTGAAATATTACAGTATATGCTGTAATACAGAAGATTACGATATGATCCGAGCTGGACGCATTCAAAGCCGATAGGCCTATCCCCCAATGCAATGCGGCCATTCATTTCAAAGAATCGGGCAGCGATCAGCTGGTCTTTAACGCCAGGATCGCTTCAATATACATATATACAGTCAGTGATCAGTATCGCTTCAATATACATATATACAGTCAGTGGTCAGTATCACTTCAATATACATATATACAGTCAGTGGTCAGTATCACTTCAATATACATATATACAGTCAGTGGTCAGTATCACTTCAATATACATATATACAGTCAGTGGTCAGTATCACTTCAATATACATATATACAGTCAGTGGTCAGTATCACTTCAATATACATATATACAGTCAGTGATCAGTATCACTTCAATATACATATATACAGTCAGTGGTCAGTATCACTTCAATATACATATATACAGTCAGTGATCAGTATCACTTCAATATACATATATACAGTCAGTGGTCAGTATCACTTCAATATACATATATACAGTCAGTGATCAGTATCACTTCAATATACATATATACAGTCAGTGGTCAGTATCACTTCAATATACATATATACAGTCAGTGGTCAGTATCACTTCAATATACATATATACAGTCAGTGGTCAGTATCACTTCAATATACATATATACAGTCAGTGGTCAGTATCACTTCAATATACATATATACAGTCAGTGGTCAGTATCACTTCAATATACATATATACAGTCAGTGGTCAGTATCACTTCAATATACATATATACAGTCAGTGATCAGTATCACTTCAATATACATATATACAGTCAGTGGTCAGTATCACTTCAATATACATATATACAGTCAGTGATCAGTATCACTTCAATATACATATATACAGTCAGTGGTCAGTATCACTTCAATATACATATATACAGTCAGTGATCAGTATCACTTCAATATACATATATACAGTCAGTGGTCAGTATCACTTCAATATACATATATACAGTCAGTGATCAGTATCACTTCAATATACATATATACAGTCAGTGATCAGTATCACTTCAATATACATATATACAGTCAGTGGTCAGTATCACTTCAATATACATATATACAGTCAGTGATCAGTATCACTTCAATATACATATATACAGTCAGTGATCAGTATCACTTCAATATCCATATATACAGTCAGTGGTTGTGTCACCAGCAACAACACGATGCTCACTTTTGTTCCAGTAAGTTATGAACCATAATAACGTTTAAACGAATCCGCGGAAAACTCCGGAAGTGACGTAGTACGTCCCGCTCAGCGGATACGAAGATACAAATATATAATATTCGTAATATTGATGTTTTTTTCTAACGTTGTATTTGAAGAGTTAAACAATAAAGATAGTTATAATAATAAAATACAGTTTCATGTATTTGTCTACGTTTAAACGAATCCGCGGAAGTGACGTAGAAATTCCACATCTCGTCTGTGAACGAATGTTCCACGTTGTACGTGAGAATTTACACAATAAAATACTAATAATGAAAACATTGTGTTTTATATTTAGCACTTTGATTTGCCTCAACCTACAGTTGAGTGTTTAGAACTACAGCCTAGTGGCTTGTTTGACTAATTTGCATTTGTTTTGAATTGTACTGTTGTGAAAAACAATAAACTATATACAAAGAGAAACATTTTTATTTTATTTTCCATGCATAGTTATTTAAAAACGCAAGTTTCTAATTTTGCAGTTGATTAATATTAATAGCACTTTAAGACTAAAGGGGAATAAAACAGTATAAGAGTATATTTATGTGTGGGACTTAGTTTGATTTAAAATCACACTGCATTATTAGTTGTTTTAAATAAATTACTTTTTTGAAATATCAATTTATTTTAGGCCTAACATATTAATTATTACATTCAGAAGATGATCCTCATATCAATCACCATGGTTACAGCTTGTAGCCATCCTAACCTTTGTAGCCTTTACTGAGACTACCTTTTCAAAATTAAGAAGGGACTAGTTTTAGGAAGCATTTTCAGGAAATTAAAAGGATAAGCAGATTGTTACCGAGGTTTTTGTTCACAGATTAAGATGTATAAAGCTTTGTTTGGGTATGTATACATATACAACATGTGTTTTGGCATTTTTGGCACACTTCTACCTCAGCCCTACTGCACAAAGACAAAACTCACACATCTCATTCAACCATTTCACAAGCTGAGAAAAGGGTCATGACATGGGTCAGAACAGTGGTTCCCAACCTTTTTTCCTTGATGCCCCCCCCCCTACTCATGTCTAAGAAAAGCTGACCCCCCCCTTGAAACTGAAGTTGAGGTAACTCTCGAGATAGAGCTGGGTCAGAGGATATCAGAGGTCATAAATGATGAACCAATCCATCGGCTCTGCTCCTATAGGCCCAATGGTGTTCATATGGACAACATGCACCTTTGGCTGGAAGGCCCGTGTTGAAAGTGTGTCTTATCATTTAGAGCAGACACCCATGGTGAATCAGATGGTTTATGTTATACAAGGCTGCATTACAGAGCATATTAATATGACTGTCATGAAGGTTGTGTAGAGGAATAGAAACCAGTCTCTCCAGGCAAGCACACAGAATATGGTCTGCTCTATCTTTATTCTCCATGCCAAGTATGAGCTCTTATCCTCTGGCAGAAGATATGGGTAAATTTAACTTTTCTAAACTATAGGCCTAATTTGGACCTACCTCAATTAAAACTTTAAATAATGTTGCTTGAGATTGAGGGTGTGCTATAGCTTCATGATATGAAGCATGGTTGTGTTGCTCTTGTCACTGTTTGTGAAAGATGAACAATAGATTGTTGCTGCGTGATGTTCTTCAGTCTAGCCTATATCTCTTTGTTCATGTTGTTTTTATTGTAAGTATGTCAGCTGTATGATAGAACAATATGTCAAGTGTTATTTGTGAAGCATTTGAACTCAAGGCAAATATCCCTCTGGGGACAATAAAGTATCTCCTGCTAAGTGGTCTCCATGATGTGTAAAAATGAAAACGTTGTCGTAGGACTATATCAAACACATCGTTGGAAAGGTCTCAACCTGGAGAGTAACATATGTCAGTCTGAAGAGGATACATTACTCCTGCTTTGAAATATTGACCTCTGAACCTTGAACCCAGTCCATGTACGAAGGCCTGTCATTTAGCAACAGAAGGTGCTACACACATAAGACCAGCTGTTATAGAAAGCTCTGGACCTCAGCTGTCATGTAGATATGGTCACCAAATTGTAACTACTGTAAGCACTGTCAAATATGGTAATAAGCTATTTTCACCTATTTAACGATTTTATTTTTAAAATCTGATGACACCAGTGTGTTCTCCATACAAAAAAACCCCAGGGTGTATCCAAAATGATACACTGCCAACTTCTACTTATGAGAAATATACCAATATACTTTAAAACTACAACTCCCATAAGAAACGCCACAGAAGCTGTTACAAAGCTTGAGCACTTGTAGTTCTTCCGGGGTGGGTGGGGGGACTCGTTCGGCTCCTGTTTCTGCTGTCTGCCGTAAGATGGCTTGATTCCATTTCAGATTGAGGCCGCCCGCCGGCCGGCCGAGCACACAACATATGAGACAAATACATTAAACTGTATTTTATTATTATAACTATCTTTATTGTTTAACTCCTCAAATACAACGTTAGAAAAAAACATCAATATTACGAATATTATATATTTGTATCTTCGTATCCGCTGAGTGGGACGTACTACGTCACTTCCGGAGTTTCCCGCGGATTCGTTTAAACGTTATTATGGTTCATAACTTACTGGAACAAAACTGAGCAACGTGTTGTTGCTGGTGACACAATCACTGACTGTATATATGTATATTGAAGCGATACTGATCACTGACTGTATATATGTATATTGAAGCGATCCTGGCGTTAAAGACCCGCTGATCGCTGCCCGATTCTTTGAAATGAATGGCCGCATTGCATTGGGGGATAGGCCTATCGGCTTTGAATGCGTCCAGCTCGGATCATAGCGTTATGTTCTGTATTACAGCATATACTGTAATATTTCACCGGTAATAAGACCGAAATAATATTATTAAAGTAAAGAAATGAATACCATGATAACATCAAATAAATGTTGATAGATTTGGCGTTATAGTTTAAAAAAATATAAATCAACAAAAAAAGCAACCCAGCTTCCCTGGCCGAAATAGACCGAAATAATAACATTAAAAGAAATACATATAAACCATGATAATATCTCGTGAATAATGTTGATTAAAACAGCGGTTATTGGGGTAAAAATACCAATAACTGTCCCAGATTTCGAGTTAAGGGACGGGGGGGCGTGTTTTTTTCTTTCGTCGATATCCGACGGGGAGAGAATAACATGTATGTCTATCTGACGGACCCCCTCGTCGAAAAATGAAGTTAAGGGTACCCCTATTTCGTTGAAACTTGACGCCAGGGTCCTTGACCATGCGTCATACATTTGACGAGTAGGGAGTGAGACTGTGTTGGCAACAACAGTTAAAGCCCCAGTCGTTGAGTTTGCTGTTACGGGCGCAGCCATCCTGGTTGCGAATGTGAGGATTTTAGACGAGAGTGACGAGTGAGGGAGTAACGTTACGTTACACACTTTCACTGTCAATCACATCATTCTGTGTTGCAGAAGACTTAAAATTAGCGAATGAGACCATAAACTCATTATGGAAATGTTTACTGAGGTGATAAATCAAGTGAGACGTGGCTCACTTTCTCAACCTCCTTTTGCAACCGCATGTGTCGCCCCCTGCTGGTAGTCAGATATAATGCAGGTTTAAGGAGTCTCCCCCTGCTGGTAGTCAGATATAATGCAGGTTTAAGGAGTCTCCCCCTGCTGGTAGTCAGATATAATGCAGGTTTAAGGAGTCTCCCCCTGCTGGTAGTCAGATATAATGCAGGTTTAAGGAGTCTCCCCCTGCTGGTAGTCAGATATAATGCAGGTTTAAGGAGTCTCCCCCTGCTGGAATTCATGGAAGTGTGTTACGTAACGTGGCTCCTCCCTCACACCTCCCTCTCGTCTAAAATCCTCACATTCGCTACCAGGATGGCTGCACCCGTAACAGCAAACTCGACGACTCATAGCAGATCTCCACCAACCAATGGGTGACGTCTATGCTTTTGTCACCCTAGTGTTGCCTTCCTTCTTTCTACTGTGTTTTTTCCCGAAGTTTTGATGACTATTTTCAACCTATTCTTGCCTTTCTTCCTTCTTTTTCCAAGTTTTTCCATCAGCATTTAAATGTTTTCCAGGTCCAAGGCTGTTGTTTAGTAAATCTATTGCTGACATCGCTGTATTCTTCCTCTTTATAGAGACTTTTTTTTCTACCAAAAATTATTTGCGCTGGCTTAAAAACACTGTTCAAAGGGGGAACATTATTGAAAAAAGCTTGACAACCAGTGCTGTATAGTGCACTATTCCGTGATAGGGAACAGCTTCTGTTTGCTTCACTTTAGATTTGTAAACTCTATGGCGCAGGAATACCACGCCCACCTCAGCCTGGCGTCCAATAGGAAACGAAGATAAAAAAGATAGATGGATACAGTACTTTATTTTCCCAGCGGGAAGTTGTACCGTTACAGCAGGTCAGCAAAACAACGGCGTGCAAAGATAATGTGCAAAAAAATAATACAATACTTATCGACAACAATGTAAAAAATGTTTCATTATGCTGCGGCTTTGCTGCTACTATACTATCACTGGTACTGATTTTATTTCAATTTAGTTTATTTAATTAAAGCAACACTAAAGCACTTTTCCCGCTTCGGTTCCCCTACAGGTTGGAAGTGGAATTGTCCCTTACCGTTACATTACGCAAGTTTGCCAGATCGGGTAGCGGATCTGCAGTTCGAATGAGACTGTATGTAATGTAATGGTAATGGACAATTCCGCTTGTAACCTGTAGGGGGACCGAAGAGGAAAAGTGCTCTACTGTTGCTTTAATTTGTCTGTTTTATCATCAAGAGAAGCTGTCACTACCCGATGTGAGTCAAGTGCAGATGTGAGTTGCGCATGCGTCACTTTGCGATGTCACGCAGATGTGTTTTGCTGTTAGACACAGAATAATGAGATAGGTATAATGCACCTATCTCATTATTCTGTGGCTAACAGCAAATAATTTATTATTTAGCGTAAGTGAGTTAGTAAGTTAGAATAATTGAATTATCAAATAATAGACAGGGACCACTGAAGATATATCAAAGTTAATTTTACTTGAGAACCCGACAAGGAGGCAGTCTCCACACTACAGAATAGTACAGATAATAACCTAACGAAAAAGCTCTCTACAGCTGCTTTTGTAATACAACGTGGAATTTGATAAAATTCCATAGTCATAACAAAGTCTACTCTGCCTTTTCTGCTCTCATAAACATCCTGTGGCTTTCACAAGGACAGACGATAGCTCCATGGTATCTTGTGAGCGTGTAATCATTATAACATGGCAGTAACAGTAAGGCCTGACATTTTCACTGCATGATCCCTTATGTCAGTTCTAGATTAGAGGCTGAAGTAGCCGACAAGAACCTGCTAACGAGAGACTTCTGTAATGTCAACACAATAAAAATGGACTTACATAACGAAGTTGGTTCACTGCTGGCTACAAGTTAGCAATCAAACACAACAAAGGCTGTCACTTGAATGGCATTTGAGCTAACGTTAGCAATCAAAACAATCATTGATAGCTGAAACATTTTTGAAATGATTTCCATCTTCTGTTATTGTTTGTAATGAGAAAAGTTTATTATTTTATGGATTTCACAATGCAGCCGGATCCGGATCCCTTGGCGTTATGCCGTAAACTGTTTTAAATCCGAGCATGCGCAACTCACATCTGCACTCGACTCACATCGGGTAGTGACAGAAGCCATACAACATTTCTTTGGATCTGGTGAAATGACAATAAAGAGCATACTGTATGTCTTCATCCTAGAATATTTTAGGTTTTCTTCATTTACGTGTCACCACAGAAACTGTAGGGGTTTGTTTAATGATTCCCAATTCAAAAAAGTGGAACTGGTTGAAGTCAAACTCTTTGTTTCTTTGTTTGTTGACAGAGTTGAACTGCAGCCTGAAGCAGCTCAAAGCTCATGTGTACACAGGATTTCGTAATCCGAAAAAATGAACAGTTTTATCTCCGTTCACTGTTCAGTATTTGTTGCTCTTGTGAGTCCACAGATCAGGCAAACAAAATGATTTAAAGAGCAACTTCAGAATTTTTCAAGCTACCTTCCGATGCTTTTGTGTCTAAGTGACTGATGGGAACAACAAATTTTAACTTGGTCCAATTTTAAGATGAACCGTGCTGTAGTGTCACCCTACAGGACCAATGTTCAGCATCAGTTAGCATGGTTCTCAAGGAAAGTGATAAGTTGCTCTGCTACCTTTTCTAAAAATGTTGACATAGGATCTTACTCTTTAACATGAAGGTCTATCTCTGTAGGGATCCTTTCCATAATGTTGTCAGACACTTAGAATAATAATCTGAGTCTGTCAGAACTTTTAGTGGACGCTGACTGATGTTGAACATCTGTCCTGTAGGGTTACATTACAGCCCGGTTCACAGGTGCCAGTTACAGCATTCTTGCTCAATACTGGACCAGTTTCAAAGATTCTGGTTCCCATCAGTCACTTAGACACCAACACAAAGGGAAATGAGGGGTCCAGGTAGAAAAAAACCATGAAGTTACCCTTTAAAGTCTGTCTTCTTTTCATATCTAATAACATTTATGAAATGAATTACAGGACCAGAATCCTCTGGCTCAGAACAGTCCCAGGTGAAGGTCACCGCTGCCGTCCGATTGGTTCAGCAGCAACGTGGGTCAGGTTAACTGGAAGTTGTCATCGCTGTGAGCGAAGGCATGCCGGCCGCCGAACAGACTGGAGCTGCTGGCGCTCACGCCGCCGACGGCCGGCAGGTAGGCATGATGGAGGATCGGCAGCTGCATGGACACACGGCGCCGCACGCTGAGAGACAACACACCAAGGAAATCAAAATACAAACACTACAAATGAAATATATACAAACAGTACCTAGTTTATACAGTATATTAAACATTGGGACTGCCTTAAAGTACTTAAGTAAAGGGTTGAGGCTAGCTGGGATACAGCTACAGCGACAACAGTTAAAGCCCCAGTGTGTAACGTTTAGTTTAGTTGTTCATTATTAAAATCGGTGTTGCCTGTTCACCAACTTGTCCTTTTTCATGAATATTTACCACCACCATCAATTCCAAGTATTCCTATTAGCTTGGAATTTTACATTTGTGTTTGCATGAACTTGTGTTTGCATGCTCCATCTTGAAATACGTTAGCCGATAAGGGACATACAGGACAACTTGCAGCTCTACACTTGCGTATATTTTTAAGTAAGTATGTAAGGGGGGAAGAACAGAAGAAAGGAAGTACATAGGGAAGGAGGTAGGTAAGGAAAGAAGAAGAGGAGGGAAGGAAAAAAGGATGAACTAAAAGGGAGGACGAATGGAAGGAAAGTAAAGGAAGAATAAATAAATGTATTGAAATAGGAAGGAAGGAAAGAAGATGGAAGAAATGAAGTATGCAAGGAAGGAGGAAGAGAAGGAAAGAAATGCAGAGAAGGAAGCCGCTGGCTAATGGGAGTAAATCCGTTTCTCACCGTTCAGGAGAGTTGATGCTGTCTGGACTTGAAGGGTTGGTCCCTGAGTTTCTGTCAGAACAGACCTGAGCTGCATGAGTCCACCTCACAGACCTGACTCCACCTGCTGGGGGGGGAGGTTGGAATGAAAGAGAGACGCTGTGTTCACACACTCCAACATGTCCTCCATCGCTGGAACACGCTAGAATAATCCTGTTTTGCACGGCTGCATGTAAACAGATATTTTAGTGGAATATTGTCTTTTGTTAGCCGTTTAAACAGCTTAAAGGAATATTGTCTTTTTCAGAATAATGCTGCGTTCCAGACACAATTTTTAGCCCGTAAGTTACAACTTTAAGTCACGACTCACGACTTTGTAGCGTTCCAGGGTTAGGCTACCTAACGGTGACGTTAACTAATAGCTACCTAACGCTGACGCTAGCTAGCCGCTAGGTGATACTAGCGATTTCTAGTTGCCGACATATTTTGGGCTTCATTTAATAAACATAAACTGTAGTAGTACACAATTGTATGTGTATTGTTTTGATAACAATGTGCGGAATTACTTTACGTTGCCTATTTATGTCTATTCATTTATATTTCTCCGCGTTAATCACCAGCGTCTGTACAGCATCAACCACTGTTGTTCATGTGTGTGTGACCTCAAAAACTGTAACTGGCAGTACAACCATCTGGTACCAGTTCACGGGAACGCAGTATACCGGTGATTTTCAACCACTGTGCCGCGGCACACTAGTGTGCCTTGAGAGATCGTCCTGTGTGCCGTGGGAAATTATCAGATTTTACTTAATTGGTCCAACAAATTTTTTTATTGAGTTACTGCAAATAATTTTCCATTGTTGCGCATCTGTGCCTCAATATGATGACTGGCAGAGAAATTAAATACTATTCTGTGTCAGTAGGTGGCAGTATAGCGCAATAATGACCTTGTTGATTTAAGACAATAGAATTACTGCCAGCAGGGCAAAATTTGAGTGTGCGACTGAATTTTACATCCAGTCGCACATGTGCGACCAGTAAATTTGCCCCCTTTCTTTACACGTTAAACGTTGACATTTCGGTACCTGAGAGCGCGTAAGCGCAAGCTTATCTGTCCTCTCTGAAACACAGAGACAGAGAGCAGAGCTCTGACACACACTCTGGCACACACTTGCACACACGCAGAGCTGCAGACGATGCGAACTACGTCGGCTCTGCAGTTTTGTGGAAGTCACAGGGAGTCACGAAAATGCCGATTAAAGTGGTTTCAAGTGTGGTTACAGTTTTTCATAACTTCAAGCAGACAGCGTTTGCTGGGATATGATATTAATGGCGAGCCGAAAGCGGTCGCGGTGCTTTTGACGTTACACTTCCTCAGAGCCGAGCAGGCACAGCAGTGGTTTCTGTGGCCTGGAGGCTGACTGATTGGCTGAGGTTGTAAGGCAAGGCAACTTTATTTCTACAGCACCTTTTGGTTGTGCCCCTAAAATTTTTAGTTGGGGGCCACTATGCTCCTAATGAAAAAAGTTAGTCTGGAGCCCTGCTGCCACCTTTCGCGTGCATCCCGCAGTGACAGGATGTAAGCAGTAGGGCCGAGATCATTAATGAAAGCCTGCAAAAGCGATGGATACATTTCAAAAAAGTAAAAAAAAGGCAGATTCCGATTATTAGGCTACAATGTGTAATTTTTGGTTGGTGGTGTGCCACGGGATTTTTTTAATGTAAAAACTGTGCCGTGGCTCAAAAAAGGTTGAAACCCACTGCAGTATACGTTTCCATCATAAAGAGAAGGGAAAGGTTATTCTCTGCTCAGTGTATATATTTGCACATTATTATAAGGGAAAATGTGCCAGCTTTTCTGTGGATATCCAATTAGTTTGTATGGTAAATATCATTGATTGAATTTAAATTCCTCTCCTGAATGCTCTGTTGACTGAGAAATCTGCAGTTCCTCGCTGGAAAATCTGTTGTTCTTCCTGTATCCAGCGCTGCCGTTTGACCTGACAAAGTTCAGACTAGAGCTGAAGATCTTTGCCCAAACCCGACGGGACCAGATGGGTTCGGTCTTTATTTCTATAATTTTACACGGGCTTGGGCCGGGCTCGGGCTTGCACTCCGGGTTGTGAGGTAAATGAGCGGTAAGGTGATGCATTTCGATTAGCGCGCGAAAATGGATGTTGAGGAGGTGAAACAGAGGCTGGACCCCCTGGAAGACTTACTTTATTTCTTTGTTCCTACTTTCAAGTGGCCGATAGCCTACATTAGTCGTATAAATTACTCATTCTTGACAAAAGGCAAAAGAGCTCATGTGTTCGTGCGTGCGCACATTTGAATAATGTCGGGCTGTCATGGAAAATGTACTTGTCTGGCTCGGGCCAAATTCTGGCGGGCCTGATTATAGCTCTTGTTCAGACCAAAGATTCTGGACGAGACGAGTTGAAACTTTCAGCTACTCGCAAACCCTCACTGGTTTAAGACTGAACAGTATGACTTGATGTTTTGGTTTTACCGTTGTTACTTCCTCTCGTCCTGTGAGGCTTCGGCTCCGGAGCAGCTGGATCAGACGTGTCACGGAGCTGCATGGTGATGGTTTCTATTTCTACATCCAGCTGTGGAGAACACAACAAACGGCACTGCGGTATGAATTCACTCAGACAGACAGACTAAAATAAAGCGATGTGTTCTGCGTGCTCACCTGAGCAGTGCGACTCTTCAGCTGCTGGTTGAACCGTCTCAGCCGCTCCCTCTCTTCCTCTTCTCCGTCTGCAACTTCATCCGGCAGCTCGCTGCCGTTCGCACACACATACAAGAGCTGCAACCAAATACAAGCACAGCTAACATGTCTGAGAATTCTCCCAGAGAAGGTAGACTTTAAAGAGTCTCGAACATTACGGTCTAAAGTATCCAATATCATTACTTTAAGCTACCAGCTGACGTTAGCGCTGCTTGGCAAAATATGTCCTTTGTACATATAAACAACATAAAAACAGACTCAGGACCCTATCTTGCACCCAGCGCGGCCCAGCGCAAAGCCCGCTACAAGTGTCTTTACTAGTTTAAGATCGAACCAGTTGTCAGTTCCCAGTCCAGCGGTCACATCGTTTAAATAGCAAATGTACCTGCGTCCATCTGTGGCCCATGGGCGTGCTGGTCTTACAGGGAGGTGTGTTCAGATGCATTCTGGGGCGTGCTGGTCTTACAGGGAGGTGTGTTCAGGTACATTCTGGGGTGTGCTGGTCTTACAGGGAGGTGTGTTCAGGTGCATTCTGGGGCGTGCTGGTCTTACAGGGAGGTGTGTTCAGGTACATTCTGGGGCGTGCTGGTCTTACAGGGAGGTGTGTTCAGGTGTGTTCAGGTGCATTCTGGGCGTGCTGGTCTTACAGGGAGGTGTGTTCAGATGCATTCTGGGGCGTGCTGGTCTTACAGGGAGGTGTGTTCAGGTACATTCTGGGGCGTGCTGGTCTTACAGGGAGGTGTGTTCAGGTGTGTTCAGGTGCATTCTGGGCGTGCTGGTCTTACAGGGAGGTGTGTTCAGATGCATTCTGGGGCGTGCTGGTCTTACAGGGAGGTGTGTTCAGGTGCATTCTGGGCGTGCTGGTCTTACAGGGAGGTGTGTTCAGATGCATTCTGGGGCGTGCTGGTCTTACAGGGAGGTGTGTTCAGGTGCATTCTGGGCGTGCTGGTCTTACAGGGAGGTGTGTTCAGATGCATTCTGGGGCGTGCTGGTCTTACAGGGAGGTGTGTTCAGGTGCATTCTGGGGCGTGTTGGTCTTACAGGGAGGTGTGTTCAGGTGCATTCTGGGCGTGCTGGTCTTACAGGGAGGTGTGTTCAGGTGCATTCTGGGAGTATTGCTATCTTGAGGCAGCGGGAAGTGATCGCGCCATTGACCAACCAAAACCTGGTCTAAAGTCAATAACGCAGCATTTCATTGTTATTTTAACACAGCATTAGTAAAATGATCCTAGGCTCGTGCACAGCGCGCACACTATGCTTGTTACACTGTAATGGCAACATTTTATTTTAACATGATTGTTTAATATTCTACAATATTTTCTTTATACTCTTACATTTTGTGAAGACTCTTTCACTCCAAGTGAAACAGCTGAAATCGTAAACCTTGAGTCTAGCTGAAGCTATTTTTTGTTAAAAGACCTCAGTCCCTCATACGGTTTTACTTTTAGCAGTTAAGGTTGAAAAAGGCCATAACACTGTGAACTGTGGATCCATTCTGTTCTCTGGCTTCTGAGATAAACCATTGTTGTGTCTAAAGTTAGGAACAGGAGCAGAAGGGAAGGTTGTAAAAGCATTATGACTGTTTATGGTGGGTTTTTTTCAACTGTTGGTGCTAAAGATATCTTGGAGAGGGGTGGATTAATGGAGTTTCTACTATAAAGATGTGATGACATTTAGCTGAGTTAGGAAGACCATTTCAGATGTGCCGTGGTACTTGTGAAACTGTTTTTCTCTGCATTTGCAAGTGTAAATAAATACTCAAAGACCAAACTTTGGTTTAATTCTCAAATAAGTCTTTATTCGTC
Source organism: Perca schrenkii (assembly GCA_025617405.1). NCBI lineage: Eukaryota > Metazoa > Chordata > Actinopteri > Perciformes > Percidae > Perca > Perca schrenkii. The sequence continues at coordinate 36,556,128 of CM046792.1, forward strand.
TCATCTTGTGTTTTTGATCCGCACTCCTGCTGCCAACGAGAAAAACTTCCACTACAACACACACACAGGGACGCACAGCAGCACACACACATTCAGAAGATTACAAATAAAAATATTACGGTGCAAATCCTCCATCATAAAAGCAATGCTCCAAGGTCCAAACGCGCCTGGCTTTTAAAGGGAATGGGAGATGATCTGTGATTGGTTGTGATAGGTTGGATGTAGGGTACTACACAAGGAGGTTAGTCTGGGGACAACCTTCATCCACAAGAATGTGTAGAATCTATTATGAGTTTGGGTACAACTTTCACACAGAGGAATTGGAGCCAGGAATGTGGGAATCTATTAGGAGCATCAGCCATAAAAGGTGCAGTTTAAGAGTAAACTTGTGTGCTGACATAGATATCTTAAGCTGTGTGAGCACAAAAAGAGTTTAAAAGGGATCTATTTCTATGTACAGGTTGATGTACATGTTGGTCACCCTTGAGCAGACACGTTTGTATGCTCATGGTTGTCTCATTGTCATGAGAGTTTGTTTGTTGTGTAAATAAAGCTGCATTAGTCTGAACTCATTGTACTCAGCATTTGTTCAGTCTCCATCTCATTTCCAGATATTTCCCAGATATCAGGTGGATTGCATGTTACACCCAAAACACACCTCTGATTAATGAAGACACTAAGTACAACCCTTTAGGACCAGGCGCCCGGCACACGGACCCTGTGGATTTGGACACGCCCTAAAATGCCACGCGCTTACATTGTTAAAATCAGACCGGCAGCAGACTAGGTTTGGGTATCGTTTAGGTTTTTTCCGATACCGGTGCTAAATCGGTACTTTTAAAACGGTGCCGGTACCTAAACGGTGCCTGAACCGATACTTTTTAAAAAAGTTAAAAAAAAAAATAAAAAAAATAAATGAAGGGTACTAAACAACAGTCGGCGACATTTAAGAACAACTTGTTTAATACTAAAGGCCATATGGCCAAAATAAAGGATTTATTAGTAATGTAATAACTATAACTTATAACAAACAATAACTTATTTCACCAGTAAATTGCTGTTGAATGACAAAAACAACTACCAGGTGGGAAAAGTGTATTTCACAACAACTTTGAATGCACCGCGAAGCTGTAGGTTACCAGTTTCAGTGAACTGTGTTAGCTGTCAGCACTTTAACCGTGATTAATCCAGCTGCTAGCTAAAGCTAGGCTAACGTTACCTGCTGTTGAGTTGAGTGAAGTCAGGCACCGAAATAAGGCACCGAAATTTTTGTTCTTATTCGGTCTCGTTACTACCGTTTACGTCGGAACCGGTGCCCGATTGGCACCGAGTTTTGGTAGGCAACCCTACGGCAGACTGACCTTCGGTCCGAACAGGCTGCCCAGGGCGAAGACGTCGCAGCAGAGGATGAGGACGCTGGTCAGACAGAACTGAAGAGGAGGATTGTGGGACGTCAGCAGCGACGCGGCCGCCCCCGACACACTGAACGCCGTCACAGCGAACACGCTCAGCGCCAGGTGGTTACCGCTGACGGCAGGATTATCTGCCGGCACAGCCCGGGCGCTCCACGCCACGAAACACCCCAGACCCTGAAATAAAAAAAATCTTTTTGTGTTGTTTTTACATAAAGCATGAAAGAAACTTTGTTTTAAAGGGTTATAAATCTGAAGACAAATACATATTGGGTAGCTGTGATTAGGACTGACGTTGGGTGAAATATTGAACTCATTGAAAGTGGAAAATATTAATAACCAGGGTTCAATAATCAGGGTTACCCGGGGCAAGTTAGACAACACTTTGGGCAAGTAAATATAAAACCCAGTGGCCCGTGTTTGTGTTGTGTGTGTTTTGTGTGTGTGTGTGTGTGTGCGTTGTGAGTGTTGTGTGGGTATGAGTGTGTGCAGTGTGTGTGTTGTGTGGGTATGAGTGTGTGCGTGCAAGCGTGCGTGCGGTGTGTGTGTGTGTGGTGTGTGCGTGCGGTGTGTGCGTGCGGTGTGTGTGTATGTGTGGGTATGAGTGTTTGCGTGTGTGCGGTGTGTGTGCGTGCAGTGTGTGTGTGAGTATGAGTGTGTGTGCGTGCGGTGTGTGTGTGTGCGCGCGCGTGTGTGTGTGTGCGTGCGTGTGTGTGTGTGTGCGTGTGTGCGTGCGTGCGTGTGTGCGGTGTGTGTGTGTGTGTGCGTGTGTGTGCGTGCGGTGTGTGTGTGTGTGTCCGTGTGTGCGTGCGGTGTATGTGTGCGTGTGTGTGTGTGTGTGTGCGGTGTGTGCGTGCGGTGTGTGTGTGTGTGTGTGTGTGTGTGTGTGTCCTGACCAGTAGAGCAGCTCTGTATCCGTAGACAGCGGTGAGCCACAGCTCCATGTTGGTGCAGCTGCAGAGCTCAGAGTACGGCCGGATGACGATGTCCTGATCAGCTGACTCGCTCTGAGACAAACACATGTTGTTAATAAACCAGCTGAGAAACAACTAGGGCTGGATAGCTACAACGCTTAACCAAATCAACTTCTTAGTACTGAGTATTGAAAAATACCTTGTGAGCCAATGAGCACGCAGCATGCTTCTACCAAGATCTAATAAGGTCTGTGATTGGCTGTCTACACGTCATAGAAAGTCTATATTACGCAGAGACGGGCCTCACATGTGTGTGTCGTTGTCAACAAATCCTCCGAACCATCCAAGGATATCTGTCGCTTGTTTTCTCTCCTCTAATCTAAGTGGTGGGAAAGTTCACTTTCTACATGAACTAGTTCAAAGTTCAGTTCACCAATTTTAAAATGAACTAAGTTTAGTTCATAGTTCATACTTCAACATTTTGAACTAAGTTCACAGTTCCAAAAATGAACTTAGTTCATAGTTCTCTTTTCCATATGTTGCTTCAGTCCAACGTGCCGTTTCAGGTCTGCTGTGGATGGGACTGAAGTGCCGATTTTCTTTTTGAAAGCCGGCGGGCAAAGTTTGCCCAGAAATGTCAGATTTCTCCATCCTCAGCGACCTCGTCATAAAACTGGTTTAAATGATCGTACGAAGCCTCCACGCTGCTTTCTGATTTGATGACCTATGCGGCGGTGAGACACTGGTGGCTGGTGTTGCCATATTGGGTGTTTTTTCCGCTATATACAGTACCGGCCAAAAGTTTGGACACACCTTCTCATTCAATGTGTTTCCTTTTTATTTTCATGACTATTTACATTGTATATTCTCACTGAAGGCATCAAAACTATGAATGAACACATATGGAATTATGTACTTAACAAAAAAGTGTGAAATAACTGAAAACATGTCTTATATTTTAGATTCTTCAAAGTAGCCACCCTTTGCTTTTTTTGATAACTCTGCAAACCCTTGGTGTTCTCTCAATGAGCTTCATGAGGTAGTCACCTGAAATGGTTTTACCTTCACAGGTGTGCTTTGTCAGGGTTCATTAGTGGAATTATTTCCCTTATTAATAAAAAAGCAAAGGGTGGCTACTTTGAAGAATCTAAAATATAAGACATGTTTTCAGTTATTTCACACTTTTTTGTTAAGTACATAATTCCATATGTGTTCATTCATAGTTTTGATGCCTTCAGTGAGAATCTACAATGTAAATAGTCATGAAAATAAAAAGGAAACACATTGAATGAGAAGGTGTGTCCAAACTTTTGGCCTGTACTGTATGAAGGCCTGTTTACGGTGTGTTTTAGCCCTGGTTTTGGCCTGGAAGGCTCTATAGAAATCTGGCGCCCTATTGGATCAAGTTAAACTGAGAGAGCGTGGCGTTCACAGACACCAGGATGAAGGAGTTCACGGTAACCTTCATCAGGCAGTAATACGGTACGTTCAGTTCACGTTCACCCCAAAATATGAACGAGTTCATGAACTATCGTTTGATGAACGCGTTCAGGCACAACACTGTCTATTCAAACCCACAGGTGCGTTCCCCGTCCTCATATCTAAACCAGAGAAGGTAACAGTCGCGGTTATAACCCTTGTGTTGTCTTCCTGTCAACCGTGCAACTTTTAGTTTTTCTGGGTAAAAATGTAAACTTATTGTTTTTTAACATTTGGGTCGTCTTTTTCAAAACTTGTGTTGCTTTTCCCCACCCCCTGATGTTTTTGTGAATTTTTTACTGCACCTTTTGACGTTTTTTGTGGTTTTTTTCCCCACCTTTTTGAAGCTTTTGCGGACATTTGTCACTTTTTTCAACGTTCTCTCATAAACATTTGTTTTGAATGCTATTAAATTGAATAAAACATCCAAAGTTAAAGAAAGTAGTGGGCTGATCATTCATTTTACTTGTGAAGAGCGTTGTGTGGAACAATCCACGTTACTTTTCAGAAAATTCGGTTGAAAGAAACCCACTTTTCTGATATAGACATTTTTAAAAAATGGGTCAAATTTGACCCAAGGACAACAGGAGGGTTAAACCAGTTTGGTTCAGTTTACACACCAAAACTACTGAGTTAAGTTGATAAAAAGATGGCGGTTTGGGTTCTAATCAGACGTGTCTTCACTTCCTGAAGATGACCACGGTGACGCAGAACGTGACGTAGCTCCGTTTGTTCCCTAAAGTTAAAAACCTCTGTTTCCTTTTCTTTCTCCTGGGTGAAAGAACTCTGAACACATCTTCCCGTTTTTAAGAATACCTTCAGTGCCGTTCTTTGTTCTTTTCTCAAAGAAAAGCTGAACTCCAAGTCTTCCAGAGTCGCGGCCAAAGCCGATTCCAAAGACAGCTGTTCTCCAGCAGCAGCAGCCATCTTCTTTGTTTTCAAGTAGCAGGGAATTCACGCGCAATTGTCGCAACTCTGACGTCATTATGTTAAGCCCCGCCCACCGACTCTATACACGATGTGATTGGCCTGACTAGAGTTTGGTTTTTTCCAGCTCGCAAGCCAACAGAGAGCTGCTAGACTGACCCTGGCTGCAAATTATATTTGCTGCCGCTAGGGTGGTCTAGATTTCTAGGCTAATAAAGGCAGCACTAAATAAAGAATGACAGTTACATTTTAAAGTGAAGTTTTCTGCTGATATTTTCAACTAACAAAAAAATCTCGGAATGTTTTTCGCCATATCTCACAGCCTTTCGCAATGTGTTTATTGCGCCAGTTGATATCGCGATGACAGTAAAAAAAAAAAAAATCTATATATTTTGCAGCCCAATGAGGTATTTGTAGTTTTTTGGCCTCATGCGCCACTGAGCAACTCTCACAGGAATGAACAGGACTCCATCCATCCGTACCATCAACACAGACATAATCCTGGGATTGTTACCTGTAAGCCGTGCTGCAGCACCACCCGTCTGAGAGGGTCCAGGATCTGCCAGGTGGTCAAAACAAACACATCCAACAGGAAGATCCAGAGCACCACACAGCCGGCTCTCTGCTTCTGGAGACAGAGCGCTGTCCGTCAGTCACAGTTACATTTCACTGTTAGAGAACTAATTCAGAGCAAAATGTGATTTACCTGACTCTGTTAGAGTCTGCGGAGTGAATAAAGGCTCTGACACACCAACCCAACGGCCGACCGTCGGCAGAAAAGGCAGTCGGACCGATCAGTCGGCTCCCCGAGGTCCAAAAAGCACCTCAGAACACGAGCGTTTAATAAGTCTCCATAAAAGCAGGCTCCTCGGGGCTCCAAAAAATGAAAAGCGGCAGCTGACTGGGCGAACGCGTCACGTGGTTCTGGCTGGTCCCAGATTTTTCAACCGACCATAATATCGGCTCGTTCAGAATATGATCTCATGAAAACATTTAAAGAGAGAATAATAATATTCAACATGTCTAATCGGCCAAAATTAAAGCCGACGGCTCCTCCGGCTGACGATGGCAGCGAACAGACTCGAGTCACCGACCTCGCCAGACTGTCCGGTGGCCGATAATCGGGTTGGTGCGCCAGCGCCTTAACACCTTTATGTTTATTCACCTGAGTCTGTTTGATTCTGCGAAGTGAATAAAGCCTCCATGTTTTGGTGAAGAGCACAGCGAAGCCCACAGTGTGTCCCACAGAGAGAGTCCACAGACGAACCTGCAGGAACAAACAAATCCAACGTGAACTTGAGTTCAAATTGAAATACTTAGACAGACGGTTGGGGATTGTTGAAAAGCTTTGAAAGATGTGAAAGTAGCATCTCCTCGGGGCTCCGACCCACACGCACAAAGCTTCGGTCTCTTTTCTTTGTCATTTTAGCAGGGCGGGGGGTTGGATGTAGAAGCAGCAGTGGAAACTTTAGAGAGTAGTATGTAGAGAGACGACAGTAGAGAGTAGTATGTAGAGAGACAACAGTAGAGAGTAGTATGTAGAGAGACAACAGTAGAGAGTAGTATGTAGAGAGACGACAGTAGAGAGTAGTATGTAGAGAGACAACAGTAGAGAGTAGTATGTAGAGAGACAGCAGTAGAGAGTAGTATGTAGAGAGACAGCAGTAGAGAGTAGTATGTAGAGAGACAACAGTAGAGAGTAGTATGTAGAGAGACAACAGTAGAGAGTAGTATGTAGAGAGACAACAGTAGAGAGTAATATGTAGAGAGACAGCAGTAGAGAGTAGTATGTAGAGAGACGACAGTAGAGAGTAGTATGTAGAGAGACAACAGTAGAGAGTAGTATGTAGAGAGACATCAGTAGAGAGTAGTATGTAGAGAGACAACAGTAGAGAGTAGTATGTAGAGAGACAACAGTAGAGAGTAGTATGTAGAGAGACGACAGTAGAGAGTAGTATGTAGAGAGACGACAGTAGAGAGTAGTATGTAGAGAGACAACAGTAGAAAGTAGTATGTAGAGAGACAACAGTAGAGAGTAGTATGTAGAGAGACAACAGTAGAGAGTAGTATGTAGAGAGACAACAGTAGAGAGTAGTATGTAGAGAGACAACAGTAGAGAGTAGTATGTAGAGAGACAACAGTAGAGAGTAGTATGTAGAGAGACAACAGTAGAGAGTAGTATGTAGAGAGACAGCAGTAGAGAGTAGTATGTAGAGAGACAACAGTAGAGAGTAGTATGTAGAGAGACAACAGTAGAGAGTAGTATGTAGAGAGACAACAGTAGAGAGTAATATGTAGAGAGACAGCAGTAGAGAGTAGTATGTAGAGAGACAACAGTAGAGAGTAGTATGTAGAGAGACAACAGTAGAGAGTAGTATGTAGAGAGACAACAGTAGAGAGTAGTATGTAGAGAGACAACAGTAGTGAGTAGTATGTAGAGAGACGACAGTAGAGAGTAATATGTAGAGAGACGGCAGTAGAGAGTAGTATGTAGAGAGACGACAGTAGAGAGTAGTATGTTGAGAGACAACAGTAGAGAGTAGTATGTAGAGAGACGACAGTAGAGAGTAGTATGTAGAGAGACGACAGTAGAGAGTAGTATGTAGAGAGACGACAGTAGAGAGTAGTATGTAGTATGTAGAGAGACGACAGTAGAGAGTAGTATGTAGAGAGACGACAGTAGAGAGTAGTATGTAGTATGTAGAGAGACAACAGTAGAGAGTAGTATGTAGAGAGACATCAGTAGAGAGCAGTATGTAGAGAGACATCAGTAGAGAGTAGTATGTAGAGAGACAACAGTAGAGAGTAGTATGTAGAGAGATGACAGTAGAGAGTAGTATGTAGAGAGACGACAGTAGAGAGTAGTATGTAAAGAGACGACAGTAGAGAGTAGTATGTAGAGAGACAACAGTAGAGAGTAGTATGTAGAGAGACAACAGTAGAGAGACAGCAGTAGAGAGTAGTATGTAGAGAGACAGCAGTAGAGAGTAGTATGTAGAGAGACAGCAGTAGAGAGTAGTATGTAGAGAGACAACAGTAGAGAGTAGTATGTAGAGAGACATCAGTAGAGAGTAGTATGTAGAGAGACAGCAGTAGAGAGTAGTATGTAGAGAGACAGCAGTAGAGAGTAGTATGTAGAGAGACAGCAGTAGAGAGTAGTATGTAGAGAGACAGCAGTAGAGAGTAGTATGTAGAGAGACAGCAGTAGAAAGTAGTATGTAGAGAGACAACAGTAGAGAGTAGTATGTAGAGAGACATCAGTAGAGAGTAGTATGTAGAGAGACAACAGTAGAGAGTAGTATGTAGAGAGACAACAGTAGTGAGTAGTATGTAGAGAGACGACAGTAGAGAGTAATATGTAGAGAGACAGCAGTAGAGAGTAGTATGTAGAGAGACGACAGTAGAGAGTAGTATGTTGAGAGACAACAGTAGAGAGTAGTATGTAGAGAGACGACAGTAGAGAGTAGTATGTAGAGAGACGACAGTAGAGAGTAGTATGTAGAGAGACGACAGTAGAGAGTAGTATGTAGAGAGACGACAGTAGAGTAGTATGTAGTATGTAGAGAGACAACAGTAGAGAGTAGTATGTAGAGAGACAACAGTAGAGTAGTAAGTAGTATGTAGAGAGACAACAGTAGAGAGTAGTATGTAGAGAGACATCAGTAGAGAGCAGTATGTAGAGAGACATCAGTAGAGAGTAGTATGTAGAGAGACAACAGTAGAGAGTAGTATGTAGAGAGACGACAGTAGAGAGTAGTATGTAGAGAGACAGCAGTAGAGAGTAGTATGTAGAGAGACAACAGTAGAGAGTAGTATGTAGAGAGACAGCAGTAGAGAGTAGTATGTAGAGAGACAACAGTAGAGAGACAGCAGTAGAGAGTAGTATGTAGAGAGACAACAGTAGAGAGTAGTATGTAGAGAGACAGCAGTAGAGAGTAGTATGTAGAGAGACAACAGTAGAGAGTAGTATGTAGAGAGACATCAGTAGAGAGTAGTATGTAGAGAGACAGCAGTAGAGAGTAGTATGTAGAGAGACAGCAGTAGAGAGTAGTATGTAGAGAGACAGCAGTAGAGAGTAGTATGTAGAGAGACAGCAGTAGAGAGTAGTATGTAGAGAGACAGCAGTAGAAAGTAGTATGTAGAGAGACAACAGTAGAGAGTAGTATGTAGAGAGACAGCAGTAGAGAGTAGTATGTAGAGAGACAGCAGTAGAGAGTAGTATGTAGAGAGACAGCAGTAGAGAGTAGTATGTAGAGAGACATCAGTAGAGAGTAGTATGTAGAGAGACAGTAGTAGAGAGTAATATGTAGAGAGACAGCAGTAGAGAGTAATATGTAGAGAGACAATATTATTATTACTTAAGTATTTCCATGTTCTGCTCCTTTCTACTTTTACTCCAGTACATCTCAGAGGTAAATATTGTACTTTTTACTACATTTGTCTGTACAGCCGTGTGGACTCACTGAGCAGAGGACTTTAAACGTGCTGTCGGACTGCGAGGCTCCGTCCAGACCGGCGATCAGGACCGAGGAGGAGGACAGCAGGACGGCCAGCAGCAGCAGGACGTCCCAGGATGCACCGCTCGCCCTCAGCAGCCTGCAGACACACACACACACACACACACACACACACACACACACACACACAGAGGGGACAGAAACACCGGCAGGAGTTTACTTTAACAGCTAGTCTCTTATAACCAGACCTTCCTCCACAGCGCTGCAAAGGAGGGTCTGGCTAGTCCACACAGCATTCCTGGATGGGAGAACAACATGCTCTGGTTTATTGGCATTTCTTTAAACCAATCACAATTGTCTTGGGCGGCGCTAAGTGCCGGACGGAGCCACGGTGGGTACGCGATCTGTGATCCCTGCACGATCCGACGTGCGCAAGGTGTTCACGCTTTTCTTTTTTGTAAAATGGACTCGCCCATGAGCTGCCCTTTGTGACAAATCTCCGTCAAGTGAAACACAGATAACAACTGTTAGACCTGGAAATTAAATGATTTTGCCTTCAAAATAAGAAAAAAAAGAAAATTGTCATATGAAGAACATATAGATAATTCTAAGTAAACACAATAACATGTAAGTACAGAATCAAAAATATTCACTGGATTATACATAGGAATAAACAAAAACAGCTATCAAATTATTGTTACGTTGTGTTGCATGGTAGACTAGTAGCCTAGTAGTAGTAGTACAGTTCATTCAATGTCAGGTAGTCTTCTGTAGGCTATAATTAGCATTCTTCGACTTTTTCAATGTAACGCACAACTAAATCCCTTTATTAGCCTTCATAATTTTCAAAATAGCCAATGTTTTGTGTAGTCTATTTAAAAGACCAGAAAATTACATTTTGTATGCTACAGTATATGCTATAGTAGCCTACTTTATTGATACGTGCAGAGGAAATTACATTTTGGGGCAAAAAACACAACAGAATGTAGGTTATTCATTCAACACAGACCCCTCCCTAAATATACTGTTTCCTTTATTGTCTCTTTGTACGTTAAACAAGTTGGAGGTGTATTTTGAAAACCTTTCAGGGAAGTGTAACCGTTAACTATGGCTGACCTTACTCTGCTGTGTCAGTCACCATGGTGGCATACAACGGAGCACAGCGGGCGCGTAAAACTGGATTATCATCTGCGCATGCGCACCTCGGATCGTGCAGGCAGCACAGATCGCGTACCCACAGCAACGGTGCCTCTGCTAAATAGTCTCTGGAAGGAACTTGTTTTGGTGGAACATGTGTACGTTCAAAAGTAGTTTTAGTCGTGCAACAGAAAACTCAGATTGGACAGATAGTCTAGCTAGCTGTCTGGATTTACCCTGTAGAGATCTGAGGAGCAGTTAACCATAGTCCTCACAAATCAGCCGGAGGTTAGAACCCCAACACAGAGACAGAGGAAGGGGACGGACATCCGGCCTAAAATACCGGCGGTAACGGAGCACTCCCGGAAGTGAAACTTGGTCGATATAGACTAAGTTCAACAGCTGACAGTTCACAGACTCTGAGGCAAGGTTATTATAGTTTTAGTTAGTTTTTATTTTATTTTAGTTTTGACTTTTGGATTTCATTCTAGTTTAGTTTGAGTGAGTTTTCACAATGTGTTTGTTAGTTTTAGTCTAGTTTGAGTGTGTGTGAGCAATTCTATTATGTTTTCATTGTTGTCTTTTTCATAGTCATAGTTAATATTTAATAATAAGCTATTGCACTGTTCACTTTTGCACTACCAACATTGCACACACTCTACCATAGCACCTGTATGTGAGATATATGTGTGTTTGTTGTGTTATGGTTGTCTAAGCTACTGGAGGCCTAAAATCTCCCTATCCATCCATCCATCCATCCATCCATCCATCCATCTATCTATCTATCTATCTATCTATCTATCTGTCTGTCTGTCTGTCTATCTATCTATCTATCTATCTATCTATCTATCTATCTATCTATCTATCTAGCTATCCATCTATCTATCTATCTATCTATCTATTTGTCTATCTAGCTATCCATCTATCTATCTATCTATCTATCTATCTATCTATCTATCTATCTATCTGTCTATCTATGGTACTGTATCTATCTATCTATCTATCTGTCTGTCTGTCTGTCTATCCATCTATGTTACTGTATCTTTCTATGTCTATCTATCTATCTATCTATCTGTTCAGTTTAGTTTTTTGAAGGTTATAGTTTTTATTTAGATTCAGTTTACCAAAATATTTTGCTAAATATTCTGCTTATTTGAGTTTTAGTTGACTATAATGTAGCCCTGCTGTGAGGTGGAGCTGTGGAAGCCGTACCAGTGTTTACGGTAGACGGCGGTGAAGAAGAGGACGGTCAGAGTGATGAAGATGGTCACAGCTGCAGCGTAGGACACGGCAGCGTGCAGGAGGAGGTCGACACGCTGCCGCTGGGGGAGCACCACAGAGCGGTCTCTGGGTGGTCCGGGACCTGCAGCAGCAAACAGTCAACATCCAGCGGAATAATAAAGGGCAAAAACTGGAATATTTATTATTATTATGTTATTATGGTCTGTAATCACCTTTAAACATCAGCAGCTGGTTCATCAGACGGAGCTGCTGGGTGGAGGTACTGAAGTCTCCCACCAACACACCACTGCTGCCTGAGGACACACTCGCACACACATGCACACGCACACACATACACGAACACACAGCACGCACACACACAGACACACACACAAACACACACACACACTTTTCATTGTTGATTAATGTGTGGAGTTCCTGAATGAATGGATTAGTTGATTGGTCTCTAAAACGTCAGACAATTTACTTTTCTTTCATAAAAAATTACTCAATACAGATTATCAAAAATAGTTGGCGATTGATTTAATAATTGACAAGTAATCAATTCATCTTTGCAGCTCTATGAAACACACCGACTTCAGTATTCACCTTGGAACTGGATAAGCTCGATGGACGTCATCCTCTCCCCGTTTCGAAAGAAAACTGGACCCTAAACAAACAAAACTAATTTTACACAAATGCACAAAAACATATACAAATACACATACATACACCAGTGTTTCCAGTGTGCTTCCGGTAGAGGGTGACACAGGAATCAATTGTCGCTCCCATCCCAAGCCCATGAAAATACTCGCATCATATCCGGATCACGTGGGTCACGGTATTCCCAATCAACAAACATATTGTGAGTTGTAAGTGGTTCTCTCTAAAACGAAATGCCTCGCAATCTTTGGGCGCAATCACCGCATTGCATCCCTATCACGTTACCAACAGTGAAATTGACTCCTGTACCGCGGGAAAAATGTTCACCCTCTAGTTTCAGGTGTGTTTTTGTGTGTTTTAGGCGTGTTTTTATGTGTGTTTTAGGTGTGTTTTCAGCTGTGTTTTAGGTGTGTTTTCAGCTGTGTTTTAGGTGTGTTTTCAGCTGTGTTTTAGGTGTGCTTTTATGTGTTTTAGGTGTGTTTTCAGCTGTGTTTAAGGTGCGTTTTCAGCTGTTTTATGTGTGTTTTCAGCTGTGTTTAGGTGTGTTTTCAGCTGTGTTTTAGGAGTGTTTTCAGCTGTGATTTAGGTGTGTTTTATGTGTGTTTTTATGTGTTTTATGTGTGTTTTCAGCTGTGTTTTAGGTGTGTTTTCAGCTGTGTTTTAGGTGTGTTTTTATGTGTTTTAGGTGTGTTTTCAGCTGTTTTTAGGTGTGTTTTTATGTGTGTTTTAGGTGTGTTTTCAGCTGTTTTTAGGTGTGTTTTCAGCTGTGTTTTAGGTGTGTTTTATGTGTGTTTTAGGTGTGTTTTCAACTGTGTTTTAGGAGTGTTTTCAGCTGTGTTTTAGGTGTGTTTTTATGTGTTTTAGGTGTGTTTTAGGTGTGTTTTTATGTTTGTTTTAGGTGTGTTTTCGGTGTGTTTTCAGCTGTTTTAGGTGTGTTTTCAGCTGTGTTTTAGGAGTGTTTTCAGCTGTGTTTTAGGAGTGTTTTCAGCTGTGATTTAGGTGTGTTTTTATGTGTGTTTTAGGTGTGTTTTTATGTGTGTTTTAGGTGTGTTTTTATGTGTGTTTTAGGTGTGTTTTCAGCTGTGTTTTAGGTGTGTTTTCAGCTGTGTTTTAGGAGTGTTTTGAGCTGTGTTTTAGGTGTGTTTTTAGCTGTGTTTTAGGTGTTTTCAGCTGTGTTTTAGGAGTGTTTTCAGCTGTGATTTAGGTGTGTTTTTATGTGTGTTTTAGGTGTGTTTTTATGTGTGTTTTAGGTGTGTTTTATGTGTGTTTTAGATGTGTTTTCAGCTGTTTTTGGTGTGTTTTCAGCTGTGTTTTAGGTGTGTTTTCAGCTGTTTTATGTGTGTTTTCAGCTGTGTTTTAGGTGGTTTTTCAGCTGTGTTTTATATGTGTTTTCAGCTGTGTTTTAGGTGTGTTTTCAGCTGTGTTTTAGGTGTGTATCTTGTGCATTTTAGGATTTGTTAGGTGCATTTTATTGTGTGTTTCAGGTGGGTTTTCAACTGTGTTTTCATGTGTGTTTTGTTGTTGTTTTTTATGTGCTCACTGTGACTCCTTGGAACTGCGTCTGCTTCACGGCATCCAGCAGCGTCTTGTGAACTTCCTCCTCCCCGATGCTGCCGTTTCTCTGGCTGTCGTACTTCTCTCTGTGCTTCACCGCCTCCAGCGCTTGACTCAGAGCTCTCGCAGCGACCCATACGGCATCGTAGGCGAAGCTATGGAGGGTGCTGCTGACCTTTGACCCGTCCTGGGTCAGCTGGCGGAGGTAGGAGTCCTCGTAGTCCTGAGGAGTCTGCAGAGACACAGCAGCACAGCGCTCAGAGACAGAGTTTATAACACTGCTGAATGAGCAGTTTCCCCTGTCTATTCTTTTATTATTTTGGCCTGATGGTGGCGCTAGACAAAGGTTGTTGTAAAGATAACCTTATCTTCCATCTTTACGCCGCAACTCCACACAGTCTGTCATTTCCCAAACATAATCAGAAGGTAATAACTAGGGATGCACCGAAATCCAGGATTCGGCTTCACATTCGGATGAATATTGGGCTTTTTGATGGGGTTGGGTTTCTGCCAAAGAATTTTTTCCCAGGGAACCGAACCCTACGCTTGCACTACGCGCGCTACGCTGGTCACTGTAATGGTGGTGCCGTTGATTACGGGAAGGTGTTTACGTAGGTGGAGCGTTCAATGCAGTAGTCTGTGAGGAAGTGGACATGGATCTGGTGAGCAGAAAAAGTTGTTGTTTGGCAAGACTTTCAGTCAAAAGAAGGCCATTCAAGTCCAGCTACATGTTCAATCTGTTCAATGCTGATTTGTCTGGTGGTGGCGAGGACCCTAAACTATACACAACATGGCCGCTGTTACAACATTTGGTGTGAAACATCCAAAAGAATACGAGTTGTGCATGAAGGAATCTTCAGACAGCAGACAAAATGCAGCAACTTCAGGTACGGCAAAGGAAGGACAGACACAGCTAAAAACTGGTGTTAACCAGTGGCAAAGTGGATATGACGCATGCCTTTGGTGTGGGAGATCTGGGTTTGATTCCCACTGTGATGCATCAACCAATGTGTTCCTGTGCAAGACACTTAACCCATAGTTGCTCCTCTGTAGTAGTAGTAGTAGTAGTAGTAGTGTGACCTCTGACATATGTAGCAATTGTAAGTCGCTTTGGATAAAAGCGTCAGCTAAATGACGTAATGTAATGTAACCAGACAGCGCCTCTCCTGGGACAGCCGTTCTCTCGGCAAATGAGTCTCCTTACGGCCGGCTGCTGCTTGTTAGCTTTCTAATTTCATCCAACATGCCTTCATCCTACACTGGTTAGCCAAAACTTGCCAAACAAAATATTCACTCATCCGGCGATAGCGAAGTGCTTCACTACAATGTGAAAAGAGCGTGTGAATTCAACATTAACTTATTACATTTAATTATTTTAGAGGCTGTGGACGTTGTTTACTTATTTAATGTGTTTACTGTGTTAATGGACTGAGAGGATGGGAGGAGGATTTGGTTTCGGATTCGGCAGAATCTTAACCAGTGGATTCGGTATTGGGCCGAACCACAAAAATCTGGATTTGGTGCATCCCTAGTAATAACACACAGGAAGTGTTTCCTGACCCGTCCAGAGACTCCCGGTGTGTTGGTGTTGCTGAGCCGTCTCGTCTGCAGCCGGATGGATCCGTCTGCCGCCGTCTGCAGACTGTCGGCCGTGCAGCCGGGAACCTGCCGGCCCAGACTCCATCCAGCTGCTCCTCCATCCACAACCATCCACTGGTACCGCGCTCCAAACATGTTCAGTCTGTAGGCCTGAAACACACAGACATTAAAGGGACAGCTCAGATGTAGATGAAGTGTTTTAGTGTCTTTGCTAGTTTAAGACTGACGCAGTTATCAATTCCCCGTCCGGCACCCACGTCGTTTAAATAGCAAATGCACCTGTGCCCATCTGTGGCCCAGCTCATGAGTGTGCTGGTCTTAAAGGGAGGTGTGTTCAGGTGCATTCTGGGCGTGCTGGTCTTACAGGGAGGTGTGTTCAGGTGCATTCTGGGCGTATTGCTATCTTGAGGCAGCAGGAAGTGATCGCGCCATTGACCAACAGAAACCTGGTCTAAAGTCAATAAGCAGCATTTCATTGTTATTTTAACAGAGCATTAGTAAAATGCTCCTAGGCTCGTGCACACTATGCTTGTTACACACACAGGGACACACAGCAGCACACACACACACACATACACATCAGCACACACACATGCAGAAGATTACAAATAAAAATATTACGGTGCAAATCCTCCATCATAACAGCAATGCTCCAAGGTCCAAACGCGCCTGGCTTTTAAAGGGAATGGGAGATGATCTCGGATTGGTTGATTGCATGTTACACCCAAAACACACCTCTGATTAATGAAGACACTAAGGACAACCCTTTAGGACCAGGCGCCCGGCACACAGACCCTTTCTACCTCCAGTCAAACTAGCAAAAGTGGATTAGGACACGCCCTAAACACACCTGCGCCAGGCTCTTCCCACTGTGCTCTCAGATCATTAAAATAAGGCCCTGAGTCTCAAGTCAAGACTGAAGTAACTCTGTGTGCGACTTAAATGAGACTCGAGTCCAAGTCTCAAACTTGAGTTCCCATCTCTGCCTTTTGGCAATACACCGGCAAATGGGGTGTCCACCTACTTTTGGCACTTTAGTGTACTTACACAGCAGAAAACCTCAGAGGCAGAATCCTCGTCAAACTGCACCACGATGATCCGAACGTCACTTTCCTGTCAAACAAATCAAGTGAATGATTTCATTATCACATTAACATAAGTTTGGTTTTGGATCCAAGAGATAGGTCTGCACAATATTTGTTATTTTAATCGTCATCGCTGGCGCAATAAACACATCGCCAAAGACACTCAGAGATTTACCTTCAGCCTCCTCAGGCTGCTGCAGACGTCTCCAGAGAGACTCTGTGTGGACACGATGTCAACGTCCACCTTCAGCAGCTGTCTCAGCAGGTCCTTCTTCATCTACACACACACACACACACACACACACACACACACACAGACAGACAGACACACACACACACACGCAGACAGACAGACAGACAGACACACACACACACACACACACAATCACACGTGGCAACACACACACACACACATACACACACATGCAGACACACACACACACACGCAGGCAGACACACACACACACACACACACACACAATCACCCGTGGCAACACACACACACACACACACACATGCAGACACACACACGCAGACAGACACACACACACACACACGCAGACACACACACACAGACACACAAACAAACAAATGCAGACACACACACATGCAGACACACACACACATGCAGACACACAACAACACGCACACAGACACACACACACACACACAATCACACGTTGCAACACACACACACACACACACAATCACACGTGACAACACACACACACACACACACACAATCACATGTGGCAACACCCACACACACACACAATCACAGGTGACAACACACACAATCACACGTGGCAACACACACACAGACACACACACACACACACACACACACACAACACACACACAGACACAAACACACACAATCACACGGGACAACACACACACACAATTACACGTGACAACACACACACACACACACACACACAATCACACGCATACACACACACAACAACACACACACAATCACACGTGGCAACACACACACACACACACACACACAAATAGAAAATAGAGAGCTCATCATCATCAGCATCATGAATGATGTTCAGCCAGAGCTGCAAAGATGAATCGATTAGTTGTCAACTATTAAATTAACTGCACCTATTTCGTTAACCTTTTCATCAGTTTGAGTCATTTTTTATGATAAAACAGGTAAACTTGTGTGATTCCAGCTTGTTAAATGTGAATATTGTTCTAGTGTCTTCTCTCCTCTGGGACAGGAAACTGAAGATCTCTGAGTTGGGGACAAAACGAGACATTTGAGGACATCTTCTTGGGGCTTTTTGGGAAACACTGATCCACATTTCTCACCATTTTCAGACATTTTAGAGACCAAAACAAACCCATTCATCCAGAACATAATCCACACATTAATGGGTAGTGTGAGCATCACCTCTGAGAGGCGGTGTCCGTCCTGCGTGAGGACACCGACTCTGGTCCACTTGTAGCGCTGCAGCAGCTTCACCGCGGCCTGGTTCAGGGCTCGGTCCGACGGCAGCGTGCTGAACAGGTTCCCGTACCACTTCCTGTTGGACAGGCTCGGGGACGAGGCCGCAAAAGACACCTGAGACAGCAGAGAGGACACGGAGCAGCGGAGAGTTACCTGTCATAATCAGCGTCGGAACAAGTCTTCAGATCCTTTATTATGTACAAAATGTTGGAAAAAGCTACAAAAACTCAGGAACAAAATCGACAATTTGTTTGGGTTTTTAAACGCTGAAAAAGTGACCAAAAAAAAAGAAAATCGGAAAAAGTGACATAAAAACCATCAAAAATATCACCAAAGGTGACAAAAAAGTCAGAAAAAAAACCTAGGAAAAAGTGACAAAAAACTTACAAATTTACAAAAACAATTAAAAAAAGTAAAAACAAATTGGAATGAAATCGACAAAAACGTCGAGAAAAATGTAGAAAAAGAACAACAAAATGTTGAAATTTCATCATCTGTGTTTTCAAAAAACACAGAGTTGCATGTTTTTCTGGGTCAAAATTACTTTTGGCCGTCTTTTTCAACACTTTTGCCGCTTTTCCTCTGATGTTTCTGTCACTTTATTCAGCGTTTTTGTCATTTTTTTTGTCACTTTTCCCGATATTTTCGATTTTTTTTTCTGTGCTTTTTTGACCTTTTTGTTGTTTT
The DNA here is from genome assembly GCA_025617405.1 of Perca schrenkii. Taxonomy (NCBI): domain Eukaryota; kingdom Metazoa; phylum Chordata; class Actinopteri; order Perciformes; family Percidae; genus Perca; species Perca schrenkii. Next base: position 36,574,728 of record CM046792.1, read on the forward strand.
TTTCAACATTCTTTTATCAATTTTATTTTTCAAATGCTATAACATTTTAATAAGACACCCAAATTCAATGAAAGTAGTGAACCGATCATTTGTTTTGCTTTTGACAGTTTGATTGAAAGAAAACCCAAATTTCTCATGTAGAAACTTTTTGAAAATGGGTTAAATTTGACCCGAGGACATCAGGAGAGTTAAAAGTATAGTGCTAAAGGAATTCTAAGTAATGACAACTAAACTGTGGGCGCGTCTACATGATACAAGGCTTGTATCCCCCCACTCTCCTCCACGCTAGTAGCCAAGGAGGACACGGAGGATTAAAAAAACATGATGGACACTTCACTCGAGCGAAAGTGACCGGACGCCACATTCTTCTGAACATAGTCCTACTGAGAAACACTGAGAGAGTTGTGTGGAGCTGATAGTCTTAATTAGCTTTGGAGCAACTCATTTGGCAACAGCTTGAATGTAACGGACGTTTATTAAATTTATCAAAATGTAACACACTAAATCTTTAAGTAAAAGTATTAACACCACACTGTAAAGCAAGCTCTGTTAAAAGTCCTGCATTGAAAATGTTACGTAAAAGGTGCCGTAGGTAGGATTGTGAAGATCCAGGACTTAGCCAAAGAATTTGAACATCAACAACTTCTCAGTCCCTCCCCTCCTTTCTGCTAAAGCCCAAAACGGTCTCTTAAGCCCCTCCCCCCACAAGGGAGAATGAATGCGTGTGCATGAGCAGTGATTGACACGCAGTTAGACAGTCAGTTGGTGCATCTGAACAGTTAGACACCTCCCCTGGCCCTGATTGGTGCATCTAAACAGTTAGACACCTCCCCCTGGCCCTGATTGGTGCATCTAAAGAGTTAGACACCTCCCCCTGGCCCTGATTGGTGCATCTAAAGAGTTAGACACCTCCCCTGGCCCTGATTGGTGCATCTAAACAGTTAGACACCTCCCCTGGCCCTGATTGGTGCATCTAAAGAGTTAGACACCTCCCCATGGCCCTGATTGGTGCATCTAAACAGTTTGACACCTCCCCCTGGCCCTGATTGGTGCATCTGAACAGTTAGACACCTCCAGGAGCCAGAATTGTTTTTTAAATGACCTGCTACATGTAGTTCTACAGGAACATAGGGTCAGTTTCAGCAGATATGACAGACAGGTAGTTTTATAAAGTCTTACCTACTGCATCTTTAAGTACAAGTCTGTAAGTATACGAGGTAAGTAAGTACTAATGTGTGTGAGATGTGTACCTGCAGCAGGTTGAGAGCCGGCAGAGAGCGAGCAATGAGCGCCGTCACCGACGGACAAACGCCTCCAAACAGCAGCAGGTACTTTGGCCCCGCCCACATGGCGTCGAACAGCGCTCTGAGGGACTCGGCAGGGTCGCACTGGGAGACATGATGAACACATGAAATACTGCGAGACATGATGAACACATGAAATACTGCGAGACATAGCCTAATGAACATATGAAATACAGCGAGACATGATGAACATATGAAATACAGCGAGACATAGCCTAATGAACATATGAAATACTGCGAGACATGATGAACACATGAAATACTGTGAGACATGATGAACACATGAAATACTGTGAGACATGATGAACACATGAAATACTGCGAGACATGATGAACACATGAAATACTGTGAGACATGATGAACACATGAAATACTGCGAGACATGATGAACACATGAAATACTGCGAGACATAGCCTAATGAACATATGAAATACTGTGAGACATGATGAACACATGAAATACTGGGAGACATGATGAACACATGAAATACTGCGAGACATGATGAACACATGAAATACTGCGAGACATAGCCTAATGAACATATGAAATACTGCGAGACATGATGAACACATGAAATACTGTGAGACATGATGAACACATGAAATACTGTGACATGATGAACACATGAAATACTGCGAGACATGATGAACACATGAAATACTGTGAGACATGATGAACACATGAAATACTGCGAGACATGATGAACACATGAAATACTGTGACATGATGAACACATGAAATACTGCGAGACATGATGAACACATGAAATACTGGGAGACATGATGAACACATGAAATACTGCGAGACATGATGAACACATGAAATACTGCGAGACATAGCCTAATGAACATATGAAATACTGCGAGACATGATGAACACATGAAATACTGTGAGACATGATGAACACATGAAATACTGTGAGACATGATGAACACATGAAATACTGCGAGACATGATGAACACATGAAATACTGTGACATGATGAACACATGAAATACTGCGAGACATGATGAACACATGAAATACTGCGAGACATGATGAACACATGAAATACTGGGAGACATGATGAACACATGAAATACTGCGATACATGATGAACACATGAAATACTGCGAGACATGATGAACACATGAAATACTGGGAGACATGATGAACACATGAAATACAGCAAGACATGATGAACACATGAAATACTGTGAGACATGATGAACACATGAAATACTGGGAGACATGATGAACACATGAAATACAGCAAGACATGATGAACACATGAAATACTGCGAGACATGATGAACACATGAAATACTGCAAGACATGATGAACACATGAAATACTGCAAAGACATGATGAACACATGAAATACTGCGAGACATGATGAACACATGAAATACTGTGAGACATGATGAACACATGAAATACTGACAACTTACGGCTGGGACGATATGCTTTTTGTCCCAATTCGGTTCTTTTACCGATACATGGGTGCCGATCGGATTTGTGTTGGGATTTTCATTTGCTGCGATTTGAGTATTGTGATTTTAATTAATTGATTGTTTGGACTATAAAATGTCCCAGTTTCTCAAAGTCAAAGGGGATGTCTTTAAAGGCGCTGACACCAACCCGATAATCGGCTGTCGGTATGTTGCGTCGGAAGGCCAGCAGTCGGACTCCATGACCAATCTGATTGGTGGAGAGCCAACCCGGAAATGACGAGCGTGATGAGTGTGACTAGAGTCTCTCAAAATCTGATGATAATCTTTTAAACTGACCTTTGTTGATCTGAAATGAAGACAGATTCAGCAACTGCACGGCCTATTTCTCTCTTAAAATGTTTTCAGAAACACGTTTTGGTGAACTGTCTTCGTACAATACGAGATTGTATTCTGAACGAGTCGCCGTTATGCCCCGTTGAAAAATCCCATAGACAGTAAACTGGACCACCAGATCTCGTGTCTCTGGACGGAGACCAGTGAAGGATATTAGAAGCACTTTTCCGGTGATCTCTTGCTTTACTGAGCAGCCTCCAACTGAGAGAGACAACGTAGATGTGACGTGAGCAACGTGTCTGAAAGTGTGAAGTCTTCTGGTAGCTGTGCCGAGAGAAATCTCAATCATTCCCAATCTTACAGAGACGGAGAGTGTAGGTATATGTAAGGAGATAACATAGACACAGGCTAGTTACTGATCACTAACATGCTAGTTAACATTAGTAATTAAACCTAAACAGATAATGTAAGTCCAAACTGCCTGTGAGCTTCTCCTGTACTATACGGTAATTCCTCTACTGTGTGACAGTAAGTCTCGTGGTTATGACCCAATCGTTAGCCTATTTTTATGAAAGCGTCTGCTACGGAGCCATAACGTGAGCTACAAGGTAATGGAGCCTTTTATACATTGTCGTGTTTCTTTAGAAATAAACAACGGACAAATAGAGTCTTTAAACGCTTCAGATGTAAAGTTATTCTCTGTCAAAGTGACGTCAAAATGAATGGGAATCAATGGGACGCTAGCGTCGGGTGATCGTTTGGTAGCATCAAAATGGCGCCATAGGACCTACGGGTTGTTGACAGATTGAAAAATCCCGGAGCAACCAGACCCACGTGACTTGGTCGTCCAATCAGCTGCCGGTTTTCATTTTTTTGGGCGACAATACAGATTAGCGCCGCCTGCTGTTATGGAGACGTATTACGCTCAATTCGGCGTCGCTTCGGTGTGTTCTGAGACACTTTTTGGACCTCGGGGAGACTGATCAGTCCGACTGGCTTTTCTGCCAACAGGTTGTTGTGTCAGGGGCTTAAGGGGAGACATCCCAGGCAAAATCATTTCATCACGCAATAAAGGGAGATTTCACAGTTGTTTTTTTCCAAAATGTAGACCATTAGACCAGGTCCAGATCCAGAATAGAGCTTCCATAAATCTGAAACTGTGTTTTTAAGAATCTGTAGCCTCTGGGATAATCTAGTCCAGATTTGACAAGTCTAGGTATAGTGGTTTTGGATCAGAACTGGTCCAATGTGGTCTACATATGAAAATAAACAGTAAAATCTCCCTTTATTGCGTTCTCATAAAGACAATAAAGCTTTCACAAATCTAAAAGTGTGTTTTAGACATAATTAATAATGTTCCTTAACGACTAACACTCTTAGTTAGTCACTTAGCTGCTACTCTCCACTGCACTTTAATACTCTGTGCCCAAGCTCCTCCTATATGTCTGTATGGTGTATTTTATGTGTTTTTTATCTTATTTATTTACTTGTTTTATACTGACACTAGCTGGGGAAACGATATTTAATTTTGTATGTACGGAAGTACACATGACAATGACAATAAAGTAAAAATTGATCTTGATCACTTGATCTTAGTCTAGGTACATTTTCCCCTCAGCTCTGACAGTGCGAGACCGACCTGCGAGTCCAGTAGCTGCAGCTGGATCTCATAGTCCCCCAGCGGCGGCGCTTGTCTCTCTAGGTCCTGCAGAGCGAGCCGGACAGCCGGGGCCACGCCGGCGCTCTGGTTCCCGGGCATCATCCACAGCACCGGCACAGGGTGGCGGAGCTGAGCCAGCACCGGCACCAGCACCGGCGTCGGCCCGACAACCAGCCAGCAGACCAGCAGCAGCCGGAAGGACTCTGCCCGGCCACACTGCTGCATCCTGAACCCCTTCCCACTCCCACCACCCAGGCCCGGCCCAGGACGGAGGCAGTATGGGCAAAGGCTAGGGACTCCGGCAGTCCAAATGAATAAAGAAAAGTACAGATAATTAGGAAATAAACAACAAAAATGTGGGGGAAAAAAATGCAAAAACTTTGAAAAAAAACTAAAAACGCAACAAAAAAGCAACAAAAAGTGTCAAAACTATAGAAAATTGTGTCCTCAACGACAGAAAAGGCGACTAATGCGATTAAGAAAGCGTCACAGCAACGCAAAGGCGTCAAAATAGACAAAAGAGTGTAAAAAACGTCAGAAAAAAGCTTTAAAACCATCAAAATAAGTGTCAAAAACGACAAATAAAGAGCCAGAAACGGCTCAATAAGCGCCAAAAAAAACTAAGAAAGAGAAAAGAAAAAGCAGGGAAAAGCACCAAAATTTTGGAGGGGAAAACCCCGACAAACGCAGCTGATATCTTGCCTATAGGGCACCACATGGGTTAGAACTACACCACACCTCCGCCCGACCACGCTGCTCTGACTGACTTTTCCTCTCCGACTCCTGCAGGGAAACTGTGACACTAATCATCTCTATACTACACCAAACCGTCTGTGACTGTAATCCTCGGTAAGCTGCTGAGGAGATAACAGGATCAACGTGGACACAAGATGTCACCGAGATCCTCTGAACACTCTCCCCAAAAACTTCAAGCCGTGTGCAGGTTGGACTTATTGTAACTTAAGCCTCCTGTTGTCCTCGGGTCTAATTTGACCCATTTTCAAAAAGTTTCTATATCACAAATTTGGGTTTTCTTTCAACCAAATATTCCAAAAAAATATAACGTGGATGGTTCCGTACAACTATTACTCTTCACAAGTAACATACATGATCAGTTCACTTCTTTCTTTGAATTTGGGTGTTTTATTTCATTTTATAGCATTTATAATAAAAAAAAAAAAAAAAATGACGTCGACAAAAATGTCAAAAAAAAAAGAAGTCCATATTTTGACCCAGAACAGCATAGGGAGCAACAACAACAAAAATTCGGAAAATGCTTCAAAAACGTGGAGAAAACGTCAAAAGGCGCAGAAGACAAGAAAAACATCGTCAAAAACATCGGAAAAAGTGATAAGAAACACGTGACAAACGTTGGAAAAAAAAAAGTTAAAATTTTGACTTAGAAATTAAAAAAGCTGCTCGGTCGACAGGAAGACAACACTGGAGAGAATTCATTAAATAAGAGTTATTCAACAGGGGGTCTGTGACCCCTAGGGGGTCCTCACACTTAGTGCACATTTTGAACATGTGAGTTGTAACTTTTATTTGATTAGGACAATGCACATTAATCAACATTTCTGTAAATGCACCAGTGTTAGCCAGTCTGCTAATTTTCAACTGTAGTCCTAGTCGCCTAGCATGCATGTCTTTATGGTGGGGAGAAACCTGAGCACCCGGAGGAAACCCACGCAAACACGGGGAGAACATGCAAACTCGCAGAAACACACAGAAAGGCCCGGAACGACCTGGATTCAAACCAGAACCTTCTTGCTGTGAGGTTAAAGTGCTAACCACTGAGCCACCGTGCTGCCAGATAAAGTACTGACGATAGCAAAACAAAAAATCGGTGCTAGCAACATGGAGCTGCTGCAGCTAATACCAAGAGCTCCCACTCAGCTAAAACGGCAGTTACAATCCAACGAGCGCCCGCTGGTCTGGTGGAGGTCCTCCAGAAGACCGTTCATTAGCTCGGTATTAGCTGCAGCAGCGCCGTGTTGCTAGCACCGATTCAGCTCGGTTTTTTTTTTCTATTGACAGTACTCACATAGGCATAGCGATCAAGATTAATGTAAAATTTGCCCGGAGTTCCTCTTTAAGCTTAAAGGGATACGCTACCGTTTGTTAAAATAGGTCTTATCCCGGTCTCCCCTAGCTGTAGATAGGTGGGCCGATGCCGTTTTTGTGCATGCAGCTAAGCCACCGCTAGTTAGCTTAGCGTAGTGAAAGGAATCCTATGTTGCCGGTTAGCATGTTGTGAGTAAAAGTGAGCCAACAAAAGACAAAAAAAAACTTTTAAAAACTAATTACTTGCAGAGTTTTAAGTTCAAGAATGAACTTAAAACTCTTCTATTTGATAAAGCTTATAGTTAGGGAGTGAGGAGATGCAGTGTTCACCTAACTGGCCCAACTGCTTCTCTTCATAATTGTTAGATTAATAATACATAACAAAGTAGAGGGAGGCAGGCCAGCCAAGCCCGATCCGGCAGGGGGAGAGTTCTAAGCCCGAAAAAGCTACCTCTCCTTATGACCTGTCTCTCTTAGTTACGCTGTTATAGTTACGCTGTTATAGTTCTAGACTGCCGGGGGACTTCCTTCCTTTGACACACTGAGCTGCTCTCTCCTCTCCCTTTCTATTACTATTGCTATTACTATTTGCGTGTATCCCGTCCCGGAAATGCTTGTTACTAATCCTAGCTTCTGGGGAGTTTCCCCGGAGTCCTTATGTTTTTTCCCCCAGCGTATTTCCTTGGAGAACGTTGGCACCAAGATCCTGGTTCCAGCTGTCGCCGTGGTCCTGCTGCACTCCTTGCTGAGCTCAACGGTGCCCTGCTGCGTCCTGCTGAACCCTGCAGCTTCCTGCTGAACCCTGCAGCTTCCCGCTACATCCAGTCACTGTTCCATTATTAATGTGACTATTATCGCCACTGTTCATCACACCCCCAACCGGCCCGTCAGACACCGCCTACCAAGAGCCTGGGTCTGTCCCAGGTTTCTCCCTAAAAGGGAGTTTTTCCTCGCCACTGTCGCACTGCTTGCTCTTGAGGGAATTACTGTAATTGTTGGAATTGTTGGGGCTTTGTAAATTATAGTGTGGTCTAGACCTACTCTATCTGTAAAGTGTCTCGAGATAACCTATGTTATGATTTGATACTATAAATAAAATTGAATTGAAAAATTGCACTGAGACAAAAAATGCGTTGGACCACCTATCTACAGCCAGGGTAGACCATGATAAGAACTATTTCAACAAACGGTGGCGTATCCCTTTAAGGATTCACAGCCATTCATTTTTATCCATCCAGCCCAGTTTAATGTGTGTGTCTGTCTGTGTGTTTTTTTTTTACAATAGGCAAAATGTATTTGGGGGTCCCTACTCTGTCTCTCTTTAAGCTAAGGGGTCCTTGGCCTAAAACGATGAAGACCTCTGCACGAAATGAAATGACGGAAACTATAAAGACAGCAGCCCCACTGAGCGCCCTGCAGGACGCAATCTATCACACAAAACTCATCTGTTTACAACAAAAGCTATATACAAATGTAGAATGCAAATATACAAGGTTGTACTATATGTACAGTACATTCTTTTCATTCCTCTAAGTATATTTTTTGAGTAGGTGTTCTGGTATTTATATCTCATCTTATTTTATTATTTGTAGTATATTTTTTGTGTTATCTGTATGTGTGTGTGTTCTTGAAACGTGCTGCTTTACACACGTCATTTCTCAGTTTGGGATTAATAAAGTTCATCCTATCTATCTACTGTATGTATGTATGTATGTATGTATGTATGTATGTATGTATGTATGTATCTATCTCCACCATGCCTGTAAAAGAAAAACATTCAGTATCATGTTATGTGAAAAGTTTATTGTAATAAGTTTTTCAAGTTATAACTTGAAAAAGTTCTTTTTTATCACATTATAACGTGAAAAGTTCCACGTTATAAAAGGGATAAATAGAATATAAGTCTGAATGTTGTAATAATGTGGAAATATCTTATTAAAACGTGCAAAATGAGCCGCTTGTTTATGTTTACAATGTTTATGGACTGCATAAACATTGAAGAGCTTATCTTATGCTTTGTGGCTTTTCCCATTTCCTTTATTGTGTTAAATATCTTTTTTTGTGCATGTTATAGGTTTACAGAGTGAAAAAGCCCAAAGTCCCCCCCCAAAGGGACTTACCTTCTCCAACAGAAAACACTGTTCACCAACTGCTCCAAACAGCTCTATTGTAGTCCAGCCTTTACTTCAGAGACCAACGTGGTCACTTTGGAACACACGTTATAATGCTCGCCTAGCTGATAGCATGGCACGCCCTCATACTCTGCTTCTGACTGGCTAGTAGTCCTTACCTAGCTACTGTCAGGGCATGCCGTCATACTCTGCTTCTGACTGGCTAGTAGTCCTTAACTAGCTACTGTCAGGACACTCCCTCATATTCTGCTCATGACTGGCTAGTAGTCCTTACCTAGGTACTGTCATACTCTGCTTCTGACTGGCTAGTAGTCCTTACCTAGGTACTGTCATACTCTGCTTCTGACTGGCTAGTAGTCCTTACCTAGGTACTGTCATACTCTGCTTCTGACTGGCTAGTAGTCCTTACCTAGGTACTGTCATACTCTGCTTCTGACTGGCTAGTAGTCCTTACCTAGGTACTGTCATACTCTGCTTCTGACTGGCTAGTAGTCCCTACCTAGGTACTGTCAGGGCCCTCATACTCTGCTTCTGACTGGCTAGTAGTCCTTACCTAGGTACTGTCAGGGCACGCCCTCATACTCTGCTTCTGACTGGCTAGTAGTCCTTACCTAGGTACTGCGCATGTGCGACTCCCAACAAAGGAGTGATGCAATGAAACAGAAGTGAGAGGTCTCACTCTGTAGCTAAAACAGAGAGCTCAACACACAGGGTGAAAAGAGGAGCTGCAGCAATGTGCAGTACAACTAAAATATGGTGTTTTTTGAAAATTAAACCATGTAAACCCATTTTTATATAACCTCTAAATACAATTATGAACTTGAAAATTAGCATAATATGAGCCCTTTAAGAGATAAAGCACTGCAGGGCGGATGTCTGCGCTCTTCTAGTTATCAAATGATCTCGGCTCATTCCTCCAGAGGAAACTGGACACATCATCAGGGAAACAAACAACATTTTTAGTTTTTTATTCAGTTGAAAAACACATTTTCAGAACATCAGACTTCAGGCACATAAAGCCCATATTTATACTGTAGACCAGCAGATAGAAAACCAAAATTAGGACTCAAAATAAAACACTTTACACAATTAAGATAAAAAAATGTATGAGCTTGAAATTTGTTCATTGAACCCCTTTTAGCAAATTACAGCAGATTAAACTTTACATTCTTTCTGAGGATTTCCAAAATCATATCATTAGTTTGGGCAGTTTACGTAATCCAGCAGTCAGCGTTCAGTCTTTTTATTTCGCTGATAAAATATGTTCTCCATCTACATGAGTCTTAATTATCTTCAGGGCAATTTCAGAGACCGAGTCTCCGTAGGTCAGTTTTGAAATCTGCTCCGTGTTTTAAAATTTTTTTTATTTCGGCACGTAAGGATTTGTGAGTTTTTCCCTGGGTCATTTCTAATTCGCAGCCAAGATTTTGGACTTATTAACACCTTAAACTATCTTAAAAATCAGCAGCTGTCGCTTAAACAAGCCCCTGCAGCCCCTGCTCGTTAGTGCATCAACTCATTTCCATAACGTTATTTTTTAATAGGGATGCACCGAATCCAGAATTCGGCTGAATATTGGGCTTTTTGACGGGGTTGGGTTTCTGCCGAACCTGCCGAATTATTCCCCAGGGAACCGAACCCTATGCTTCCACTACGCTGGTCGCCATAATGACGGTAGGGGTGGGTGAAAAAATCAATACAGCATAGTATCGCAATATTTTCCGTGGCAATTCTGTATCGATACACAGACACCAAGTATCCATCTTTTATTATATATGTGTTGGTCAGTTTGTCTGCTTGACGATCCCATTTTGCAGCAATAAAACTGAAGTGAGATGAACAAACAGAGAAATTTATCTTTTTAAATAAAACAGATGTTGACAAAGTTTCCTTTTGGGGACATAATTTGAAATTGGGAGAAATTTGAAGTTGGAAAAAAGGTAATGAATTGCAATATATCGCAGAATATTGCAATATCTTTAAAAATCGCAATAATATTGTATCGTGACATAAGTATCGGGATGATATCCTACCGTGAGGCCTCTGGGGATTCCCACCCATAAATGACGGCGCCGCTGATTACGGGAAGGGGTTTACGTAGGTGGAGTGTTCAATGCAAGCTGGGAGAAAGCAGTACTTTCAGTCAAAAGAAGGCCATTCAAGTCCAGCAGAGCAGGGGGAATGAGAGGGGGAAACGTAGCGGAAGATATTCCTTTTAACCAAAATTTAGCGATGTAAATGAAGCCGTAGTCAGAGTATTGTTTTTTTTCAGAATAAGAGCTAACATGTTTAGAGCACATTACGTTCCCGCGCATGTAAACATAATCAGTGATGCATCATTTCAAAAACAATCAGTACGTGCGGAAATAATGCAAACCACAGCTCCTCTGAGTGTCCTCGTCATGCTCCGTGCAGTTTGTAAAGATCTAAATCAAGTCTGTCCTTTAGGGGGCTCTCTGGGCCGGCCAGTCTGACGACCGGGTCCCCTCCCTCGGCCCCCTCCTCCTCCTCCTCCTCCTCCTCCCTTCTTCCTCTTGTGTCCCAGTCTCTGTCGGCTGAGCCCCGCTGCTGCCTCCTCCCTGCTGGCTGCCTGAGCCCACAGGGCCTCGTAGCAGCCCGGCGCCTGGTACCCGGGCTGGCTGGCGTCCAGCGGCTCCCTGCAGAGCAGGATCCAGATGGCCGGCACGTTCCTGCTGACCGTGAGGCTGTCGAGGCCCGCGGCGGGCTCCAGCGGCTCCCACACCTCGTCCACGCGGCTGAACAGCAGCCGGGTGAGCTGGTGCAGCCCCTTCACGCGCCGCTTCACGATCTCCACGCACGTGACGGCCTTGGAGACGCCTTTCCCGGTCGCCGTGAAGACCACGTGTTTGCAGAGCGGCCGGCCCGCTGGTGCTGCTGCTGCTGCTGCTTCCGGTTGTCCCTCGGGAGCCACCGCCCCGGCCTCGGGCGTGGCTTCGGGCCGCGGCTTGGCCTCCACGCGGCTCAGAGCGTAACGCAGCAGGTTGCGGATCTTGCTGCCGTCTCTGACGCGGACCTCCGGCGTGTCGGGGGGGAGACCGGGGAACGGACAGACGCACGGCTGCTCCACCGTCCGAGCTTTACTGTAGTTCTCCATCTGCAGCAGAGGTTTGAAATTAATCAAATTATCGATGCATGGAATCGTGGACGATGCTGCATCGATAATCGGCCGGCTCATAATCGATTATTTCTGTTTATAATGTAATGTAGGTAGGGCTGTCCTCGACTAAAGAAATTCTTAGTCGACTAATGGATTAGTTGATTTAATTGACAGAGCTGTGCTCTTTGAGAGGTGGTTAAGACTAGAAAAGCACAATATAAATGTAGTTAATTAACCATCTGTAAAACTGAGTTTCTCCACAATTAATCCTGCAAAAGCACCACTTTAAATCTTGTGTTTACCATAAATGTGCTCAGACGTTTCTTGGAAATAAGTAATTAAGCATGAATAAGCATAAAAAATTACTAATGGACTAAGGAAATCTTAGTCGACTAAGACCAAAACTACCGATTAGTCGACTAATCGACTAAGAGGTGGCAGCCCTAAATGTCGGCCTAACAACATTTCTGTTTACATATTCTGGTGTGTTTTTGCACATTCAGGAGGTGCCATGTGCTCAGTGCTGTATAGTTTTATGTATCCAAGTTATTTAGTATTAGAGCACTGCAGAATAGTTGGTTTTTGAAGTTTGAAAAGCTTGAAGACTGCTATTAGTCTATACAATGAAATTAAATCAAAACAGACAGTTTTTGGTGTACTGGATTAATGCCGAATTAATTAAGACGTCAAAGTTATTCAACAAAAATGTTGTGCCCTGAGTTTAGGTTGACCGGTAGCAAAGTAAACGTTAAATCGACAGTATTTGTAATGGAGTTCGGCGCGGGGACTTCTCTGAACGATACAGGCGCTTCGAAGTTTGACTTACGTCAGAGTGAGACTGACCAGTTTTGGTGAAGACAGAGGTTAGCTAGTCTCTACAATTAAACTAAAACTGACAGTTTGTGGTGTATTAGATGTACGCCGAATTACTAAATACGTCGTAATAATTCAGAAACGTGTGTATAACAAAGTGGTACCATGAGTTTAGGTTCACCGGTGGCAAAGTAAACGTTAAATCTACAGTATTTGTAATGTAGTTCGGCGCGGGGACTTCTCTGAACGTTACAGGCTCTTTGAGGCTCGACAAAGGTCAGACTCGCAAAGGAAAGGTTAGACTAAACGTTGTTCCACCGAACTAATCCAACAGACACACAGGTAGTTCACACAGGTTGGAGAAAGTGACCGAAAACAACTGAACCGTTAACATGTGCGGCTAAGCTACATGCTAATTGGCTTAGCTTGTGTTGACGGAAATGTGCTGAATGCAAAAACACCAGAGCCCTGATAAAAGTGGGACTTATTTGTTAAAATATCGATTCAAGTACATTCACTGTAAGTTCATCATCTTACCAGGTGGGTTTTTTGTTTGGCTACTGAACTCTCCACATGTTTACTTCTGCTGCGACACTTTACGTTACCGTATCACGGTGAGAACTGTCGTGAAAGCCGGCAGCTTCTTCACTCCTGTGTGGAGGAAGTATTCGGATCCTTTACTGCAGTAAAAGTACTAATACCACACACTACAAATACTCTGTTGCAGTTAAAAAATCCTGCACTGAAAATGTGACTTCAGTCTTCAAGTATGTAAGTAACGTTACAGTCAGAACTACTCCTTTTGGACACATAAAAGCGTAATTTATGTGTGTGTGTGTGTGTGTGTGTGTGTGTGTGTGTGTGTGTGTGTGTGTGTGTGTGTGTGTGTGAGAGAGAGTCTGTGTGTATGTGTGTGTGTGTGTGTGTGTGTGTGTGTGTTTGTGTGTGTGTGCGTGTGTCTGTGAGTCTATGAGTGTGTGTATGTGTGACTCTGTGTCTAATTTAGTGTGTATGTGTTTGTGTGTGTCTGTGTGAGTCTGTGTGTTTGTGTGTCTGTGTGAGTCTATGAGTATGTGTGAGTCTGTGTGTGTGTCTGACTCAGTGTGTGTGTGTGTGTGTGTGTGTGTGTGTGTGTGTGTGAGAGAGAGTCTGTGTGTGTGTGTCTGTTTGAGTCTATGAGTATGTGTGAGTCTGTGTGTCTGACACAGTGTGTGTGTGTGTGTGTGTGTGTGTGTGTGTGTGTGTGTCTGTGTCTGTGTGAGAGTCTGTCTGCGTGTGTCTGTGTCTATGAGTGTGTGTATGTTTGAGTCTGTCTGTGTCTGACTCAGTGTGTGTGTGCGCATGTGTGTCTGTGTGAGTCTGTGTGTCTGTGTGAGTGTGTGAGTATGTGTGTGTGTCTGACTCAGTGTGTGTGTGTTTGTGTGAATCTATGAGTGTGTATGTGTGAGTCTGTGTGTGTGTGAGTCAACGCGAGAAAAGAGATGTTTTTGTCTCATTTTTTTAACACTTTTGGTGCTTCATTCAATGTTATTTTTTGGCGATTTTTTTGTCAAATGCTACAAAATTGAATAAAAAACCCAAATTCAATTCACTCTTCGATGTTTTTGAAGCTTTTTTCCAATTTTTTTGTCACTATTTCCGAAGTTTTGTCAATTCTTTCTGCGCTTTTTGACGATCGTTTCTTTCTTTTACGTTTTTGAATCTTTTTCTGACATTTGTCACTTTTTTCAACGTTCTTTTATTTATTTTGATTTTTTTCAAATCATACGCAGTTGAATAAAAAACCCAAATTCACAGAAAGTAGTGAACTGATCATTTATTTCACCTGTGAGGAGCGTTGTAGGGAACCATCCACGATATATTTTTGACAATTTGGTTGAAAGAAACCCAAAATTTCTGATATAGAAACTTTTTGAAAATGGGTCAGATTTGACCCGAGAACAACAGGAGGGCTAATATTTTTTACCGCCGTGTGTGTGTGTCTGTGTGTGTATGTCACTGTGTGTGTGTGTCTGTATGTCACTGTGTGTGTGTGTCTGTGTGTGTATGTCACTGTGTGTGTGTGTCTGTATGTCACTGTGTGTGTGTGTCTGTGTGTGGCACTGTGTGTGTGTGTGTCTGTGTGTGGCACTGTGTGTGTGTGTCTGTGTATGTCACTGTGTGTCTGTGTGTGTGTGTCTGTATGTCACTGTGTGTATGTTTCTGTGTGTGGCACTGTGTGTGTGTGTGTCTGTGTATGTCACTGTGTGTATGTGTGTGTCTCTGTGTGTATGTGTCTGTGTGTCACTCAAAAGAAACCCAAAATTTCTGATATAGAAACTTTTTGAAAATGGGTTAGATTTGACCTGAGAACAACAAGAGGGCTAATATTTTTTACTGCCGTGTGTGTGTGTCTGTGTGTATGTCACTGTGTGTGTGTATGTGTCTGTGTGTCACTATGTGTGTGTGTGTATATGTTTCACTGTGTGTGTGTGTGTGTGTGCTGTGTGTCACTGTGTGTGTGTCTCTGTGTGTCACTGTGTGTATGTGTCACTGTGTGTGTGTATGTCTGTGTGTGTCTCTGTGTCTGTCTGTGTGTATGTGTGTGTGTGTGTGTGTGTGTATGTGTCTGTCACTCAAAAGAAACCCAAAATTTCTGATATTTGAGAGCTATTGACTTATTTATCTGCTCTACATTTCTAACATTTCAGACACAGACACAGAAACAGTAACGGTCCAAAAATATGGTGAAATTGCATATTTCTTTTATTGAAAAACGTCCCATTTTCCTCCAGACCGCCTGCCAAATATGTACTTATGTGACATTAAGGGATAGTTAATACTGAAGCATTAATGTTCCTACTTTTGCTACAATCAAAAGAAAATATCAGAATTAAACTCCTCCCATCCTGTAAGGCAGCGAGTGTCCACGTCCGTAGTGACGTCACTGGTTACCCGGCAACTTGTAGTCCACACATGATTGGCTGCTGAGAAGTCAAAAAGGTCCAGAGAGAGTAGGAGGGCTGAGAATCGCCAGAGGGGCCCACAACATGATATTTATGCGATTTTTTTCCCCCCAAATTCAAATTATGTCATGTGAGGAAAACTTCGTCAACATCCGTTTTATCTAAAAACATAAATTTCTCTGTTTCATTTTATTATTTTTGGTACCAAAAAGGAGAATTCTCACGTGCAGTTTCGAGCTGCAACTAACGATTATTTTCATTGTCGATCCTGTGGAACATTTTCTCAATGAATGGAGGAGTTGTTGGGTCTCTAAAGTTAAAAAAGACCCAAGAGGACGTCCTCACATGTCTCGTTTTGTCCCCAACTCAAAGATCTTCAGTCTCCTGTCCCAGAGGACAGAAGACACTAGAACATTATTCATATTTAACAAGCTGACAGCAGAGATTTACTGTTTATACATAAAAAAATCAGACTCAAACTGATCAGATTATCAAAATAGTTTGAGATTAATTAAATATTTGGAGCTGAATCTTTGCTGAACGTTATTCATGATGCTAATGATGATGAGCTCTCTATCTTCTCTGTGTGTGTGTGTGTCTGTTGTCACATGTGATTGTGAGTGTGTGTGTCTGTTGTCGTGTGATTGTGTGTGTGTGTGTGTGTGTGTGTGTATCTGTGGTGTGTGTGTGTGTTGTCTTGTGTGATTGTGAGTGTGTGTGTGAGTGTGAGTGTTTGTGTGTCTGTGTTGTCTCGTGTGTTTGCGTGTGTGATTGTGTGTCTGTGTGTGTGTCTGTGTGTGTGAGTGTTTGTGTGTCTATGTTGTCTCGTGTGTTTGCGTGTGTGATTGTGTGTCTGTGTGTGTGTGTTGTCATGTGTGATTGTGTGTCTGTGTGTGTGTGTGTCACGTGTGATTGTCTGTCTGTGTGTGTGTGTGTGTGTGCGTGTGTGTCTGTTTCTGTGTGTGTGTTGTTGTCACGTGTGATTGTGTGTGTGTGTTTGTGTGTGTCGATTGTGTGTGTGTGTATGTGTTGTCGTCACGTGTGATTGTGTTTGTGTGTCGGTGTCGGTTTCTGTGTGTGTGTGTGTCTGTTTGTGTGTGTGTCATCACGTGTGATTGTGTGTGTGTTTGTGTGTGTGTGTCTGTGTCAGTTTCTGTGTGTGTGTGTGTGTGTGTGTGTGTGCGTTTGTGTGTGTGTGTGTGTCTGTGTCGGTTTCTGTGTGTATGTCTGTTGTGTTTTCACCAAAGGACACAAATCGATCATCTAACATCTTAAACGGAGATTAATTTAGTTTAACGATCTCGGCGTCTGTCGGCGCTGCTCGCTGCGCGGACGACGCCTCTGTCGCCTCGTGTAGCTTCATGTGGTTGCGGAAGGTCCTGGGTTTGCTCAGGTTCTTCTTGCAGATGTTGCAGAAGTACGGCCGGGCGTTCGAGTGCCTGCTGTCCATGTGGTAGGTGAGCTCCAGGGTGCGGCTGAAGCTCTTGCCGCACAGCGGACACGGGAATCGGACGCCCGAGTGCGTCAGCTGGTGGCACTTGAGCACGCTCTGCTGCTTGAAGGTCTTCTCTGTGTGTGTGTGTGTGTGTGTGTTGTTGTGTGATTGAGTGTGTGTGTGTGTGAGTGTTTGTGTGTCTGTGTTGTCTTGTGTGTTTGCGTGTGTGATTGTGTGTCTGTGTGTGTGTTGTCACGTGTGATTGTCTGTCTGTGTGTGTGTGTGTGTGTTGTCCCGTGTGATTGAGTGTGTGTGTGTTGTCACGTGTGATTAGGTGTGTGTGTGTGTGTGTGTGTGTGTTGTCACATGTGATTGTGTGTGTGTGTGTGTTGTCGTGTGATTGAGTGTGTGTGTGAGTGTGAGTGTTTGTGTGTCTGTGTTGTCTCGTGTGTTTGCGTGTGTGATTGTGTGTCTGTTGTCATGTGTGATTGTGTGTTTGTGTGTGTGTTGTCACGTGTGATTGTCTGTGTGTGTGTGTTGTCACGTGTGTGTCTGTGTCGGTTTCTGTGTGTGTGTGTGTGTGTTGTGTTTGTGTGTGTCTGTGTCGGTTTCTGTGTGTGTGTGTTGTGTTTGTGTGTGTCTGTGTCAGTTTCTGTGTGTGTGTGTGTGTGTCGGTTTCTGTGTGTATGTCTGTTGTGTTTTCACCAAAGGACCCAAACCGATCATCTAACATCTTAAACGGAGATTAATTTAGTTTAACGATCTCGGCGTCTGTCGGCGCTGCTCGCTGCGCGGACGACGCCTCTGTCGCCTCGTGTAGCTTCATGTGGTTGCGGAAGGTCCTGGGTTTGCTCAGGTTCTTCTTGCAGATGTTGCAGAAGTACGGCCGGGCGTTCGAGTGCCTGCTGTCCATGTGGTAGGTGAGCTCCAGGGTGCGGCTGAAGCTCTTGCCGCACAGCGGACACGGGAATCGGACGCCCGAGTGCGTCAGCTGGTGGCACTTGAGCACGCTCTGCTGCTTGAAGGTCTTCTGGCAGATGGTGCACTGGTACGGCCGGGCGTCCGCGTGCAGCCGCTGGTGGCGCCGCAGCGCGCTGGAGAAGGCGAAGCTCCGGTTGCACTGGGCGCACGTGTAGGGCTTCTCGCCCGTGTGGGTCCTCTGGTGCTCCCTCATGTGCGCCTGCTGGATGAAGCTCTTCCGGCAGATGGGGCACTGGAACGGGCGCTCGCCCGAGTGGATCCTCAGGTGTTTCTGCAGCGCCGACGCCTTGAAGCAGTCGCGGCCGCACACGGGGCAGCAGTGCTTACTTTTCCCGCCGTTGTCGGCCTGGATCTGAGAGCGCCCGTCTTGTTCTGTCGGGACGGAGACACACAAAAGGGGAACGATTAAAAAAAAAAAAAGGTGGAGATTCATGCTTCTGCTTTCACCGTAGCACATGTAGGTGGCCTGATGGTTATACTTGCGCTGGTGTCTGTGTTGTTCTAGTATATCTCTTTAAGAGAATAGCAGGGCCGGCATGTGTGTGTGTGTGTGTGTCTCTGTGTGGTATTAAACCATTACTGATGGCTGCATTCCACTTAGGAGAGACCCTGGTATTAAACCATTACTGATGGCTGCATTCCACTTAGGAGAGGCCCTGGTATTAAACCATTACTGATGGCTGCATTCCACTTAGGAGAGGCCCTGGTATTAAACCATTACTGATGGCTGCATTCCACTTAGGAGAGGCCCTGGTATTAAACCATTAATGATGGCTGCATTCCACTTAGGAGAGGTCCTGGTATTAAACCATTACTGATGGCTGCATTCCACTTAGGAGAGGCCCTGGTATTAAACCATTAATGATGGCTGCATTCCACTTAGGAGAGGTCCTGGTATTAAACCATTACTGATGGCTGCATTCCACTTAGGAGAGGTCCTGGTATTAAACCATTACTGATGGCTGCATTCCACTTAGGAGAGGTCCTGGTATTGTTCATGCTGACTCACTGAAATATCTTACTGGGACACTTGATGGAACTGAGCCATCGTTAAGGTTATCAATCTCAGCTGTGCTTCTCCTACTAGGACAAGTCAACATGTCTGCTGTGAAAAAGGTCCATTTGATCAGAATTTTTAAAATCCAAAAGGATGTGACGAAATGAACCTGTGACGTACCGATCAGCGCTGGTCTCCAGTCCTCTTCCTCTCCGTCAGAGTTTATCAAACCGCCGACTTCGTCTTCGTCCTCGTCCTCCTTCAACAGTGGCGTGCCCTGGTCGCCGTGGTCACCAGCTAGCGGTCCTGACGTAGCGAAGGTAGAAAGGTCTTCTGAGTCCTGCAGGCATCATTTAGAGAGATGACCAAAACATCCTCAGCTCCAGGGTTATTTAGTAGCTCTTCTGGAGCTTTCCATCAATCTCACATGAAGACGATTAAAAGGAGTTTAAATCGAAAATCGATTGAAATCAGTATTTTGATTTCAATTATTAAAATCAATCATTTTTTCCTCTCTACATCCGCCTAATTGTACAAAGACAGACACACACGCACACACACACAGAGACAAACACACACAGAGACAGACACACACACACAGAAACAGACAGACACACACACAGAAACAAACACACACACACACACAGAAACAGACAGACAGACACAGAAACACAGAGACAGACACACACACACAGAAACAAACACACACACACAGAAACAAAAACACACACACACACAGAAACAGACAGACGGACACAGAAACACAGAGACAGACACACACACACAGAAACAAACACACACACACAGAAACAGACAGACAGACACACACACAGAAACAAACACACACACACAGACAGACACACACACACACACAGAAACAGAGACAGACAGACACACACACAGACAGACACACACAGAAACAAACACACACACACACAGACAGACACACACACACAGAAACACAGAGACAGACACACACACACAGAAACAAACACACACACAGAAACACACACACACACACACACACAGAGAGAGAGACAAACACACACAGAGACAGACACACACTCAGAAACACAGAGACAGACACACGCAGACAGACACACACACACACACACACACACACACAGACACACACAGAAACAAACACACACACACAGACAAAGACACACAGAGACAGACAGACAGACACACACACAAACCCACACACACAGACACACACACACACAGAGAGAGAGAGAGAGAGAGAGAGAGACAAA
The DNA here is from genome assembly GCA_025617405.1 of Perca schrenkii. Lineage (NCBI taxonomy): Eukaryota > Metazoa > Chordata > Actinopteri > Perciformes > Percidae > Perca > Perca schrenkii. Next base: position 36,595,201 of record CM046792.1, read on the forward strand.
CAAACACAGAGACAGACACACAGAAAGACACACACACACACAGAAACACAGAGACAGACACACGCAGACAGACACACGCAGACACACCGAAATGCGTAATGCTTCATTCAGAAGATTTTCATTTTAGGATCACTTTGGATCATTTATTTATATCAAAAATAAATAAATAAAAATGATATACAGATTCCGTTTGGCCTATTTATAAACTAGACTGACTCCATCTAAAAAATACGAGCCGAGCAGCTGACTTTCTCACCTGCTCACTCAGGCCTTCCTCCCGTTCTTCCTCCTCATCATCCTCCTCTTCTTCTTCAGTCTTCATGTTGAACCACAACTCCTGAAACAAACCACAACCCCCCCTTCTCAGATTCAAATTCATCTACTTTCACGTTATTATTTGAGGGTGTTTTTACACCTATAGCTCGTTTGCTTTGGTCCGAATCAGTTGGTGGGTTTTTTTAAACTTGGAGCGACTTCCCCCTTCGGTTCGGTTTCGTTTCACACTTAGAAAAATCCAAGGGAACCAAAATGCGTTAATTACAAATCAGGCAAGAACATTCCCTCCTCTTATTTGGTTGGATATGTACCTTCATTTGGGCCGATTCGATTTGTATAATCTACGGGGCGGGCACTGCCGGCAGTCGGACTCAAATGACCAATCTGATTGGTGGAGAGCTAACCAGGAAACGTGGAGCAGGATGAGTGTGACTAGAGTCTCTAAAAATCTGACAAAAATCTTTTAAACTGACCTTTGTCGATCTGAAATGAAGACAGATTCAGCAACTGCACGGCCTATTTCTCTCTTCAAATGTTTTCAGAAACACGTTTCTGTGAACTACTTTAGTCCAATATGAGATATCGTCTTCTGAACGAGCCGCCATCACAGTCTGGCTTTGAATTTCTGGAGAAACCCATAGACAGTATATATAATGGACCAATAGACCCCGTTGCTCTGGACGGAGACCAGTGAAGGATATTAGAAGAACTTTTCCGGTGATGGCCAGCTTTACTGCGCAGCCTCCAACTGAGAGAATGTGACGTGAGCAACGTGTCTGAAAGTGTGAAGTCTTCTGGTAGCTGCGCCAAGAGAAATCTCAATCATTCCCATAGGGCTTTCTGAAAACATTTTAAGAGAGAAATAGGCCTTGTGTGTGTGTGTGTGTGTGTGTGTGTGTGTGTGTGTGTGTGTGTGTGTGTGTGTGTGTGTGTGTGTGTGTGTGTGTGTGTGTGTGTGTGCACGTGTGTGTGTGTGCACAATTGCTGAATCTGTCTTCATTTCACCTCAACAAAGTTTAAAAAGATTTTCCTCAGATTTTGAGAGACTCTAGTCACCTCATCCTGCTCCCCATTTCCAGGTGAGTCCCGACGGCCCTGCCTCCGACTGAACATGTCAGGTTAGAGCTGGGCGATTTGTTTCCCTAAAAGTTTCCCTGCGATTTTTTTTATAAAAAACTTGATTTACGATTCAATTTGATTTTCCTCCCCCTTCCATTTAAAATAATCCAACAAAATAACTGCGAACTGTAAATATATTTAAAAAATATATATTTATTGTATTTAATTAAAGTAGGGCTGTCCTCGACTAAAGAACTTCTTAGTCGACTAATCGATTAGTTGATTTAATTGACAGAGCTGTGCTCTTAGAGAGGTGGTTAAGACTAGAAAAGCACAATATAAATGTAGTTAATTAACCATCTGTAAAACTGAGTTTCTCCACAATTAATCCTGCAAAAGCACCACTTTAAATCTTGTGTTTACCATAAATGTGCTCAGAAGTTTCTTGGAAATGAGTAATTAAGCATGAATAAGCATAAAAAATGACTAATGGACTAAAGAAATCTTAGTCGACTAAGACCAAAACGACCGATTAGTCGACTAAGAGGTGACAGCCCTAAATTAAAATGCATCAACATAAACAAAATTGCGAAGGCAAACCCTTTCTCTAAGTGAAAAGTCGATTTTTTGAAAATATGAATCGATATGACCTACCAACTCAATTTTTAAATCAAATCGACTTTTTTCCCAGCCCTATGTCAGGTCGGCCAAAATGAACGCCGACGCCCCCCCCAGACCGACTACGGCACGGGACACACCGAACAGACTCGAGTCACTGACCTCGCCAGACTGTCCCAACAGCCGATTATCGGCTTGGTGTGTCTCGGGCTTAAGGGAGACTGATCAGCTCTGTGTGTGTGTGTGTGTGTGTTTGTGGGCCTTTACGTGTCCACAGAGGACACTGGTCTCACCTTGTCCGCGGGGTCTGCGACGAGTCCGTCCCGGATGTGGACCCTCATGTGTCTGCGGAGCTGGCTGGGCCACAGGAAGCTCCGGGGGCAGATGCTGCAGGGGTGAGGCTTGTTGGCCAGGTGCGTCTTCTCGTGAGCCTTCAGGTTGGTCGTGGTGGAGAAGGACTTGCCGCACACCGAGCAGCGCTGCAGCTCCTCCGCCGTGTGCATCTTCATGTGTTCTTTAAGTCTGTACGGCCTCGATAGGCTCTTCCCACAGACGGAGCAGATGTAGAGCTTCTTCACTCCGCCGGGACCACCGTCTGAAAATTATAACACGGGAATAAAGTTCACAAGAAAACGTGAATATAAATACTTGTTATCTCGGGTTTAACAGGTTTTTAAATGTGCTGGGAAATACATTTCCGTGTCTAAGTGACTAATGTGAAAACAAATCTTTGAAATTGGTCCAGTATTGAATGAACTGGCAGCCATGAACCGAGCTGTAATGTAACCCTACAGGACTAATGTTCAGCATCAGTCAGCGTCCACCAAAATTTCTGTTGTTGCTGCTGACAGACTCAGATTATTATTCTAAGTGTCTGACAACATTATGGAAAGGATCCCTACAGAGATAGAGCTTTTTGTTAAAGAGTAAGATTCTTCTAGTTTAACATGAAACAGCCCCAAAATCACCATCACCAAACTCCACCAGACTCCATGTAAATAATCAGGACTTTTAGTGTGTATAGAGCCAGCATATCTCCACCAGACTCCATGTAAATAATCAGGACTTTTAGCGTGTATAGAGCCAGCATATCTCCACCAGACTCCATGTAAATAATCAGGACTTTTAGTGTGTATAGAGCCAGCATATCTCCACCAGACTCCATGTAAATAATCAAGACTTTTAGCGTGTATAGAGCCAGCATATCTCCACCAGACTCCATGTTAATAATCAGGACTTTTAGCGTGTATAGAGCCAGCATATCTCCACCAGACTCCTCGTTTTTAATACTGGACCCATTAGTCACTAAAACATGGGAACATAGGGTTAAAAAATACCAAAGTTACACTTTAAAAAGTAAATATGAGCGAGTGTATATATATATAAATATAAATTTCCGACTATAATATCTTTAGGTCCGTGTTTGATGTTCTCACCGGTCAGCGAATGCACCGCCTCCTCTTCATCGTTCCGGTTCTCGACCTGCAGCCCGTTCGGACTGCCGACTTTGAGCGGCTCATCTGCTTTCTGCAACAAAAGTAGAATATATATATAACCAAAGGTTTCGTCTTCAAACGTTTCTGACATGCTCGGATATCCTGGCGGTCTCTGTAGACAGCCCAGGCTCCACAAACGGCAACAAAAGAAACTGCGCCAACCTGCCCCACCAAACATAACAAACAGTGTTCCAGGATTGGGTTGAGCCAGCAATACTTTTATGGCACCGTAAAAAAATACTCCGATAAAATGATTAATCTTTCGTTGCCAAAAGCATCTTAACGCGTAAGCGCAAGCTTGTCTGTCCTCTCTGCATACTGACACACACACACACACACACACACACACACACACACACACACACACACACACACACACACACACACACACACACACACACACACACACACACACACAGAGTAAACTACGTTGTCGGCTCTGTAGTTTGGTTGAAGTCACAGAGAGTCACAGCAGTGCTGATAAAGTGGTTTCATGTGTGGTTACAGTTTTTCATTACTTCACTCAGACACCGTTTGCTGCGATATGATATTAATCTATGGATATTAATGGTGAGGTGATATTAATCTATGGATATTAATGGCGAGCCGAAAGCGTTCGCGGTGCTGTTGACGTTACACTTCCTCTTAGACAAGCAGGCACAACGGTGGTTTCTCTGCCCTGATGACTGACTGACAGGCTGAGCTTGTAAGGCAAGGCAACTTTATTAATGTTACTCTGAGTGAGCAGTTTTACCAGAATTTTTACATTTTGTTTTGATTCACAATTAAGGTGGAAAATCAAACCTTTGTGTTTTAATGTATTTTTTGTTGATGTTGAAATGGATTTTAAAACACATGGTATCGAAAAAAGTATCGTTAGGAACCGTCAACGAGACTGAGGTATCGAAATTGGCACCGGATGGAAAGATTCTGAACGATGCCCAGCCCTACGCAGCAGCGTTAGCACGTAGGCTTCTTCCACAATGCACGGCATCTATGACTGTTTCAGGAAGTATAATACTTCAAACGTCAACAAGAAGTGACGTCACCCAACATCACTTAGAGCACCTTTAATTTCGGAAGTTTTATTAACCCTTGTGTTGTCTGCCCGTCCACCATAAACTTCTTGTCATTCAAAATTGAAAATGTACTTTTTCTGACGTTTTATTCGCTTTTTTTTTAAATTCATGTTCAATAAACCTAATTTAAATGACATTATAACTAATTTTTGAGTTAAAAAAAAGCAGAAATTATGAACTATTTTGACTAATAGTTCAGATCAGACAATGTTGAGTGAATCACAGACTGGTTTATGTCAAAGTTTAGTCAAGATACTGTTTTAAAACCTTTTTTTTCTTCCAAATGCTATAAAATTGAATAAAAACACCCCAAATTCAATGAAAGTAATCATTAATTTTACCTGTGAAGAATGTTGTATGGGTTCTTACAACGTGCATGCATGCATCCAAGTTATTTTGGGGCAATTTGGTTGAAAGAAACCCATATTTCTGAAATAGAAACACTTTGAAAACGGGTCAAATTTGACAGCACAGGACAACACAAGGGTTAAATCAACTAATCCTTTCAGCTCTCACACTACACACACACACACACACGCATGGACACGCACAGACACACGCACACGAGCGCATACACAGACACACGCACATAGACACGCACAGACACACGTGCATAGACACACAAACACGCGCAAACAGACACGCACAGACACACACGCACATACAGACACACAAGCACGCACGCACACACGCACGCACACAGACACACAAACATGCGCACAGACACACACACACGCATAGACACACGCACATAGACACACATACACATGCACAGACACACACACGCACATTGACACACAAACACGCGCACTCAGACACACACACACACACGCACATACACACGTGCACATAGACACACGCACAGACACACACGCACATACACAGACACACGCACATACATACGTGCACATAGACACACGCACAGACACAGACACACGCACAGACACAGACACATGCACATACACAGACACACGTGCACATAGACACATGCACATAGACACACGCACAGACACACGCGCGCACACAGGCACAGACACACGTGCATAGACACACAAACGCACACACAGACACACACACGCACACAGAGACACACACACATAGACACACATACACAGACACACGCACACAGACAAACACACACAGACACACACACGCACACAGACACACGCGCACACACTCTTGGTGAGAGCGTGAGCCTCACCTTGTTGTCTGCGTCCGACAGCGTGGCGCTGTTGTCAGGCGTGGCGCCCGTTGGAGAGCCAGCAGCAGCGGTGGCAGCGAGAGAACTGGCGGGGGCAGAGGCGTCAGCGGCAGAGGCGTCAGCAGCAGCAGCGTTGCGTCCCTCCCTGCTGTGGATCTCCAGGTGCCTCGTTAACACCCTTTGCCTCGAGAACTGTTTCTTGCAGACGTCGCACTGGAACGGCTTCTCGCCGGTGTGCGTGCGGACGTGCTCCCTCAGCCGGGACGCTTTGCTGAAACTGCGGTCGCACACGTCGCACACAAACGGCAGCCCCCTCTCGTGGAGCTGCAGGTGCTGCTGCAGCTTCTCGGCGGAGGAGAAGTCCTGGCGGCACAGGAAGCAGCGGTGAGGCGCTTCCTCCTGGTGGGGGACCAATGCAGCAGTTGTTTTGTTAAAAAGTTCATTTCAGTTCAATTTTATTTATATAGCACGTTTAAAAAAAAAACAACCATAGTTGACCAAAGTGCTTAACAAGGTCCAAAATCAAAGAGATAAAATACAGTACAGGTCAAAAGTTTGGACACACCTTCTCATTCAATGTGTTTCTTTATTTTCATGACTATTTACATTGTAGATTCTCACTGAAGGCATCAAAACTATGAATGAACACATATGGAATTATGTACTTAACAAAAAAGTGTGAAATAACTGAAAACATGTCTTATATTTTAGATTCTTCAAAGTAGCCACCCTTTGCTTTTTTTTGATAACTCTGCAAACCCTTGGTGTTCTCTCAATGAGCTTCATGAGGTAGTCACCTGAAATGGTTTTACCTTCACAGGTGTGCTTTGTAAGGGTTCATTAGTGGAATTATTTCCCTTATTAATAAAAAAGCAAAGGGTGGCTACTTTGAAGAATCTAAAATATAAGACATGTTTTCAGTTATTTCACACTTTTTTGTTAAGTACATAATTCCATATGTGTTCATTCATAGTTTTGATGCCTTCAGTGAGAATCTACAATGTAAATAGTCGTGAAAATAAAAAGGAAACACATTGAATGAGAAGGTGTGTCCAAACTTTTGGCCTGTACTGTATATTTGTACATTGTCTGAAAAACAGTGGAAAGAAATGTTATGTTTTTTTAACCCTTGTGTTGTTCTTTGGGTCCCGGTCCCAGGACGAATTGTTTTCAACATTTGTCACCTTTTTCAGCGCTTTATTGATGTTTTCGGCAATGCTTTTCGCTGCGTTTCTGAAGCTTTTTCCGGAATATTTGACACTTTTTTCAACGTTCTTGTCATTTTTATTTCTCCAAATGCTATAAAGTTTTATAAAAACACCCAAATTCAATGAAAGTAGTGAACGGATCATGTATTTTTACTTGTGAAGAGCGGTGTACGGAACCATCCAGGTTACTTTCTTTGACAATTTGGTTGAAAGAAACCCAAATTTCTGATGTAAAAACTTTTTAAAAAATGGGCCAGATTTGACCCGAGGACACCAGGAGTTAAAACCCAAACTGCTCACCTTTCCAGCTGCAGCTTGAGCTTGTTCCGCTGCATGTTTCTGCAGGTGTTTCTTCAGCAGGCCCGGCCGGTTGAAGCTCTTGAAGCACAGCGAGCAGCGGTGCGGCTTCTCTCCGGTGTGGAGCCTCACGTGGTCCCTGAGGGACGCCGGCGTGGAGAAGTTCTTCTCGCAGACCGGGCAGGAGTGCGGGCTCGTCTCGGTGTGGCTCTTCTGGTGTTCGGTAAGGCCCGAGCTGGAGGCGAAGCGCTTGGGGCACAGCGGGCAGCCGAACGGCCTCTCTCCGGTGTGCGTCCGTTCGTGCTGCACGAGATGCCGCCGCTGGATGAAGCCGCGGCCGCACACCGAGCAGCGGTGGGGTTTCTCCGCGGCGTGGCCGAGCTTGTGGCGCCGCAGGCAGCTCCGCTGAGCAAAGCTGGCGCCGCAGACCGTGCACGAGTGCGGCTTCTCACCGGTGTGAACTCGCTGGTGCACCTGTAATGGGAAAAATTACATTTAAGCATAATTCCTTATATTTTTATGTTTTATTTGTACTTTAATTCTCTCACAAATGCTGAAAGAGTCTATCTCATTTCCCGAATGTAGATTTAGATTCTAACTCTGTGAGACACCCAGTCTGGAACATAATGTGAGCTGTTTGTCTGAACAGATAGGGTCTACAAGGTCACCCTAAAACTATCTCTAAGTTTTCCCATGCTGGTTAAGATGTAACTGGGGGGATGACAGTCGTACAGGGAGGAGGAGGTGAGATGGCTCCGAGATGTCTCTTGTATTTCTCTGATTGTCTTCATGTTTATCAGATTGCATGTCAAAATTGTAGCATCATAACAAGCCAAGTGCGTGTGTGTTGTCACTCTGAAGATGCATATAAGCCTGGTGTTCTTGTTCACCCATTTGAGGGACTGACTCCACACTGGGCCGCTGTGCCTTTTGTGAAATCATGTTGCTCCTATTTGCAAATATATCTTTAATAAAATACAAAAACCCAACTTGGTTTAGTTTCAACTGTCTAATTTGTTTCACTTTACTAAACTTTGAAAACTCTTCCCATGCTGCAACAGGAAACTTCCACTACACACCGTCAAGGTCTTCTTCTCGGCGAAGCTCTTCCCGCACACGGAGCAGCTGTGCGGCTTGTCGCCAGAGTGCGTGCACATGTGGGCCGCCAGCCGATACGGACGAGTGAACGCGCGGCTGCATACCGGACAGATGTGGCAGCGCCGTCTTGACCGACTCCTGCTTTGTTTTGCCGACGGTTCTTCTTCTTCTGTCTGGACGTCTCCTGCAGGGAAATGAAACACACTTTAATATAAAGAACTTTCTATATTTCAAGAATATAAAGTGTGTCTCAGGAGTGGGAAGTAACTCAAGTACTGAGCTAGAAATTTGAATACTTTTACTTTACTTGAGTCTTTTCATGTTCTGCTACTTTATACTTTATGTAGGAGGGATATAGGGAATATTGATTCTTGACATTTGTTAGCAAAAATTGTAAATACTCAAGTGCTGTAAGGTAAAGGTACTACAATATAAGTTAGTTCTGTACTTATTAGGGATGTAACAATGCATTGTGAACCAGTTAAAAATGTATTAAAATTTTGGTTGAGATTAAAAAAATAAATCATCATGCATTTTTTAAACGTCCTAGGGCGTAATGTATGTTCTTAGTGTCTTCATTAATCAGAGGTGTGTTTTAAGCGTAACATGCAATCAACCAATCAGAGATCATCTCCCATTCCCTTTAAAAGCCAGGCGCGTTTGGATCTTGGAGCATTGCTGTTATGATGGAGGATTTGCACCGTGATATTTTTATTTGTAATCTTCTGCATGTGTGTGTGCTGCTGCCCTGTGTGTGTGTGTGTGTGTGTGTGTGTGTGTGTGTGTGTGCGCTGCTGTACGTCCCTGTGTGTGTAACAAGCATAGTGTGCGCGCGCTGTGCACGAGCCTAGGAGCATTTTACTAATGCTCTGTTAAAATAACAATGAAATGCTGCGTTATTGACTTTAGACCAGGTTTTTGTTGGTCAATGGTGCCATCACTTCCTGCTACCTCAAGATAGCAATACTCCCAGAATGCACCTGAAAACACCTCCCTGTAAGACCAGCACGCCCAGAATGCACCTGAACACACCTCCCTGTAAGACCAGCACGCCCAGAATGCACCTGAACACACCTCCCTGTAGGACCAGCACGCCCCAGAATGCACCTGAACACACCTCCCTGTAAGACCAGCACGCCCAGAATGCACCTGAACACACCTCCCTGTAAGACCAGCACGCCCCTGGGCGCACAGATGGGCGCAGGTGCATTTGTTATTTAAACGACGTGGGCGCTGGACAGGAAATTGTTAACTGCGCCGGTCTTAAACTAGCAAAGACACTTGCGTCGGGCTTTGCGCTGCGCCGGGTGAAAGATAGGAGCCTTTATATTTCACAGTTACTGTTTTCCATCAGATCGTTTATAGATTTCGACGTTTCCGACCGCACTTGAAGGCAACTTCATTTCACAGGAGAGAGAGAGAGAAAGAAAAGAGAGGAGCGAGACTTAGCGAGTGCTTTGTTGATGCAGGAAACTGTCAGCTGTTCCGCAAACTCCCGGGCAGTTCAGAGCTTGTGTTTGGTGTTTTTAAATCTTTATTGTGGCAGAGATAGAGGCAGTGATGTTTCCCGTTTCTTGTACGGGACTCTCACACCGCCTCAAAACTAGGGTTGGGCGATGTCCCCTAAATTGGCAGTTGACGATGGTTACAGTAAAACATCGTGATCGGCGGTAGCTTTACATAACTATTTTTTCCTACTACTATGGGCCAACAGTTAACGTGGAAACGATTAGAGATACATTTGAATGCCCATCTGTAAATGGTGCCCTGCTGGTAGGTTTTACAACTTGACCTACTTTCACTTAACTACGGTGCAGTAAAGTCAGATGTCCGTGATCTGCGTAGCGACAGTACAGTGGGACGTCTGCCTTCAACAGAGCGACAGTAATAACCTAACATACCATCATTACTGAGTAATAACCTAACATACCATCATTATTACTGAGTAATAACCTAACATACCATCATTACTGAGTAATAACCTAACATACCATCATTATTACTGAGTATTAACCTAACATACCATCATTACTGAGTAATAACCTAACATACCATCATTATTACTGAGTATTAACCTAACATACCATCATTACTGAGTAATAACCTAACATACCATCATTACTGAGTTTAAACTACATTCACGGTTATGTTTGCACTGAATAACGCATTCAATAAACAGAAACATAACTCTTGCAGCGCACATGAACAGATGCGCAATATTAGCTCACACATAAAATAGCACGATGGTGAATTAGCCTGTTGCTAACGTACATTCATAAATCCTGCATAACATCGTCCCGTACCTACAGGACATCAGACTTACTTATTGATGCACACACAGAGTAGTGTCGACAAACTTAGTCCAATGAGGGGAGAAAGGAAAGTGTGATAGCGCTCCACTTTTAACGCTTTTTTCTCTCTCGCTCGAGACTACTACTAGAAGGTAGAGCGAGCTACAGCTGACAGGGAGAGAGAGAGAGAATGTATCACTACAGCCAATCTTGTCTTTGTGTCTTTGCTAGTTTAAGACTGACGCACTTGTCAATTTCCCGTCCAGCGCCCGCGACTAGGATTAGTGTGTTTGACTGGGGGGGGACGACACATCACGATGGTCGCTCTCCATTGTGATGTCGGGCAGCCCTCACGATGGACGATGATATCGTCCATCGGCACAACCCTACTCAAAACACACCAACAAGTCTGATCTCTGGTGTACATGACCGGCCACCGCAAGCATGACGTGGGGATGCGTTTCTCGAAAGTTGAGTCACACAGCCTTCACATTGGCGCAGCAATGTGAAGGCTGCGAAACGACCGGAATTCATTAATTTCCTCTAGAGATGCGCAGACCACATGCAAATGGGTCCAAACTGATGTGAACGAGTGCGGTACAAAAATAAATAAATAAATAAAAAAGAATCAGGCCCGTTGGTCATCCGGATGCGTTAAAAAGGTTTAACTCGTACGACAGGCAACAGAGCAGAAGTAAGTGTTGCTATGGTACTGAAACAAATCTGAATTCTTAACTTTTAATAAAATAATAAGTAAATAAGTAAAACATTCCATAACGATACGTTGTCATGTAATCGATTCATTTTGGAGTATTAGAAAAGTTCTTCCGTGCAGAGACAATGCATAGGAAACCTGCTATGACTAAGTTGGTTAGCAACAGACATCAAACTATTTCGCCTTTCTGTTTATATGTCTATAGCCCTCAGATGAGAGGTCATCGAGAATTGGACATTCGGACACTGACAGAATGAGTCGCCATTTTTTTTCTAATCACTTCTGACGCTTTAGTGTAGTACGACGTTCCCTGGGGGCGCATTGCGTACTACAGAGCTGATTTCAAGTGCCAGTGTGAATGCGGCGTCAGTCTCAACTTTTCGCCGCAGGCCCGCTGTGTTTTTACCCGCGTACCCGCCGTACCCTAAACACACTACCCCTGTTCAAAATAAATGCAAAGACCTGCGTTTTTGCCGCACTGTCTGACAGCCGACGCAGGCAGTCTGAACGCGAGCTTTGGCCTGTGGACGAAAAGGTGATTTTGAACCCTGTAAACAGTCTCAGCGAGAACGTAACGTTAGTAGTGCTGACCCTGAGCAGGGAGCTGCTGACAGTCCTCTCCTCGTTGTTCTGCTTCCTCTTTCACTCCATTCATCTCGTCATGCTCTAACCCTCTGGAGGGGGACGCGTCTCCTCCGGGACTCTGAGACAAACACAGAGGGACACAATCATTAGAAATCAGTCCAGGGGTTTTCATCGCCATTATACGTTTTGTTAGGTGCAGGACTCCAGTATCGGTCGATCCCTGAAAGACACACAGCTATCGAGACTGAACAATACAAGTAGAAGTGAAATAAGAGGAAAAACTACGTTACATATTTACTCAAGTACTGTACATAAAAGTAAGCATCACTGTTGGTGTACAAATTGGAGAATTTTACAGGTTTTGAGTCAAACTGACAGTACGTGGTTGCCAAGCAACTAGAGATGCACCGATAGACCGGCCGGTGACTGGAATTGTGTGTGCAGAAGATAACAAGCTTGCAATATGAAACACCTGCAAGGACAAAGTAGGGCGTGGAGCACATGTGTCAAACTCAAGGCCCGCGGGCCAAATCTGGCCCCTCGCAGATTTTGATTCGGCCCGCATATCAATTTAGGTTCATGATACATTTTGGCCCAACTACTTTTTGTGGCTTTCTCTGTAGTTTTTATTACTTTTGGTGCTTTTTTCAGCATTTTTGCCACTTTTTCATACGTTTCTATCACATTTTTTCCGATGTTTTTGTGTCACTTTTTTGGCTAAGTTAAATTTTTTGGGGGCTTTATGTCGACCAAGCTGTAACTGAGAAGACTATATGAGACATGCAATAATACAATAAAAGATGCTTGACTTTTTTTTTTGTTTAAATAAAGCATGTCAATAAAATGTGCATGTCTGGCCCTTTATCGGATTCTTTCTTTCCAGTGTGGCCCTCTGAGAAGTTCAGTTTGACACCCCTGGTGTGGAGGGACAACACCAAAAACCAAAAACACATTTTTTTAGTTGGATATTGGATGTGAAAAGAAGGAAATAGTTCTAACATTGCTCTTTAGATGTCCCACACCAGGAGTAATTTATATACTTCTATTTTATAGTGATCCATTATCTGTCCAAAACATGTTCTATTAAAGAAAAGATAGAAAATAAATAGCCTATTTTTGTGTGCTGTAAAGTGGTTAGAGAAAATTAAATCGGAATCGGCTAAAACCGGAATCACCCTAAAAACTTGTAATCGGTGCATCTCTACAAGCAACATAGGAGCTTCAATACATGACACAACTAGGCCTGTCGCGATAGTCAATAAATCGAGTTATCGCATGATAAAAAAAAATTAGCTCGATTAATTTTTCCGGCCGCGATAATTTCCATTTGCGTGCTTGTTTGTTTTCCTCGTCTCTCTCTACCAAAGAGCCTGGAGGACCACCCTCGGTTCCTTAGCGTAACGAGGAGTGAACCCTCTTGTCAGTCGCCTGGTCTTTGTGTGGGCTGGACTCCAGGCCGAGAGAGAGACAGACAAACGCTAGTTGAGAGTTGGAGCAGGGTTTCCCGCAGCACTTTGCAGTTAAGGCGCCGTAATAAAGAAAGTATATGAGCGATATCACCCGTGTTACTCTGCGTCCCGTTTTCTCCCTTTCATTCCAAACCACACAGCTGACAACCTGCAGGTGGAGACTGTGGAGACGGGCTCGGACACACACGCCACTGTGGACTCGTCAGTCTCGCAAGCGGTTTCAGGAAAGTGGCTGCATGTGTCCGACAATGCACAGAACATTAACGGTACAAGCCTACAGCTGTCCGCGGACACGGAGTGTGGAAAGTATGTCAGAGTTGCACCAGTGTGCGTAATATTTAGTGTTAAATAATTGTAAAATGTAGTACAGAGTCTGTAGTCTGAGAACTTACGTGTCACAAACGGCAATTCCACAACTGTACGTCAGCGTGAAAGACGACATACCAAAGGAGATCACTGACATATTGTGGATATTTAAAATGTCTTCCATTTCCAGTGTTAAATATTCTTTAGAAATAAAAGTGTATTGATCTTTGATAAGATGTACCTGTATTATTATGCCATTATCATTATATTAGATGCAAATGGTCTCTCCATGACAATATTATCGTTTATCGCAATAATTTCTGGGACAATTTATCGTCCAGCAAAATTTGTTATCGTGACAGGCCTAGACACAACATGAGGGTTAACGGTTAAATATTGTGTTAACGTTAGCACAGTGAGGGGTAGCGGTTAACTTATCTTATTAGTCTGTCTCCTACTGCGTAATTATCAATAACAGTTTATCATCACATAATGTTAAATGTTATTAGCTTTGTAACGTTACGCCCAATTAATCGATGCGTTATATACAGCCAATCAGAGATGAGAAAGAACCGTTACATTAGCTAATAAACACCAGCTCTGAAGCTAAAAGTTAAGCTAGCTTGTTAATAACAAACTAACGCGTTATAACACATAACGTTAACGTTTCCGTAGTGTTCAGTAGACGGAAGGCGAGTAAAGCCGTTAAAAAGGTCAAAGAATTATTGAGAAATGTAGGAAAATCCACCCAGGAGCAGAAGGCTATTTTTGACTTTGGCTAATGCTAGCTAGCATTGAGGCAGGCCAGGCGTCATACAACGTAACATGACGGCTACACCGGCGTAACGCTCACTTCTGTCTTTAAACGATGACTACGTTATTTTTTAGAATCACTTTTAAACATATTAACCCACCGGAGGAAGGAGGGACGTCTCAACAGCCTGTCAGGAGAATACAGGCTGAAATAAAGGATCAAAAACCCAACTTTTCTGCGGTACAGGCGCAGGTGAATGAATTTCAGGAAAGAATTAACCACTGCGCATGCGCATACGTCTTCCTCGTTCAGCTGCTGCTCAACTTTACGCTCAGTGCTGCCGCTGCTGGCCGGAGGACAGACTGCAACAACACAGCAGTATTTGCCATATTATAGGTGATAAAACAAGAGGTTTGATAAGTTTCTATGTATGTTATCAATATCATCAACCTGTTTATTTTTTTATGATCCCAAAACATTAACTGTTTTAGGTTACCACTACCAGTTATATTATTTAAGTTTCAAGAGATGTTATATCCGTTTGCACAGGTACAGGACAGATGATAGCTAGATAGATACCTAGATAGATAGATGATAAAATAACAAATCCACATGAATACTATGGACAATAAAAGAAAAGATACTAAATAAAAAATCCACATAAATGTACTAAGGGATGTATGAGCATGAGAGGCTTTGCAGTGACAGTGCAGGTGAGGTGCTCTATGGTAAGGTGCTCTATGTGTGTTGTCATGGTGGTAGTGCAAATAAGTCCAATAGTGCAAGGATAAAGTCTAGATGGGCTAATATAGCCAGTAAACAGTGTAGACAGTACAGGTACATAGGAGTATTTGTGCCTATGTAGCGGAGTTAATGATTTCACTTGTCAATATTAATTTTATATGATTTATTATTAGTCATCAACTTATTTTTATAATGTTAAATTTCTCGTTTTATACTGCTTTCTATCTTGGTTAAAGTCCAGAGATTTATCGTAGAGGTAAAAGTGGTTGTCATGGAGACCTGGTTGTGTGTATCCGGGGCGGACTCTGCTGCGCCCCTGCAGACTTGAGGGGTGAACCCCAAAATTCTTTACAGTCTGCATGTGGTGTCTCCATGGTAAGCTGCATTAACATTAGCTCCGATATAAATATGTATTTATTTGAAACACCTTATTATGGGAAAAACTGTGTTTTATATTTAACTTCAGCACTCAGTTAAATGAGTAAATGCAGTATGTTTATTTTGCTTCTTTCATTGTTTTAAATGGTGTTTTCCCTCTTCATTTGTTAATATGTAACGTTTTTGCTAGCTTAATTTTAGCTTAAAATTACTACGTTCTCATTTGTTTTAGCATTTCGGGTGACTGGCTGAGCTGTGGAGTTAACTGTTATGTTGTGTTACTCATCAGGAAATAAACGGCTAGTTGGAGCCAAGGTGTCTTACGTTCATCATTACACAACGCACAAGGAGTACACAACCGCAACACCTATCTCTCAGAGTCAAGCTTTGTAAACGAAAGGCAAAGAAAGGCAAATTTTATTACTTATAAGTGATACAAAAACACACTGTGAATTATATACATAAAACACTGAATTATTATGAGTTATTTCACTTTTAATTATTGCACAAACCAATGGACTGGGGAACAGACAGAGATAAAGGTAGACACATTATTATTATTATTATTATTATTATTATTATTATTATGACACTTAACGTTCACCGGTTTACATTTTGTCTGTGTACATTTGGTTATTTCCCCTTATTGATGATCTTTATTTTTTATAAATCAGTCTGTCTGTCTGTCTGTGTGTGTGTGTGTGTGTGTGTGTGTGTGTGTGTGTGTGTGTGTGTGTGTTTTTTACAGTAGGCAACATGTAGTTGGGGGTCCCTACTCTGTCTCTCTTTCAGCTATGGGGTCCTTGTCCTAAAAACGTTGAAGACCTCTGCTTCAACGAATCTCGACGCTGAAATATTTTCACGACACAACTTCAAACTAATTTCTTCTCTCAAGATGAAACATTAGAACTCGCACAGATGTGAATTTGGGTCCAATTTGGAAGTTTGAATCATTTCATTCTAAAACTACTTCAAATGTAAATAAAACATTTGTTGTTTTGGGGGGTTCTGTTCAGATAGTTATTATTAAAAGGAGAGAGGAAGAACATCAATTTAACCAGACTGATCTCATGAATTGGCGTATGTATGAAACGCCAATTTCACTGAAAAAATTCAACCATTGACTTTAATTAAATTTATTAAGGCAACCGGTTCCACGTATTTTTATTCGGTTAGTTAAAAGCAAAAATATTAAGGTCATTTAATTCAACTAACTTATGTTACAGTAACACAATGATTGTAAATTCAGCTAATTAAAATGTTTTACTTCTGATCAACAAGACATATTTAAGCTTAACCAAATTAAGTCAATTATGTTATATTAACCTAAATAATATATGTACAGGCTACATATTTTACATTTGTCAATTCAGCATATATCTCATTTGTAGTCTTTAAATAATCAATTTAAGTTCAGTTAATGATAACTTTAGGTTTTCATCTAATATAAGTTTTACTATTTACTTTGACATAATTAAAGTTTGTCAACAGGTTCCACACAAATAAATTTGGTACACCCAACATAGTTTTCTTATTTCCTTTATTCATCAACACAGCAGTGATTCAGTAACATTTCAATGCATGTACACATTTGTAACACATGGAATTATAGCTGCAAATATTAATTGATTGATTGACAGCAAATATATAAATAATTCACACTTTAATAAATAACTCACTTTTTATGGTTTAATAAATAATACTTTTTAAAGTTTTCAAATTTGTTTACAAAATAATAGTCTCTCCATCTAACAGCCTTAACATCTAAAATAAAGTTTTCAGTGGCAACACTTTAACAAACATCTACTCTCTGTTAAAGTAGGATTTCTTTAACGATGGTTAAGATGGTCTGATGATTGAACTTCCTTGCAGTTGTTTTTGATGCAGCTTAGTGTTAAAACATCCACAAAATAGCCATAGTTATATATCAACCGTTTTTGCGCAGCATGGTCTCTCAATTCTACGTCAATTCTCTAGTAGTGCCACTCAACTACCACTTTTCATGTATGATAAGTTTTTCAAAAGTTTGCAAAGAAATTGGTTGTTTTCTTCAAGTGTAGTTTCTCTGCTCTATTTTCAAACAGATAATTTTTTTCAGTTTCGGCCCAAAATATTTCTCCTGTTCTATGAAACATTTAGCATCCAAATCAGTGATTGTCTCATTTGTACAGTTAGTTAATGAGCAGCTGTACCTTGGTTGAGAGTCTGCAAGCATCCATTTGAAGGAAGAACTTTTGAAGTACTTCAAAGAAGGCTTTCAGTCTGTTAGGATAACTGAGGGCACATGCAGAGGCAAAGTCTCCCAAGTCGTGCAGAACTTCAACACCCTGAATCACAATTCCAACATCGGCTGGAGGAGTGGCGGTATCACCTCCCTTAACATCGATGCTGTAGATACCAAAGGTGACTTCTCAAGCTCCCTCGGCTTCCTTTACAGAGAAGAAACAGCAAGGAGAAAAACAATTATATTATAAAATGTTTTACCTACGCAATTTTCACAACACTCACTAATAGATAAACCGGCCTCAATTGTTTGAGTGATCAGTGCTGTATGTTGAGAAGCAAACTTCTGTTTCTCATTCCAAATATCAATACATTTGATCCCTAAACACAGCTACATTGATTGATCTGTGTTTATATTCAGAGGTGGCTGCAAATAAATAATTTGAAAGAAGCACAAGAGGCAACTATCAAAACCCAACTTCATAGCCTACTCTTAAGGGTGCATTCACAGATACTATCTAGTCAGTCAGATTCACTAGTCAACGTCAACTTATAATTCCATAATATTTTCTACCAACAGCAAAACATACCTGTGTCATTGGGGCCATAATGATCCTGATTTTCCTCCCTGCAGAGCCTCCTTTGTTCAACACTTTCACGAGCTGCTCAGTGCGTTGGTCAAGTTGTGTAAGGAACTTTTAGAGAAGGGGAGTAGTAGTAGTAAGACAAGTTCTGCCTCCATCTGAAAACATGTCCACAAACACAAATTATATTAATGGTACCTACTAAAACAGTCAACATTCATTATTTTAGTAATACTTCATAAAAAGGTTTTTTCTATTTTCTGCCTTAACGTACCACATGAAAGCTCTGCAGTCCAGCTATAACACATCAATACGTAGGGAGTTGAAAAAGGCTTTCCCAGCCAGGACCTGAAATTCAACAGATTAACAGAAGCCATCAACTACTGAAATGCATTACTTGCATTTAAGAGAGCTCTATACTTTAAAATAAAAAAAAATCTATTCAGAACAAGATAATGAAGCTGTCATCTAATAAATGTTCCTAAAAATATGCAAAAGCCGATTTGCAGTAACTAGGTAGCTAGTTACGATCTTACCTTTTTTTTGAGTAGGTCTTATCCAGACAGGAACGTATAAAGATGTTAACAGATCAATTATTGAGGCACGTTTTACATGGTTCTTAAAGCAGCACTATGCAACTTTTAGCTGCAGCTGTAGTTCCAATGAGACAACCAGTAGGGGCACCGAAGTGGAGGGTAGCACGAGCTGTAGTTCCAATGAGACAACCAATAGGAGGAGTGGAGAGTAGCGCGAGCTGTAGTTCCAATGAGACAACCAATAGGAGGAGTGGAGAGTAGCGCGAGCTGTAGTTCCAATGAGACAACCAATAGGAGGAGTGGAGAGTAGCGCAAGCTGTAGTTCCAATGACACAACCAATAGGAGGAGTGGAGAGTAGCGCGAGCTGTAGTTCCAATGAGACAACCAGTAGGGGGAGTGGAGAGTAGCGCGAGCTGTAGTTCCAATGAGACAACCAGTAGGGGGAGTGGAGAGTAGCGCGAGCTGTAGTTCCAATGAGACAACCAGTAGGAGGAGTGGAGAGTAGCGCGAGCTGTAGTTCCAATGAGACAACCAATAGGAGGAGTGGAGAGTAGCGCAAGCTGTAGTTCCAATGACACAACCAATAGGAGGAGTGGAGAGTAGCGCGAGCTGTAGTTCCAATGAGACAACCAGTAGGGGGAGTGGAGAGTAGCGCGAGCTGTAGTTCCAATGAGACAACCAATAGGAGGAGTGGAGAGTAGCGTGAGCTGTAGATCCAATGACACAACCAATAGGAGAAGTGGAGAGTAGCGCAAGCTGTAGTTCCAATGAGACAACCAGTAGGGGGAGTGGAGAGTAGCGCGAGCTGTAGTTCCAATGAGACAACCAGCAGGGGGAGTGGAGAGTAGCGCGAGCTGTAGTTCCAATGAGACAACCAGTAGGAGGAGTGGAGAGTAGCGCGAGCTGTAGTTCCAATGAGACAACCAGTAGGGGGAGTGGAGGGTAGCGCGAGCTGTAGTTCCAATGAGACAACCAGTAGGAGGAGTGGAGGGTAGCGCGAGCTGTAGTTCCAATGAGACAACCAGTAGGGGGAGTGGAGAGTAGCGCGAGCTGTAGTTCCAATGAGACAACCAGTAGGGGGAGTGGAGGGTAGCGCGAGCTGTAGTTCTAATGAGACAACCAGCAGGGGGAGTGGAGAGTAGCGCGAGCTGTAGTTACATAGTGTTGCTGAGTTACAATATGACAAAAATTTCCTAAAAGCTTGCTTTTACATCATTCCTTAACATGACTTTCACACACTCACCCTGATTAAAACACAATGAAAAAATATCTAATGATTTGGCTGGGTGGGGGGTTTTATATATTTTATACTCTAAATACATGTGCAAAGTAAACTTTCAAATTCACCACAAATAAGTGGATGAGTCCTGTCTAACTGCTTTGAAATTAAACATGAGTAGCATGCAGTGTTGCAGATAACCATACCTCAGGGGCCCATTCTTCGTACGTCGCTAACTCACTTAGCTGGATTTGATTGTTGGCGATTTGGCATGATCTTGGATTGTTTAGTTCTTCGACGCTCATCCTGGACTTGCTGTCATAGCAACAGGTGCGCAATCTTAAACCTGCTCACGAGCAGGCTTATTTCATGTCAACAGGATTAGATCCCGGCTATAGGCTATAAACGGAGGTGATTTGGGAAGTCTGTCGCAGCCATGTCTTGTCCGTTTTTACGTCAGGAACCTGTTGCTGAAGGTGTCAGAATAATTCAAAGAGCTTTTTGAAGCAAACGCGTTTTGCGAGATCGACAGGATCCTTTAGCGCAGCGCGATAATCTACTGATTGAGAGATATCGTTTTTCTCGGGAGGGTCTCATCTACATTATCAACTTGTTGGAGCCACACGTTAAAAGTTTGACTCGTCGGAAAAAAAAAGAGAACACAATGGCATTACAATGAACTACACTAGGAAAATATATGATCAATAACATATTGCAAAACATTACTACATTAAGTTATGCAGTTTTCACCTTCACAAGTCAAAGCGATTGACTCAGTATTTATCTGTTGGAATGACTGTACCAGCCATTTGGATTATAGACATACTTAATTTAATGCAGCAACAAATTATTTACACTGTAGCAAGATGATTTAAAACCAGAGGTGGGTAGTAACGAGTTACATTTACTCCGTTACATTTACTTGAGTAAGTTTTTGAAAAAATGATACTTCTAGGAGTAGTTTTAAATCACTATACTTTTTACTTTTACTTGAGTAGATTTGTGAAGAAGAAACTGTACTCTTACTCCGCTACATTAGGCTACAATGAGCCCAATTGGTATTCTACGAGTCATTGTTTTTATCCCCCCGCGTAGGCCTCATTTTAATGTTTTATTTTGACAGAGAGAGAGACTTCCGCTAAAGCCTCTACCACGTGACTGTGTTTCACCCAATCAAACGTAGTTGTGCAGGCTCGTCACCTTCCTCAAACCTATCAGCGGGATGGGTTAGCTTTTACAGTCGCAGCAAAACAAAAATGGCAATGTCAGAAACGTCACAGACGAGGAGGAACCGAGCCCTGTACTACGAAGCAAGATCAACATGCCCTGGATTTATTTCAGTTACCCGGCTTCACCTAACCTAACCACCGCGGTCCTGCATAAACTGTGTCATGACGGTGGTTATCAACCAGCTCAATCAACCCAGGGTTTCCCAATCCAGCGGCGCGTGTTCACATAAAAGAGGTGATGTTTGCACAACATGACCAACAATAGCCACATATTTTACATAAGAAGAGCAAACTATAATTCTACATAAATATGAACACATACATGGTTTTACAGGCAAAACGCAATACAGTCGCTGCTTCCTAAAACGGGAAGGAAAGCTGGCAAAAAAAAATTGCCGACGCTGTAGATGCGCACAACTCGTATCAATATCACTTCCCCACCAGTTGATCTCTGCTCCCGACCAGGTTAGGCGTCCAGCATAAGTTACCACGGCGATTGAACCCGATAACAAGTGATCCACCTTTGTGAATGAAAGCATGTTTACCTTAGTAAAAGTACCAAACAGCAGCTACATTACCTTGTTCTAGTTCTGCCTGCAGAGTCTGGTTAAAAAAAAGTGTAAAGGTTTGGAAATGTGTGTTACTTGTGCTTATTTATTTTTTTATGTATTATTATTTTATTGATATTATTTTTTTAAGTACTTGAATTTACCTGGATTATTTTAATTTAAGCTATTTTATAATTAATTAATTAATTTAAATTAATTGATTGGATGAACTATAATTTGTCTAAATATGATTATTTTGTATTTTTGTCCGTCTGATTGAATGCTTATGTTAAAAAATAAATCAGACGTTACTCAACAGTTACTCAGTACTTGAGTAGTTTTTTCACCAAGTACTTTTTTACTCTTACTCAAGTAATTATTTGGATGACTACTTTTTACTTTTACTTGAGTCATATTATTCTGAAGTAACAGTACTTTTACTTGAGTACAATTTTTGGCTACTCTACCCACCTCTGTTTAAAACTCATTTCCCTGTAATTAAGGTGTTGGTGTTACTGGTCCCTGGCTGTAGGTCTAAGGAAGAGCTGCCCCGAGGGATGCCCTCCACAATGGGTCGGTTCGAATTTAGCCCAAGGGCCAGCTCTTCTGCCGGGGTATAACGTGGGGGTGCAGGACCACCACCTGTTTTTTTATGCTCCGCCTTTTTCTTGGTTGCTGTTATAAACAGAAAAACACATCATTTAAAATGTTTTTTGGGTAAAAGAGACTAAACAGTAGAAGTAGAAAAGCTTACTAGTTTGAAGAATATTCTTGTACTTCACTTTTACTTGTTCCCATGTTCTAGTGGGTCCTGAGCTGGCTCTGACATTAAGCAATTATGAAATTATTAAAATACAAGAATATATACTGTAATAAGTGATATAACCATAACATGGAACATTTAATTTGTCTGCTTCTTTTTGTCAGCCCTCTCTCCTGGCTTTTGCAGACTTTGAGGTGTTCCCTTGCGTTTTAATTATTGTTTCAAACTCAGCATACCCTTCCAGTAATAGTTCTTGCTCTGTTGCGTTGAAAAACTGAGCGCGCTCTTTGGCCACGGTGAGCAGCCAATAGCAGCGTTGCTGATCAAAGTTTCTGCTATCGATACATATCCCCTTTTAAACAAGCGCATGAACGCGCAATTATCTCACTAACTCAATCCAGCTATACTAATCATCAACAGCAGGTGTGTTCGAAGAACCTAATTAGCCAGATCATGGTAAGCACGATGATATCATCTAGGATGTGTCATTTGATCTTGGATGTTTTAAGCAACGTACGAAGAATGGACCCCTGTTCTAATAAACCACGAAAGCTCCGTGGCCACACCACTGTGGATGCGACCCCGAACGTCATTTGTCTGGTTGTTCACCCTCTCCCTCACTCGAGCTGACCAGAGCTAACCGCTAACCTGAGCTAATTACATTGGGCCACCAGCACTAAATTCAAGTTTAGAAACACTACACACGTTAGCTATAGCTAAGCAGTGCCCTGCTGGATAAACAGCCAACCGACATGGGTCATACATATAGTCTATGGTTATACAGCTAACGTTAGCTAGCTAGCTAAGTTTTATAGCAAACATGTCAAAGACCCACCTGCTTTTACAGCAGTTTGCATCACAAACACAAAGTACAATCATGCTCAACATGAAAATATTACAAAACAGGTTTGAGTGAAAGAAAATGTCCTCCTACCTTTTCCATATTAGATACCAAACACCAACTGCAACTTTTTTTCCGACAGAATTACCGAAATTAACCGAAGGAGGGTCAGGCGTGGTCCAGTCAGGAATTCAAAACTAAATGCATGTGCAGTTGTCAGTACCCGATCCGTTCCACCGGCACAATCCGTTCTGCGCATGTGCAAGATGACACGTATGCCATGACGTAGGCGCAGATGATAATACAGCGTTCATTCCACCTCGGAATAATAGGCACCACAGCTAAATTAAGACTTTACAGTAATAACAATAAAGACAAGTATTGAGTGATTGTATTTTAAATGAGCACAAGTAAAGTAGAACTGACGCAACTGCTGTTATATATGTTAACGTTTATTTTCAAGTTATATTTTGAGGGTCTTTTAAAGTTTACATGCTGTCTCAGCTAGCGGTTAGCCGAATTAGCTGTTAGCTAAACTAGCTAACGTTAGCTTAACTGTGGAGGCTAACGGCAGACCGCTACAATCAGCTAGCGGTTAGCCAAATTAACCGTTAGCTAAACTAACATCTTGAGCATGCGCAGAACGGATCGTGCAGGTGGAAGCGGTGCCGTTATTCCAACCTATTCAGAAGTGGTGGTGGCATGAACGCAGCATTATCATCTGCGCCTACGTCATGGCATACGTGTCATCTTGCCAGCCTGGTCTCACTGAATTCCGTAAAATGGGCACGGACTGGTAACAGCTCATTCCGTGGTGGTGGTACGGAATGTGTGAAAATTCCGTGTGGCCACCACGGAAAACAATGCCAATGTAAAGTCAATGAGAAGATGACGTGGCACGGTAGTGAGTAGTATGTAAGGCCGGAATTCCGCGTAAGGAGGTTGGTTGGGGTGGTGGATGGGTAAAACACAGGACTTTCACTCAAGAGAGCGGAGTTCGCGTCCCGCGTGTGGCGTTTGTCGGTTGTGTTTTTATTTTTATTTATTTTTTTAAGCATGTCCCGCGTGTGGCACGGAACCGTAAGCCCACCCACGACCTTTTCCTGAACCCAACCGTCCCGTTGTTGTCGCGTGTCACGGAACCGTAAGCCCACCCACGACCTTTTCCTGAACCCAACCATCCCGTTATTGTCGCGTGTCACGGAACCGTAAGCCCACCCACCGTTTTTTTTTCGGCGATCCGCGTGTCACGTAAGCCCGTATTTCGTTTTCGCCGATCCGTGTTCATTACACGGAATTCTTCCGTGGGCCCATCACGGAATTTGGCGATCCGTTGGCAATCCCTGTTCATTTAACGGAATTATTCCGTGACAGTTTAACGGATTTTGTTGCAATTCCGTTAAACTGCCACGGATTTTGAATTGAGGGTCCGTGCCCATTTTACGGAATTCTGTGAGATCAGGTTGCATCTTGCACATGCGCAGAACGGATTGTGCCAGTGGAACGGATCAGGTACTGACAGCAGTCTGAAGCATCTCAGTCTTCTTCTCCTGTTTTGGTTTAAATGGTAGCTGGCAGTATAAAACATACTGCCGTCTTCAGGATGTAACAAGTATTGCAATGCTAATCACTTATATTAAATGTTTTGGGATTTATCAACACATTCATATTTTTTACAGGTAACAATAGACACAATTACATTGACTTTATTTGAAATTAACATTTTAACCTAATAAATACATTTATTTTAAGTAAACTGAACATTAAACAACTATTTAAAGTGCACAACCCCCCTGATTCAGTTTTTTGAGTGTTGTATTCCGTTTTGGCGTGTTATCAAGACGCATAATCACATTTTTGCGTGTATATCAACGCAAATCGGCCGCCATTGGCCTACATTGCGAGTCAATTTCCGCCGTAGCGAGTAGTATAAAGCAAAGGGGGATTGGGTAAGGAGGTAGGTTGGGGTGGTGGAAAAAACACAGGACTTACACCTGGGGAGCCGGGTTTGCACCCCACGTGTGGCGATTTTTCGGCCGTTTTTGTTTTTAAAGTTTTTGTTTTTAATAAGCCTTACCCAATGTTTCTTTCCTAAACCCAACCATTTGTTGTTGTCGTAAGCGTGTTTTTGTCGTTATTTTCCGTGTTTTTGTCACTGTTTTGTTACTGAAGCCTTTCCCTGTGTTCTTTTCCTAAACTCAACCATTTTTTTTTGTTAACAGGCGTGTGAGGTTGTTCTCGCGATAGTACGTTGCGTTCTCGCGATAACGCGCAACGTGGCGAGGCCACGTGGTGGGTATGTTTACATCAGCTGTATACAGCGTGTATCATACACGTGGATAGCTGAAAATGGCGTACAATAACATGCCATTTGGCTTTATGAAAGTGGCGTACATATTTACGCAAAGTCATGATGCCATGTTGATTTAACAAATGATTCCTAACTTTTTAACAGCTTAAACTCAAATCTTACACATGCATTTATACAATCACGCTCATATTTATTGATTCACGGCTTATTCTTTGTTACTTCTGGCTGTTTAGTTTTTTTCCCTCTACATGCAAACACACACATCTGCAACTCAGCACACGGTCTTCATTCCTCACAGTGTTTAGTTTCTGTTGCTATTCCTCTTGTTGTTATTGTCTCAGTTAAGTTTGCATGCTCAGATTAGTTTTTTTTTGGATCTACACACTCAAGACAAACACAGAAGTGGTAAACAGTATGTAATAGGGACAACATCTTTATTAAATAGTGTGGCATGAAACTGAACCGGAAAAACTGTGAAAATGAAGCTCCGCCCCACTCATGACTCACCGGAGATAAAACAGGGAAGCAGGCACACATACACACACACAATAGTTGTGTGTGAGTTCTAACTTCAGGTAAAAAACACTACTTTTACTGAGAGAGAACATCTACAAGAAGGAGTTCTGGGAATACAGGAATACTACACTTCAACCAGCTGCTGAATCCACAATCTGAACGTGAGTTTTATAAGAACAAAGACTCAAATTGAAAGTAACTTTCAGGAAAAAGTTGAAGTGGCTGAGCTGTCTGTCTGCTGTGTTTTCGTCTTCACTCAGAGACAAAATGGCTTCCAGATCAGAGGAGAATCTCTGCTGTCCAGTCTGTCAAGACGTCTTCAGAGATCCTGTTGTTCTGGTGTGTAGCCACAGCTTCTGTAAAGACTGTCTGGAGAGCTGTTGGAGAGAGAAACCAACACGGGAGTGTCCACTTTGTAGGAAAAGATCCTTGTCTAAACCACATGATAGCCTGGTGTTGAAGAACCTGTGTGAGGCCTTCATACAGGAGAGAGATCAGATATCTTCAGAGGCTCTCTGCAGTCTGCACTCTGAGAAACTCAAACTCTTCTTTCTGGATCATCAGCAGCCGGTGTGTCTTGTCTGCAGAGATTCAGAAACACACACCAACCACAGATTCAGACCCATCAGTGAAGCTGCACGACAACACAAAAAGGACCTTCAGGAGATTTTGGAGCCCTTAAAGGAGAAGTTAAAGGGTTTTGAACGAGTTAAAGTGAAGTGTGATCAAACAGCAGAACACATAAAGGTCCAGGCCCGACGCACAGAGATGCAGATTAGGAAGCAATTTAAGAAGCTTCACCAGTTTCTAGAAGAGGAAGAGGAGGCCAGGATGGCTGCACTGAGGGAGGAAGAGAAGCAGAAGAGTCGGAGTATGAAGGAGAAGATGGAGTCTCTGAGCAGAGAGATAGCAGCTCTTTCAGACACAGTCAGAGCCACAGAGGAGGACCTGAGAGCTGAAGACGTCTCATTCCTGATCAACTACAAGGCTGCAGTAGAAAGAGTCCAGCAGCGCCCCCTGCTGGATGATCCACAGCTGCTCCCAGGAGCTCTGATAGACGAGGCCAAACACCTGGGCAACCTGAGCTTCAACATCTGGAACAAGATGAAGGACGAGGTCTCCTACACTCCTGTGATCCTGGACCCAAACACTGCTTATCTGCAAAACATCCTGTCTGAAGATCTGACCAGTGTGAGACGAGGAGAACAACAGCAGCTCCCTGATAATCCAGAGAGGTTGGATTATTACTGTGGTGTCCTGGGCTCTGAGGGCTTTAACTCAGGGACTCACAGCTGGGATGCCGAGGTTGGAAACAATACACTCTGGGAACTGGGTGTGTTAGCAGAGTCTGTCCAGAGGAAGGGAAAAATACGGTCTGGAATATGGAGCATAGTGTTCCATAACGGTAAATACTTCGCACTGTCACGACCAGATTCAGACACTGTTCTCAGAGTGCAGAAGAAGCCCCAGAGGGTCCGAGTGACTCTGGACTGGAACAGAGGAAAGCTGTCGTTCTCTGATCTTGGTACTAACACACACATACACACCTTCACACACACTTTCACTGAGAGGCTGTTTCCATTGATTGACACTAGGGGGGAAGTGAAGGTTTTACCACTGAAGGTCTGAGTGACTGTAGAACAGAAATCAGTTCCCATGTTTAATTATTGGTTAAAAAACACTTTTAATCAATACGTTTGTGACGATTGTAAGTTATTCATCTTAGCAACATGATGTTGCTCTTTCATTTTACATTTACATGCTTCCATTAGGCCAAATTATACAAATCAATCAATCAACTATGCAGACGACAAATTTGGCTTTTCAGGGAGGTGCGCTCTCTCTTTTAGTTTAAGGTTGTTTTTGTTAACGTCAAAGTTTATTCTTTTGAACAGACCTATCAGTACATTCATTGAGTTAGAAAATATGCTTGCTCTTGGGGGAATTACTGGAATTGTTTTTTTTTTTGTAAATTATAGAGTGTGGTCTAGACCTACTATATATGTGGAGTGAGAGATAACTCTTCTTATGATTTAATATTATTAAAGGTGCAGTAGGTAAGAGTTATAAAACTAACTTTGTCATATTTCCTGAATCTGACCCTATGTTCCAGTAGAACTACATGAACCACCAAGTGAAAATCACTGCTCATGCACATGCATTCATTCTCCCTTGTGGGGGGAGGGGCTTAGGAGACAGTTTTGGGCTTTAGCAGAAAGGAGGGAGGGACTGAGAAGTTGTCGATGTTCAAATTGTTTGGCTAAGTCCTGGATCTTCACAATCCTACCTACAGCACCTTTACAGTTTTTTTCCGATTGCTAAACGACCGTGGGCACAATTGGAGTCACATGTGCAAAACTCAAACTACAGTCTGCACTACCAACAGTCACCTGAGCTAAACAGTTCACATCACCTGCAAAACAGGCTCAGTGCAGCCAAACACTATGCTCAAGCCTCACTGAGATAACACACACACACACACACACACACACACACACACATACACACACAGACAGACACAGACACACACACACACACTGAGATAACACACACTGTCACTCAGAACACACTGAGGGTAAAAACACTAGCATCAAACACCAATACAGAAATTACAAACTTTCTCATCTTTACAGTTTGAACAATTTGAGTGACTTTTACACTACTCAACAGTTTATTTAAGGAAAAATATAGATTGTATAGAATACCAATTTTTACATAAGGTAAAAAAGAAGGAATGAAAATCTTCAATAAAGTATTTTGTGTCTAGTAATTTATGGAATTACTGGGGGAAAAAAACTAAAGATACATACGTAACAGTACCAAAGAATAGTGTGACTAATCCTGCCTCTCTCCAGCATCATGTGGCAAGTTTTCTTCATCACATTGGATGTCTGCATCATCTCTAAATACTAATGAATGTGGTGTTTCTATTGCATTCACCGCCATTACTTTCTGAAAAACAGTAAGAACACAGTTTTCCTATTGTAAAGATATGGTGTTTTTCACTTTTTTTATAGCTGTGTACATAACCTCAGACATCTTACCTGGACATATTGGTATCTTTGCTCTTTTACCTGTTTCTCTCAAACGGTACAGTGTATAATTGTTTCATTCTTATTTGGTTTTTGTATACAAAAAAAGGCTGTCTGAGCTTTCTCTATATAAATACCATATATTTTCACTAACTAGTCTAAAATAAGACACCTACTTAGGCTTTCAGCTAAAATTGCAATCAGCAGTGTTTGAAAGGCACCAGACTGAAATCTATTCTGTTTTGAATGTGTGGTTAACAGTTTTGACAGCAGTGTGTTAGCATTTGAACAAAGTGCTGTAAATCTACAGTGTTGTGCACGTTGTGGTTAAAGTCATGGGATAAGTGTGTAGAGTTTTGAAAACTGTGTTCCAGCTATGAAAAACGAACTAGAGTTTGGTCCACATGAACTGCTGCTGTGCAGACTGTAGTTAGCGTTTTGCACATGTGACTCCAGTTGTGCCCACTGTCGTTTAGCAATCGAAAAAAACTATAATACAATTGAATTGACAATACAGATATATTCAGTTGTACAGTTATATTCTCTTGGTTTTTATTTTCTCAATCTCTTGGCCCTTTAATGATCTGCTGTGTGTGTTGTACTTTGTCTCTATACTGTTAATGTTTAATGTAACATAAAACAGCATTTTAAATGGCCTTGTTGTTGAAATGGGCCTGGCCATGTTCCAGATTTTGGGTTTATTTAGTAACATGTAATAACTCCTGTTTCTGAATTACAATACCTGTCAATGAAGCTGTGATTGGTTTACCATTAGATCATTGATTATACCTTTAACACCCTGCAGTGGCGTTTTTTTATCTTAAAAGTTGCTACATACCAGTAAAACTACTCTGTATCTCAATCTGTTAACATGTCAACAAACCACATGGCTCCACAACACAGACAGCATTGTAACGTGAACATGATGTGTTGTAAGAATTGTTTTGGTGTTTGGTGGAGGGTTAAAGTGATCCTGATTTGTTTATTGATTTAAAATGTTAAATTGATGTAATCATGATTTGTCTGTAATTCCTTGTGTGTTTCTGTGCTGCTGAGAATGAGATTACATTGTTAAAGACTAAACTAAAAGAGTCTTATTAAAGATAAATTCAGTTAGTATCATTTCTGAAAATAATTTAGTGCAGAAGAAAGAGACAGATGTAGTTATTCTGGACCCAAACACTGCTCATTCAGAACTCATCTTGTCTGAAGATATGACCAGTGTGAGACAAGGAGAGAGACAGCAGCTTCCTGATAATCCAGAGAGGTTTGATTATTACTACCTCTCTGTCCTCAGGGACTCACAGCTGGGATGTCTGGGTTGGAAACAGTACAGACTGGGAACTGGGTGTGTTAGCAGAGTCTGTCCAGAGGAAGAAAGTCATGCAGTCTGGAATATGGAGCATAGTGTTCGAACAAGGTAAATACTCAGCACGGTCACGACCAAATCCAGACACTGTTCTCAAAGTGAAGAAGAAGCCCCAGAGGGTCTGAGTGACTCTGGACTGGAACAGAGGAAAGCTGTCGTTCTCTGATCTTGGTACTAACACACACATACACACCTTCACACACACTTTCACTGAGAGACTGTTTACATTGATTGACACTAGGGAGGAAGTGAAGGTATTACCGCTGAAGGTCTGTGTGACTGTAGAACAGAAATAGATGACAGATGATCATCATCAATCAGTTCACGTGTTTAATTCTGGGATAGAAAACAACAACTTTTTATATTTAGAGTCAAAGATTTTATTAACAGCAAATAGTATAAACTGTCAAAAATCAGCCAAGGAGGTAATATTTTCATTTCAGTTTGTCTGACATCAGAATTACAGAATAACAATTGGCCAGACTTGTATATAACTTGGTGGAAGAGTGTAGCATGGACTGAGAAAAACCCATTACATTATGATCTGAATCACGGGGATACACAATTTATTTGTGCATTAACATTGCGGCTACAGCGTTTGTGTTGCATTCAAGTAGTGTAGGAATTATTGGAAAAATTAGTTCCTGACTGGGAAAATTGACACTGCATTAACATTATGAGATAAAGCATTCCTTGGGGAAGGTCTGCGCTCTCCGGGTGTTCTTCTAGCTTTAACCTTTAACCTCTCCTGTTGTCCTCAGGTCAAATCTGACCCGTTTTCAAAAGATTTTCTATATCAGAAATTGGGGTTCCTTTCAACCAAATTTTAAAACCAAATAACGCGGTTGGTTCCATACGAAGCTCTTCACAAGTTAAATAAATGATCAGTTCATTACTTTCATTGAATTTGGGTGTTTATTCAATTTTATAGCATGTAAAGAAAAATTGATTAAAGAACGTTGAAAAACGAGGGAAAAAAATGTCAAAAACATTGGAAAAGCTTAAACAAATTGCAGAAAAATATTGACAGAAACTTCAAAAAAAAACTGACAAAAGTGGCGAAAAAGACGACCAAAACGTTTGGTCGAAACAATTTTTTTTTTACATTTTAACCCAGAAAAACAAAAAGTTGCTTGTTGGTCGACGGGGGAAGACAACACAATGGTCAAAAGTACTTTGTGTCTATTGTAAGTTATTAATCTTAGCAACATGATCTGTGAAGTTCCCCAAGGCTCAAGCCTCAGCACTCTTATTTTACATGTGCATGCTTCCATTAGGCCAAATTATAGAAATCAATCAATCAACTATGCAGACGACAAATTTGGCTTTTTACAGAGGTGCGGTCTCTTCTAGTTTAAGGTTGTTTTCGTTAATGTCAAAGTTTATTCTTTTGAACAGACCTATCAGTAAATTCATTGAGTTTAGAAAATGTGCATGCTCTTGGGGGAATTATTGGAATTTGTTTGTAAATAATAGTGGTCTAGACCTACTTTATCTGTAAAGTGAGAGATAACTCCTGTTATAATTTTCATACTATTAAAGGTGCAGTAGGTAAGCCTTATCAAACTAACTTTCTGTCATATTTGCTGAAACTGACCCTATGTTCCAGTAGAGCTACATGAAGCAGGTAATAAAAAAAAAATCTGGCTCCTCTGGCTCCACCTACAGCCTGGAGTGAGATTTGCAAAAATCCACAGGTCCCTGTTCAGATGCACCAATCAGGGCCAGGATGAGGGTGTCTAACTGCGTGTCAATCACTGCTCATGCACACGCATTCATTCTCCTTTGTGGGGGAAGGGGCTTAGGAGACCGTTTTGGGCTTTAGCAGAAAGGGGGGAGGGACTGGGAAGTTTTTGATGTTCAAATTGTTTAAGTCCTGGATCTTCACAATCCTACCTACAGCACCTTTAATACATTTGAATTGAAAATACAGATATATTCAGATGTACAGTTATATTCTCTTGGTTTTTATTTTCTTAACCTCTTGGCCCTTTAATGAACTGTTGTTTGTGTTGTATTTTGTCTCAATACTTTTAAACATTTTTAATGTAACCTAAAACATAGCATTTTAAATGGCCTTGTTGTTGAAATGGGCCTGGCCATGTTCCAGCTATTGGGTTTATTTAGTAACATGTTTCAGATATCTATTACCGATGTAACAGAATCAGAATTAATAACTCTTGTTTCTGAATTATAATACCTGTCAATGAAGCTGTGAGCTGTGATTGGTTTACCATTAGATCATTGATTATACCTTTAATCCTCTGCAGCGGCATTTTTATATCTAAAAACTTAGGGGGGCACAATTTCAAAAGATTGGCTACATCCCAGTAAAACTACTCTGTATCTCACTCTGTTAACATGTCAACAAACCACATGGCTCCACAAAACAGACAGCGTTGTAACGTAATCATGATGTGTTGTAAGAATTGTTTTGGTGCTTGAAATTAGTTTTAAGTCTTTAAAAGTGCTCCTAGGCCGGTTACACACTGCACAGGTCTCGCGAGCGTGGCGTTTCTGTTGCGTCTAAGCTGCATGGCGGCTGCGTGGATT
>CM046792.1:36628999-36661499 GCA_025617405.1 Perca schrenkii
TAAATCACTGCTGTGGGTCAAGGTAAAGGCAAACTTCACTGTCACAAGTGAATTCTGCATAATAAAAAGAGGTAGTTGAATCACTAGTGCCACATTGTTAATTACAGTAGAAATGTTTGACATTTACGGAGCCCCCTGGTCCCACGTTGTGAAAAAATTCATTATAACTATCTTGTGGCCACGAGAAAGTATCTTGAGGCCCGTCTATCTGTGCTCCGTCCTCCTTTTTCCTCCTTGTGTCTCATTCAGTCATTATCAAAATGCGCTCCCGGTATATCCCGGTGTGTTGGAGCGCGTTCCTTGTTCCTCCAGCATCTCTCCTGATCATAGGCGCCGATAACTATCTTGAGGCCTCAAGATACTATCTTGAGGCCTCAAGATAGTATCTTGAGGCCTCAAGATACTATCTTGAGGCCTCAAGATACTTTCTCGTGGCCACAAGATAGTTATAATTAATTGTGTGTGGGACCAGGGGGGCTCCGTAGACATTACAAACCACAATATAAAAATATAGCTTAACATATAAAGCTTAAAGCACTTGTGCAACACTGTTCAGTCAAGTCCAAATGCCTGGGTAAAGAAATAAAAGCTGCCTTTACAATTACAGTGAGCATAGTGTGACAGTCTGTTGGTTGTCTGTAATGCACAGTGGAAAAAGAAAAGTAACTATTACTTAATTCTGAGGAATTGGGTTGGATGCACATGCCATCATGGCTCTCCACACTCCTATTTCTGAAAGAAAGAAAAAGAGTCATCAATTTCCATTTGAGCACCTCATAGTTAAATATATATGCACACTAGCATGTAACTGTACTTCATTAATTATCCAAGAGAATAGAGATTAATTAACAACAGTGTATTGTTCTTTAGTGTAACTTTAAGACAGTTAAATTATATTATTTCTGCTAACGTTAGCTCTTAAAAGCCTGTAAAGTCTAAATGCACCAACCATGGACTGATGATACTTGCTAACATTAGCAAGACTTTATCGGTGCTTTATGGTTGTTACAGTTAGCCAAACGTTCTAAGAAACTTGGTTAAACATTTGCTAATAGTTAGCGTTAGATAATGATAAGCATTGACAATCACCGTTTTGCATTTAGCTGACACTACGTTTAAATTAGGAAAACGTAGCTAAACTTCAATTTGCAGAAAATGAACGTTAGCATGTTTTACCATAAGTGGCTAGCTAACGTTACAGACAATTTACATAGTAACTTCAGATACATTTACTGTACAATGTGACTCCTCTTATATGACTATGGGACAAAGATATATTTAAAACCTAGCAAAGCTAAATCTTACCTTGAATTATGTATGCTAGCTTTCAGCAGAAGTTGCATCCAGATTGCCAGTGAACGTAACGAAGGGTGCAAACAGTGTTGCTCAAAAAAAAAGTCAGATACCGCCCAACTGTCTACGGCTCCTCCTTCACTCCTCCTTCTCGTCTAAAAACGTCACATCCGCAACCACGATGGCTGCGCCCATGAACGCAAACTCGACGACTCATATCAGCTCTCCACAAACCAATGGGTGACGTCACACATGCTCTGTCCACTAATATTTACAGTCTATGGTCTGTCCCCTGAACACACTGTAAAAAACATCTCCTCACTATCTGCTAGCTGCCTGTCCCCTGAACACACTGTAAAAAACATCTCCTCACTATCTGCTAGCTGTCTGTCCCCTGAACACACTGTAAAAAACATCTCCTCACTATCTGCTAGCTGCCTGTCCCCTGAACACACTGTAAAAAAACATCTCCTCACTATCTGCTAGCTGCCTGTCCCCTGAACACACTGTCAACAAGAAGTAATGTCACCCAACATCGCTTTGAGCACCTTTAAGTCTTTAGGTTCATAAAGTAGTGTGAATATTTGATAAAAATTGTGAGTGTTGTTTGGACGCGTCGCTCGTCCTCAGAGGGTTAAAGTGATCCTGATTTGTTTATTGATTTTAAAATGTTAACGAGATGTTATCATGATTTGTCTGTTGTAATTCTTTGTGTGTTTCTGTGCTGCTGAGAATCAGATTAAAACTTTTAAAGACTAAACTAAAAGAGTCTTTTTAACCCTCCTGTTGTCCTCGGGTCAAATTTGACCCATTTTCAAAAAGTTTCTAAATCAGAAATTTGGGTTTCTTTCAACCATGTGTTTGCGTGTCTGTGTGTGTGTGTGTGTGCGTGTGTGTGTGTGTTTGTGTGTGTTTTTTTTTACAATAGGCAACATGTAGTTGGGGTTCCCTACTCTGTCTCTCTTTCAGCTAAGGGCTCCTTGGCCTAAAAACATCGAATACTTCTGCTTCAACAAATCTCAATGCTG
This sequence comes from Perca schrenkii, assembly GCA_025617405.1. Taxonomy (NCBI): domain Eukaryota; kingdom Metazoa; phylum Chordata; class Actinopteri; order Perciformes; family Percidae; genus Perca; species Perca schrenkii. Next base: position 36,631,321 of record CM046792.1, read on the forward strand.
ACAGATTTTCACGACACAAATTCAAACCAATTTTCTTCTCTCAAGATGAAACATTAGACCTGGCACGGATGTGAATTTGCGTCCAATTTGGAAGTTTGAATCATTTCATTCTTAAACTACTTCAAATGTAAATAAAACATTTGGTGTTTTGGGGGGTTCTGTTCAAATGGTTATTATTAAAAGGAGAGAGGAAGAACATCAATTTAACAAATGTCCTAACTTTTTAACAGCTTAAACTCAAATCTTACAAATGCATTTATACAATCACGCTCATATTTATGGATTCATGGCTTATTCTTACTTACTTCTGGCTGTTTTTCTTTTCCCTCTACATGCAAACACACACATCTGCAACTCAGCACACACACAGACACACACACACACACACACATTCCTCACAGTGTTTAGTTTATGTTGCTATTCCTCTTGTTGTTGTTGTCGTCTCAGTTAAATTGTGTAAATGTTAGTTTGCATGCTCAGATTAGTATTTTTTTATCTTTTCTTGTATGAATGAACTACACACTCAAGACAAACACAGAAGTGGTAAACTGTATGTAATGGGGACAACACCTTTATTAAATAGTGTGAGAAGAAACTCAACCAGACAAACTGTGAAAATGAAGCTCCGCCCCTCACATGACTCACCGGAGATAAAACAGGAAGCAGGCACACAGGAAGCAGGCACACACAAACACACACACTGAGAGATGAATAGTTAGAATACATAAAAAACACTACTTGTACTGAGAGAGAACAGCTACAGGAAGGAGTTCTGGGACTTTAACCAGCTGCTGAATCCACAAACTGAACGTGAGTTTTATAAGAACAAAGACTCAAAGTGAAAGTAACTTTCGGGGAAAAGTTGAAGTGGCTGAGCTGTCTGACTGCTGTGTTTGAGCCTGCTGTGTTTTCGTCTTCACTCAGAGACTAAATGGCTTCCAGATCAGAGGAGGATCTCTGCTGTCCGGTCTGTCAAGACATCTTTAGAGATCCTGTTGTTCTGTCGTGTAGCCACATTTTCTGTAAAGACTGTCTGCAGGGCTGGTGGACAGACAAACCAACACAGGAGTGTCCAGTTTGTAGGAAAAGATCCTTGTCTAAACCACATGTTAGCCTGGTGTTGAAGAACCTGTGTGAGGCCTTCATACAGGAGAGAGATCAGAGATCTTCAGAGGCTCTCTGCAGTCTGCACTCTGAGAAACTCAAACTCTTCTGTCTGGACCATCAGCAGCCGGTGTGTGTTGTCTGCAGAGATTCAGAAAAACACACCAACCACAGATTCAGACCCATCGATGAAGCTGCACGACAACACAAGAAGGACCTTCAGGAAACTCTGGAGCCTGTAAAGAAGAAGTTAAACGTTTTTGAACAAGTTAAAGTGAAGTGTGATCAAACAGCAGAACACATAAAGGTCCAGGCCCGACGCACAGAGACGCAGATTATAAACCAATTTAAGAAGCTTCACCAGTTTCTAGAAGAGGATGTGGTGGCCAGGTTGGCTGCGCTGTGGGAGGAAGAGGAGCAGAAGAGTCAGAGGATGACGGAGAAGATGGAGGCTCTGAGCAGAGAGATTGGAGCTCTTTCAGACAAAGTCAGAGCCACAGAGGAGCAGCTGAGAGCTGAAGATGTCTCATTCCTGATCAACTACAAGGCTGCAGTGGAAAGAATCCAGCAGCGCCCCCTGCTGGATGATCCACAGCTGCTCTCAGGAGCTCTGATAGATGAAGCCAAACACCTGGGCAACCTGAGCTTCAACATCTGGAACAAGATGAAGGACATGGTCTCCTACACTCCTGTGATTCTGGACCCAAACACTGCTTATCCAGAACTCATCCTGTCTGAAGATATGACCAGTGTGAGATTTGGAGAGAGACAGCAGCTTCCTGATAATCCAGAGAGGTTTGATTATTACTACCTCTCTGTCCTGGGCTCTGAGGGCTTTAACTCAGGGACTCACAGCTGGGATGCCGATGTTGGCAACAGTACAGACTGGGAACTGGGTGTGTTAGAAGAGTCGGTCCAGAGGAAGGAAGTCATGCAGTCTGGAATATGGAGCATAGTGTTCGAACAAGGTAAATACTCAGCACGGTCACGACCAAATCCAGACACTGTTCTCAGAGTGAAGATGAAGCCCCAGAGAGTCCGAGTGACTCTGGAATGGAACAGAGGAAAGCTGTCGTTTTATGATCTTGGTACTAACACACACATATACACCTTCACACACACTTTCACTGAGAGACTGTTTCCATTGATTGACATTAGGGGGGAAGTGAAGGTTTTACCACTGAAGGTCTGTGTGACTGTAGTACAGAAATAGATGATGATGATTATTGACAGCAAATAGTATAAACTGTCAAAAATCAGGCAAGGAGGTCATGTTTTCGATTCGGTCTGTTTGTTTTGGCCCGATTTTTATATAACTTTGTGTAAGAGTGTAGCATGGGCTGATTAAAAACCCATTACATTTTGATCTGAATCACAGGGCGGATACACAAATAATTTTTTCATCAACATTGCGAGCTACAGCATTTGTGTTGCATTCAAGTGGTGTAGGAATTATTGAAAAAATTTGTTCCTGACTGAGAAAAATTGACTCTGTATTAACATTATGAGATAAAGCATTCCTTGGGGAAGGTCTGTACTCTCCGAGTGCTCTTCTAGCTAAACTTATTAATAAGTACTTTGTGTTGATTGTAAGTTATTCATCTTAAGGCCCAGACACTCCAACCTGATTATCATCCGTCAGACAGTCTGGCGAGGTCAGCGACGCAAGTCTGTTTGGTGTGTTCTGTGCCGTCATCAGTCGGAGGGGCCGTCGGCGTTCATTTGGGCTGATTTGACTTGTTGAATCGGAGGGCAGGCAGTCGGACTCAATGGTCAATCTGATTGTTGCACTAACCCGAAAATGAGCTTGACTAACGCCTCTCAAAGTGCCGCCTGCTGTTACTTTGTGTCGATTGTGTCGAAGTTATTCATCTTAGCAACATGACATGTGGAGTTCCGCAAGGCTCAATCCTCGGCCCTCTTTTAATTTACATTTACATGCTTCCAATAGGCCAAATTATACAAAACAACATCAACTTTGCAGATGACAAATTTGGCTTTTTACGGAGGTGCACTCTCTCTTTTAGTTTAAAGGTGCAGTATGTAATCCTTATAAAACTAACTTTCTGTCATATTTGCTGAAACTGACCCTTTGTTCCAGTAGAACTACATAAAGCAGGTAATTTAAAAAACAATTCGGCTCATCTGGCACCACCTACAGCCTGTAGTGTGATTTGCAAAAATCCACAGCTCCCTGTTCAGATGCACCAATCAGGGCCAGGGGGGGTGTCTAACTGTGTATCAATCACTGCTCATGCACACGCATTTCATAGCGTCCTCCCCTCCACCTTCCCCGCGCACGAGCTGCAGATAGGTTTCCTCCTCTTCCCTCCTCTCACACGCGCTCTATCGTTGACAGCTCTCCCTTGTGGGGGGAGGGACTTTGGAGACCTTTTGGGCTTTACCTGAAAGGGGGGTAGGGACTTAGAAGTTGTCAATGTGCAAATGATTGGATAAGTAAGTCATAAGTCCTGGATATTCACAATCCTACCTACAGCACCTTTAAGGTTGTTTTCATTAATGTCAAAGATTATTCTTTTGAACAGACCTATCAGTACATTTATTGAGTTTAGAAAATATGCTTGCTCTTGGGGGAATTACAAGAATTGTTGTTTTTTTGTAAATTATAGAGTGTGGTCTAGACCTACTATATCTGTAAAGTGAGAGATAACTCTTCTTATGATTTAATATTATTAAAGGTGCAGTAGGTAAGAGTTATACTAACTTTTTCATATTTGCTGAATCTGACCCTATGTTCCAGTAGAACTACATGAACCACCAACAGCCTGTAGTGCAATTTGCAAAACTCCACAGCTCCCTGGTCAGATGCACCAATCAGGGCCGGGGGAGGGGGGGGGGGGTGTCTACCTGCGTGAAAATCACTGCTCATGCACATGCATTCATTCTCCCTTGTGGGGGGAGGGGCTTTAGCAGAACGGGTGGGAGGGACTGAGAAGTTGTCGATGTTCAAATTTTTTGGCTAAGTCCTGGATCTTCACAATCCTACCTACAGCACCTTTAATACAATTGAATTGACAATACAGATATATTCAGTTGTACAGTTATATTCTCTTGGTTTTTATTTTCTCAATCTCTTGGCCCTTTGATGACCTGCTGTGTGTGTTGTACTTTGTCTCTATACTGTTAATGTTTAATGTAACATAAAACATAGCATTTTAAATGGCCTTGTTGTTGAAATGGGCCTGGCCATGTTCCAGATTTTGGGTTTATTTAGTAACATGTTTCAGATATCTATTACCGATATAACATAATCAGAATTAATAACTCCTGTTTCTGAATTAGAATACCTGTCAATGAAGCTGTGATTGGTTTACCATTAGATCATTGATTCTAACTTTAACACCCTGCAGTGGCGTTTTTTTTATCTTAAAAGTTTCTACATACCAGTAAAACTACTCTGTATCTCACTCTGTCAACAAACCACATGGCTCCACAACACAGACAGCGCTGTAACGTGAACATGATGTGTTGTAAGAATTGTTTTGGTGTTTGGTGGAGGGTTAAAGTGATCCAGATTTGTTTATTGATTTAAAATGTTAAATTGATGTTATCATGATTTGTTTGTAATTCCTTGTGTGTTTCTGTGCTAGTGAGAATGAGATTACATTTTTAAAGACTAAACTAAAAGAGTCTTATTAAAGATAAATTCAGTTAGTATCAATTCTGAAAATAATTTAGTGCAGAAGAAAGAGACAGTTGTAGTTAAGTAGATACATGTTTTGTCAGTTCTTGAATGTAACTAAGTAAGTGCAGCATATATCCTCAATTCTAATTAAATCTGTACTGTTAAATGAAGCCTCAGTTTTCTAATAAATATTGGATTTTGTTTATACTCAAACAGTGTTTAATACAATGGCTGCTAGCATCACAAGACCAATTAGTGTGCTAAATTACTTAACTAAACAGCTACAACATGATCAAATAATCCACCACTATATAAACAAAATAACATGTTTATTTATTTTACAAGAGTTTTTCCTCTTAATGAACATCTCATTACTCATTAACCTGAGATAAATAGTGAGTTTAAAAGATTTATATTTTTATTTGATTTAGTTCTTAAAAAAAACATTCAAACACACACTAACTGACAAAACAAGTATGCTGATTGTAAGCGCCGTACAATAATATGAGCAGGAATCATTTCAATGTGTGCCTGCAGAATTTGTAGTGCATTACAGAATATGTATTCTAAACTTGAATAAATAAAACCAGCAAAGCTTCAAACAGATCTGAGGTCAGTGCAGTGGAACGGAGTATTGTCAAAGTTCTGGCCATAAAACTACTACAGCAGTATATAAAGTACAATTGTACCTATGCTTAGTGGCTGCAGTGGTTAAAACAGGGTAACATAGTAATACTGTGTTCTCCAATTTAGCTAGATAGGTAATTTATGTGTGTGATATATGCCCATAATCTTCACCTTCAGTACTTCATTCAGTATTATTCATGTTATTGCTTAACCTGAGGGCTAAATAAACTGCCCTGACTCTGATAAGCCTGAAATAACTGATGTCTGTCAGCAAGTGTTTTTTTGGTGGTCATTTTAGACCTTTATTTTACAGGAGTGCTGAAGACATGAAAGGGGAGAGAGAGAGTGGGGAAAGACATGCAGCAAAAGGGCCGCAGGTTGGAGTCAACCATATCATTGCAAAATTGTATATACCCACAGACAGATTCAGTAAATTCATTTATATCCTTGGCACTATTTTCAAAAACCGCCCAGTCCGTATTTTCAAACGAATCTTTCAGTCTCTCCATCGCGTCTTTTGTCATCTTTTTCACCGTGATTGTTTCCTTTTTGTGCCTCTTTACGAGTGGGATATATTTGGGACAGAGCAGAATCAAATTATGGTCCGCCTTGCCCAAACTTGGCAAACTTCTGGACAGATACGCATCCTTGACCTTAGTGTAACAATGGTCAAGGACCGTTTCCCCCCTTGTGTTACACTTGACATGTTGGTAGTAGTGTGACCCACTTGTCTTAATGCAGCAATGGTTAAAATCCCCAGTTATCACAACAAACGCATCTGGCGAGGCAGACTCGATCCTGTACACTGCCGCTTGTATCTCCTCGGCCGCCTCCTTAGACACATTTCTATGTGGCACATAAACTGCCATCACTACCACATGTGAAAATTCACGAGGGATATAATATGGGCGAACACTAACAGTCATTATCTCAGAGTTTGGGGTACAAGTATGCGTCTTAATAGACATATTATTTTGGTGACAATATTCCTCACTTACATACACCATAAGTCCGCCGCCACCTTTTTTCCCCGAATCCGCCGTTCTGCCCCCTCGAAGAGCTTTAAATCCATCCACCGCCACTAATTCATCAATGTGATTTCTGTTGAGCCAAGTTTCGGTAAAGACCATCAAACTTGATGTTGATCTATATTCGTGGAGAAACAAGGCATTGGCTCTCAGTTCGTCCATTATGTTCCCAATCGACTGCACATTTACCATGATCATGGACGGAATATAGGGCCGACATCTCCGTGATTTACGTCTCTTTAAAACTCTGCCAGATTTACCTCTCTTCCGTCTTATTATCTCTTTCGGAAATTCTTGAAAATCCGCCACGGTAGCCAGTGCCCCACTCCGCCATTGTTCCAGGCCAGCTCCAATCCCTTTCAATTCAGCAAACGAGTAACAAACTCTCACGGCATAACACCCTCGATTGTCCGAAGACTGCAGGAGGTATGTGCAAAACAGCAACAACCAGCACTTCTTGACGTCCATCGCAGATAAAAAAGTCTAAAAATATAAAATAAATCTAAAATAGACCGGGGTAGTGTGGTCTGCCACAGGAGCAGCGACCGGAAGTACCAACTGAGCTATCTGGGCACCAAACTTTGTCCTATTTCTGAAGATTTTACATGACCTGATGCATAATTAAAAGTAACTATGCTTTCTTTCAAAGCGCATTGTCCAAGTATGTAAGAGTGGGTCAAACTGTAAACTCAAGTCGGCATAGTGAAGCAGATAGTGGTGTTTAGGTCGAAGATTTACATGCGGGAATAACTCCTGCCTCATTTCCAAATATTCCTTATGTAAGCAATCTGAGGTTCTGAAAGGCTAGGTGCACAGACAAATTCAATTAGCTCCCTCAGAAGTAGTATCAGCTGCCATACAGCATTGCCAGCATCATCAATTCTGTCATGCACTTGTGGTATCTTTATTTAAAATAGGCAAGAACCTCAATTGTCACATGTTCTGGGCTGCATGGCCCCCCAAACTTTGCTCCATTGCTGGGACCAGCGTTTGGTTTGTTGGTGCTTTCACCAGGAAATGATCGAAGTCTGTTATTTAGTAACTCGTAACTAAACAACTGTTTTGTTTTGATTAATAACTGCAAACACATTGCTAAGTCATAGTCTATAACCTCCTCTAATGGGTCATGTGCTAGACAGGGAGGCAGTCCAGGCTGACACACATGGAACAGTTTGTTGAAAAGACTGTTGTCTTTAATGCCGTCTGGGTTTGAGGTATATTCTTGGGTTTTCTCCAGCCAAATCTTTGGCAGTCCAATCAGCGAACAGAGGGAGTGGCTGAGAACGATGATGTTGAGGTTGTGCGCTAGTAATGGCGGCAGAAAAAGATGCGAGCGAAGCCATTTGGTCCGTTTTGGCAACGCTGACAAATATCCAGAAGTTAAAGCCCGAGCAAGAACAATCTTTGCTGAGTTGTGTTGGTGGCTCCTTTAGTGGTGAAGGAGTTGGCTAATGCTAACGCTGTAACGGTTTACATTTGGTTATTGCACCTTATTGATCTATTTTTTATGAATTGTTTATTTGCACTTTTTCCTAACTTTTACTGCACTTGATGCAGATGAATAAAGTTATTAGTCTTATCTCATTCAAAAGATAGATTTTGTGTGGACTCTCACTTTAAAGGAATTCTTTAATGCAGAGATATTCAACAGAGCTGTGTTTCTCAAAGTGGGGTCTGAGAACCCCCAGGGATCCTTGAAGGGGTTCCTGTGGGTCCCCAACAATTTTCTGTTGAGTTAAAACAAGTTTAAACAATGATGATTCTTGATAACCATGTATTTTTATGTTTTTATGTATTCAATGTATGCTGCAGCTGGGTTAGGCAAAATAGGAAGATCTAAATCCATATCCTGTTTCTACTCTCACTACGCAATTTCCTTAATGTGCAATTCATACTTTGCACGTGACGTCACAACTACTGGCTGGCGGGCAAGAACATCATTCTATAACGTATATTTGTTGTGTGAATTGAGTGAATTTGCTCAAGAATCAGTTTGTTGGCTGAAAGCCTACTGTGAAATTTAACACCGGTGTCAGCAAAAGACTGGTTAAAACGACACAGATAGGAGGCGTTGCAACAATGTTTACAAATATACATCGTAACGCTGGCGGCACAGATTGCAGACGCAGACCGCTACGATTGACTGACGCACACATTGTTAAACTCATACGCTGGACGCTTTATTAGTCTTTCTACATGGGTTTAGTTAATGATCGGGCTATAATAAGACCACGTCGGTTATATAATCGCTGACAACCGGGACAATTTCATATAGGCTAGTGCAGGCACGGCGCCAGGATTCCAGTTTTGGATGGGCCAGACCAATTTTGGGTGGGCCTTAAATTAAAAACGTTATCAAATCCCTGTTTAACCTAATACAAATGACTGGCTAATATACTGTAATATTATTTATATTATATGTGCTTACATAATAAAGATTGTAATAACTTGATGCTATTTATATGTTGTTGCATTGTTTCGGTGCAAAGGACGGACCTATCCGCGACCGCTCTCCTTGGTTCTGCTCAAAAGAAGAGCGCTTTGGAATCTCCATTACGCACCATACCTGGCTGCGCTATAGCGCATCTCTCCTAACCTCAGGCCTACAGACTGTAAAAGTGGTCAGGAATCTAATATTTCCCCAAAACATAGTTTAGTTCTGCTCGTATAACATGAGGCCGAATATTTCACAATTCTTTTCAACTGTTTTAAGTTTTCAACAATATACAGATCAACAACACTGCCCGACAGTTTCAATCAATACTTGGCCACAGAACGTGTTCATTGACAACGTCATCTGTCATGTAAAACAAGACTCAAGTTATTTCCTTACTTTAGTGTGATGATTCATGTTATAAACATGTTTAACAAAAATAAATAAATCGCATTAACAACCCCTAAAGCATTATTGGCCATAACAAGAGAAAACCATGAGGGAACAACAACTTGACAACAGTAACAAGCTGTTATAGAAATAGAACTGCGCCTGCAGCTCTGTAGCGGGTTATGAATTGATTATTTAATCCATACATCTCATATAACGACATAATACAGCCTTCACATACCTTACTGTTATCCTCTGGCGGTCCTACACAATTAAACTCCCTAAAGAAGAAGTGACCGGATACTTTAGCACTGGTTGAGTTGCGGGCTCATCCACGGAAGACCGATCCACAGGACTATATCCATAGGGGCTATATCATCCACTCACGAGGCAGAGGCAAAGGCTAGCACCGGCGCTGGTCGCGCTGGCCGCGCTAACCGCGCTAGCATCGCTAGCATCCTGCGGTGTCCGAGACAAAGATGTAGGCGTTGTGGATCTCAGCTCTCCTTCATCCCCTGGTTGCAGCAATGACTCTGAGACCGTTCGTGCACGTTTAAGGTACCTAAACAACGACTGTTGCAACCTTGTCCTTTTCTGGAAATGATTTTCACACTCTCAGATCACTGGGAGCTAGCCTAGCCTAGCATACCTACAAGCTACGTCCGATCCGAACCTCACTGTCTGCTGAACTTGCGCAGAAACATAAAAATAGACATGACCAGTTTTTTTAAATTGTTTTTGAAAACTAAACATTTAGACAATTTTAGCACAAATTATGAGATTATTTGCCGATTTTTAATAATTCTTCAAGAAATTATAATATATTGATTAATTAATGTTTTTTGAGGAAATGTTTTGGGTGGGCCTGTTGAAAAGTGGGTGGGCCTAGGCCCGTCAGGCCCACCCATAACGCCGTGCCTGGGCTAGTGGTTGGTGTAAACCGGGATATTTTAGCCTCCCGACACAGCTTTGGTCGGGACTGACTCCCGGTCAAACTGGGACGTCTGGTCACTCTACATGATACATAGCCTAGTGTTGTCAGAAGGTTTAAAAAAAAAAAAACGACTTATCAAGCTGTCATTCACCGGCAGGCAGGGTGTACGTATTCAGATGAAGGCTTTATCACACGACGGAACAGATTAGCAAACGTTAGCGGGTAGCTAGCTAGCTAACTAACTAGTAACACTCACCTTTGCTTTGATTATGAAGATATTCCTGTTTTTCACCTCCCATATGACAGCGTTAACCCATCCACTCTTGGAAAAAAGATAGCTATCTGTACTTTTGTAGGCTTTCATTTTTTGAGCGGTGACGGATTCTCTATAAGATAGATGTAAATATCTCCAAACTCCAAGTCTGGTAGAGACTTGGCCAGCTTCAAAGCAATGAAAACATCAGCGGGTGCTGTATATGGATCACAAGTTCCGAGTGACATGGTGTGACATATGGTCTAAATAGTTGATTGATTGTAGTATTGGAAATCTGCAAGGCTGCAATTTCCATGACTGGCCACTGTTCAGAGCCATTCTATCGGCGTTTCTTGCCCGCCAGGTATCCATGGTAATGACGTCACTGCAAAGTATGAATATCATTACTTCGCTTCGCACTGCATCACACTGTACATAATACCATATCTACCTTTATAATTTTTTATATTTTTTATATATATATATAGCATCTCTCAACTGTGTACCTTACCCCCCCCCCTTCTTCTTTTGCACTACTTATTTTATTACTAGTGCTGTCAGTTAAACGTGTTATTAACGGCGTTAACACAAACCCATTTTAACGCTGTACATTTTTATTGCAAAATTAACGTTCTTTTTGGCCTAGCAAACTTTGTAGTCTTTTTCACATGCTGTTGCAACAACTAGTAACGTTAGAAAAACTACAACACCACACCGGATCTAGCTAGACCGGAAACACAACAACAGGCACTCCGCACACACTGGTTTGGGCTCGCGAGCCAGCCAAAAAGTAGCAGGCTAACGTTACGTTTTGAGTGGATGGCGAGCACGAGACGCCGAAATGGATGCCAATAAGATTCTGAATGGAAAGTTTACTTTTAAAAAGTTGCCAAATGGTTCCATTGACAAGACAAAAGTGACGTGTGTGTTTTGTCGTTGTGAACTGAGCTATCATCGCAGCACGTCCAGTCTGAAATACCACTTGATGGCCGAGCACACAGCCGACATTTAGAATAGATAAAAATATGCGATTGTTATTAATTGAAAGTTAACTATGACATTAATGCGATTAATCACGATTAAATATTTAAATCGTTTGACAGTACTATTTATTACAAGTTGTTACATTTCTCCTACGCACATGTTGACACTGGAAAAAGAGTAGCTTTTAATCTCGTTGTACATGTGTATAATGACAATAAAAGGCATTCTATTCCACTCTCTCCCTCTGTCTCTGCATAGATTAGATCAAAAGCCTCTTTCTGACCAAGTAGTTACAGGAATGTAGTTATAAGAGCAGTCCACTTCTAAACAGTTCTACTAACGACTCTCCCCCAAAACTGGTTTTTCCATTTGCATTCGCACTGGCCCAGTGGACATAGAAACTGACCTTTTGTTATTATAACACAGCCATCTAACCAACAATATGCAGGAAATGTAAAAGGGAAAAAGACCCTGCCCTGAAGTAGGAGCTGAAAGAGTTACAGGAACTGCAGCCACAGGAATTTAATAATCCCCAAATTTGTCCAGTCAGAACACAAGAAAAAAAAGTTCAAGGAACGTTATGAAAGCGGCTTATAACACCGCTGAGATGTAGTGAAGAGCCAAACAAAACAAAACAAAAACAGTTAGTGCAAATTATGATCTACTTAGTGGTTTTGATAAGTTATAACATAATATATATGAATAGACAGTCTATATAAATGCTGAAATGTAGTGAAGAGTCAATATACAGTTAGTGCAGGTAGTGGTCTGGTTAGTGATATAGGTCAGTGATAACACAGTTAACCGGAATAGACAGTCTATGTAGATGTTGAATGTAGTGAAAAGTCAATATACAGTTAGTACAAATAGTTGACTAGGTAGTAATGTAGATTAGGAATAACACGATACAAATGAGTAGACAGTTGTTAGAATAATTACATTATCAAGTAATAGACAGGAACCACTGAAGTTATAATACAGTTGTGTTTACTTACAACGTACAATGTGATAAAACTCTATATTCCTAATGAAGAGTCGATGTTGTCAGTTATCTCAGTCAAGGAGCGCCTGTTCTTTCCTCAGCATCACACCGTGCTCCAGACAAGGACAAGATACCAGATGGTGTCAGCAACAGTGTTTTGTTTTGTTATAATGCAAACAGTTTTAATACTAATCGGACGAAAAAGTATGTATCTTAATTTCTCTGACAACAGTCTATATAAATGCTGAGATGTAGTAAAGAGACACAAAGTGTGGTCTAGATAGTGATGTAATGCATGTAATCAGTAATATCACATGCATTTATCCAATCACGCTCATATTTATTGATTCACGGCTTATTTTTTTTTGCTTCTGGCTGTTTTTCTTTTCCCTCTACATGCAAGCACACACATCTGCAACTCAGCACACAGTCTTCATTCATCACGGTGTTTAGTTTATGTTGCTATTCCTCTTCTTGTTGTTGTCGTCTCAGTTAAAATGTGTAAATGTTAGTTTGCATGCTCAGATTATCTAATCTAATTATTTTTTTTTGATCTTTTCTTGTATGAATGAACTACACACTCAAGACAAACACAGAAGTGGTAAACAGTATTTAATGTGGACAACACCTTTATTAAATAGTGTGGAATGAAACTCAACCAGACAAACTGTGAAAATGAAGCTCCGCCCCTCACATGACTCACCGGAGATAAAACAGGAAGCAGACACACACACACACACACAACCACTACTTCTACTGAGAGAGAACAGCTACAGGAAGGAGTTCTGGGACTTCAACCAGCTGCTGAAACCACAAACTGAACGCGAGTTTTATAAGAACAAAGACTTAAAGTGAAAGTAACTTTCAGGGAAAAGTTGAAGTGGCTGAGCTGTCTGTCTGTTGTGTTTCCCGCTTCCCTCAGAGACTAAATGGCTTCCAGATCAGAGGAGGATCTCTGCTGTCCGGTCTGTCAAGACATCTTTAGAGATCCTGTTGTTCTGTCGTGTAGCCACAGCTTCTGTAAAGACTGTCTGCAGAGCTGGCGGAGAGAGAAACAGACACAGGAGTGTCCAGTTTGTAGGAAAAGATCCTTGTCTAACCCACATGTTAGCCTGGCGTTGAAGAACCTGTGTGAAGCCTTCTTACAGGAGAGAGATCAGAGATCTTCAGAGGCTCTCTGCAGTCTGCACTCTGAGAAACTCAAACTCTTCTGTCTGGACCATCAGCAGCCAGTGTGTCTCGTCTGTAGAGATTCAGAAACACACATCAACCACAGATTCAAACCCATCAATGAAGCTGCACGACAACGCAAGAAGAACCTTCAGGAAACTCTGCAGCCCTTAAAGGAGAAGTTAGAGGTTTTTGAACGAGTAAAAGAGGAGTGTGATAAAACAGCAAAACACATAAAGGTCCAGGCCCGACGCACAGAGACGGAGATAAAGGATAATCTTATGTTTCTTCACCATATTCTAAAACGTGAAGACGAGGCTAGGATGGATGCACTGAGGGAGGAAGAGGAGCAGAAGAGTCTGAGTATGAAGGAGAAGATGGAGGCTCTGAGCAGAGAGATAGCAGCTCTTTCAGACACAGTCCGAGCCACAGAGGAGCAGCTGAGAGCTGAAGACGTCTCATTCCTGATCAACTACAAGGCTGCAGTGGAAAGAGTCCAGCAGCGCCCCCTGCTGGATGATCCACAGCTGCTCCCAGGAGCTCTGATGTTGACGAGGCCAAACACCTGGGCAACCTGAGCTTCAACATCTGGAACAAGATGAAGGACATGGTCTCCTACACTCCTGTGATCCTGGACCCAAACACTGCTATGTCAGACTTCATCCTGTCTAATGAACTGACCTGGGTGAGAAAAATAATGAGATGGGGAAGGCAACTGCAGCTTCCTGGTAATCCTGAGAGGTTAGATTGTGACTGCAAAGGTAATTATTATTCTACTCAGAAGGGGAGGAGTGTGATTGACTTAAGTGTTTAGGTCTGCCCTTTGTACCATGCCTTCATCATCATCTGGGTGCCTTTACACATGAACGTAAACTATCCTGGAATGGACTGATTGGCACTGTTTCACTCCCTTACTGGCTATATTAGCCATCTGCCCATTTTGCTAGCTTGCCTGTATGGCCAATTCTCCATGCTATCTTTTTGTCTGTATGGACAGTTTTCAACTTTAATGTAAACTTTTCATCAAGTCTTTACTAGTGTCTATGTATATTTAAGTAATGAATATTCTATTTTATATTGTTTCCTTTTGTACTTGCATAGATATAGAATTTGCACTGACACTACCTTGCACTATGATACCATTTCACCTTTGTGTATTTTTTCCACACGGCCCATATTAAACATGCTACAACCAAACTTTACTGTAAGGGCACACTGTTTGAATTGTATTTTTGTAGTATGTGTTCCTGGATGTCAAATGTCATATGTCTGTGTGCATGTGTGTATATATGTTGTGTAAAAGGTATTGGACACCTTAATTTCCTTCAGGATAAATAAAGTATCTCTATCTCTATCTAAAGGTGTCCTGGGCTCTGAGGGCTTTGACTCAGGGACTCACAGCTGGGATGTCGAGGTTGGAGAAAGGACATTCTGGGACCTGGGTGTGTCTGTCCAGAGGAAGGGAGACCGTCTGGCATCATGTGGAATATGGAGCATATTGTTCGAAGAAGGTAGATACTCAGCACGGTCACCATCAGATGCAGGAACCTATCTCTGGCCGAACACGCCGCCCGGAGGATCCGAGTGACCCTCGACTGGGACGGAGGAAAGCTGTCGTTATATGATCTTTGTACTAACACACACATACACACCTTCACACACACTTTCACTGAGAAGCTGTTTCCATTGATTGACACTGAGGGGATGGTGTTTGTTTTACCACTGAAGGTCTGTGTGACTGTAGAACAGAAGAATGATTATGATGCTTATAAGGAAGATAGTGATTATGATGGTTATGGTGGTTATGAAGATTATGATGGTAATGACGATGGTGATGATGATGATTATGATGATTATCATTTCATTATGGGTTAAAAAAAGAGAAGGGTAGAGAGAAGGGGAATGACATGCAACAAAGGGCCGCAGGTCGTAGTCAAACCTGCAGCTGCTGCGTCGAGGAGTAAACCTCTATACATGGGCGTCTGCTCCACCAGGTGAGCTAACCAGGGGCCCAGACATCAGAAATACAGAATAACAATTGGCCCGATTTTTATATAACTTGGTGGAAGAGTGTAGCATGGACTGAGAAAAACCCATTACATTTTGATCTGAATCACGGGGCGGATATACAAATTATTTGTGCATTAACATTGCGAGCTACAGCATTTTTGGTGCATTCAAGTGGTGTAGGAATTATTGGAAAAATGACTTCCTAACTGGGAAAATTGACACTGCATTAGCATTATGAGATAAAGCATTCCTTGGGGAAGGTCTGAGCTCTCTGAGTGCTCTTCTAGCTAAACTTATTAACCCTCATGTTGTCCTCGGGTCAAATCTGACCCGTTTTCAAAAAGTTTCTATATCAGAAATTTGGGTTTCTTTCAATCAAATTTGAAAACAAAATTACGTGGATGGTTCCATACGACGCTCTTCATAAGTTAAATAAATGATCAGTTCATTACTTTCATTGAATTTGGGTGTTTTTTTTTCAATTTTATAGCATGTAAAGAAAAATTTATAAAAGAACATGGAAAAAAATGTCAAAAACATTGGAAAAGCTTAAAATTGCAGAAAAATATTGACAGAAAAATATGACCAAAACGTTTGAATTATATTTACATTTTGACCCATAAAAACAAAAAGTTGTTGGTCGACAGGGAAGACAACACAATGGTTATTAAGTACTTTAAGGCGATTGTAAGTTATTCATCTTAGCAACATGATGTGTGGAGTTCCCCAAAGATCAAGCCTCTGTTATTTTACATTTACATTCTTCCATTAGGCCAAATTATACAAAACAACATCAACTATGCAGACGACAAATTTCGCTTTGTACGGAGGTCCGCTCTCTCTTCTAGTTTAAGGTTGTTTTCGTTAATGTTGTTAAAGTGTATTCTATTGAACAGACCTATCAGTACATTCATTGAGTTTAGAAAATATGCTTGCTCTTGGGGGAATTATTGGAATTGTTGGGTCTTTGTAAATTATAGAGTGTGGTGTAGACTTATTCTATCTGTATAGTGTCATGAGATAAATCTTGTTATGATTTAATACTATTAAAATACAATTGAATTGATAATACAGATATATTCAGTTGTACAGTTACAGTACAGGCCAAAAATTTGGACACACCTTCTCATTCAATGCATTTCCTTTATTTTCATGACTATTTACATTGTAGATTCTCACTGAAAGCATCAAAACTATGAATGAACATATGGAATTATGTACTTAACAAAAAAGTGTGAAATAACTGAAAACATGTCTTATATTTTAGATTCTTCAAAGTAGCCACCCTTTGCTTTTTTTGATAACTCTGCAAACCCTTGGTGTTCTCTCAATGAGCTTCATGAGGTAGTCACCTGAAATGGTTTTACCTTCACAGGTGTGCTTTGTCAGGGTTCATTAGTGGAATTATTTCCCTTATTAATAAAAAAGCAAAGGGTGGCTACTTTGAAGAATCTAAAATATAAGACATGTTTTCAGTTATTTCACACTTTTTTGTTAAGTACATAATTCCATATGTGTTCATTCATAGTTTTGATGCCTTCAGTGAGAATCTACAATGTAAATAGTCATGAAAATAAAAAGGAAACGCATTGAATGAGAAGGTGTCCAAACTTCTGGCCTGTACAGTTATATTTTCTTGGTTTTTATTTTCTTAATCTCTTGGCCCTTTAATGACCTGTTGTGTGTGTTGTACTTTGTCTCAATACTTTTAATGTTTAATGTAACATAAAACATAGCATTTTAAATGACCTTGTTGTTGAAATGTGCCTGGCCATGTTCCAGATTTTGGGTTTATTTAGTACCATGTTTCAGATATCTATTACCAATGTAACATAATCAGAATTAATAACTCCTGTTTCTAAATTATAATACCTGTCAATGAAGCTGTGAGCTGTTATTGGTTTACCATTACATCATTGATTATACCTTTAACCCTCTGCAGTGGCGTTTTTATATTTAAAAAGTTGCTACATGCCAGTAAAACTACTCTGTATCCCACTCTGTTAACATGTCAACAAACTACATGGCTCAACAAAACAGACAGCGTTGTAACGTGAACATGATGTGTTGTAAGAATTGTTTTGGTGTTTGGTGGAGGGTTAAAGTGATCCTGATTTGTTTATTGATTTAAAATGTAAACGAGATGTTATCATGATTTGTCCGTTGTAATTCTTTGTGTGTTTCTGTGCTGCTGAGAATCAGATTAAAGCTTTTAAAGACTAAACTAAAAGAGTCTTATTAACTCTCCTGTTTGCCCTATCAGAAATATGGGTTTCTTTCAACGTGTGTGTGTGTGTGTGTGTGTGTGTGTGTGTGTGTGTGTGTGTGTGTGTGCGTGCATCCGAGTGCGTGTGTTTTAAGTGACATGGTCGACTGGAAGACAACACAAGGGTTAAAGATATATTCAGTTAGTATCATTTCTGAAAATAATTTAGTGTAGACGAAAAACACAGTTGTATTTAAGTAGATACATGATTTGTCAGTTCTTGAATGTAACTAAGTACATTTACTTAAGTACTGTGTACTTAGTAGTGCAGTTTTTTTATTCTTGCAGCTATAATAATAAATTACATATAGGAAGTATATTTTCATATAGATACTTTATTACATTTTCATGCATGACTTTTACTTGTAACAGTATTTCTACTCTGTAGCATTACTAGTTTTACAGCTAGTACCGTATTTTCTGGACTATAAGTCGCACTTTTTGGCTGGTCCTGCGACTTATAGTCAGGTGCAACTTATATATCAAAATATATATAAATTTAACATGTTTTTAAATGTTAATTCATACTGAAAACATTACCGTCTAAAGCCGCGAGAGGGCGCTCTAGGCTTGTGACAACTAGAATGCTGCTCCTAAAGACAACTGAGAAAGACAAGAAAATCCTATTCTGCAGATTACAAACTGCAGGTAGTAAAATATGCGGCTGAAAACGGTAATCGAGCAGCAGAAAGAAAGTTTGAAATGAGGGAGAAACTTGTGAGGGAGACTGGAGAAAAGATTACTCTTACTGCAATGAAGAAATCAAAGAAAGCTAATCGGCTAATCGCGGGCTGAAAGCTAGACGGCCAGAGCTGGAGGAACGAGTCCACAGATGGGCGCTTGAACAACGTGCTGCCGGGAGGGGCTGGTCAACGGTGCAGTTACGTCTCCACGCCCTGCTAGTTGTTCTGGGTGTTATTGTGTAGTTGAATAACTGTTAATGTGTTACGTTAACATACCGGACACCTATTCAGCCTGTTGTTCTGTGTGCTGTTGTGTAGTTGAATAACTTGCCTTTCCAGATTAAATGTCTGTTCTTGGTCTTGGATTTTGTGAAATAAATTTATAAATAAATGCGACTTATAGTCCAGTGCAACTCATATGTTTTTTTTCCACTTCATGACGCATTTCTGACTGATGCAACTTACACTCCGGAGCGATTTATAATCCAGAAAATACAGCCCAGCAGGCCCGGTGTGATGCGAGTGGATGAGACGCTGCGAGTGATTACGGCAGAGCTCTCTCCCCACCCAATTAGGCTAATAAAGTAATTTATTATTAACAAATGCTTGATCAAGGGCCCAGCCCGAGGATAGTGGCGGGATATATCGGCCTGGTCAAGTTCTGGCTCGGGCAGAGAATCTAAACTCTAATTGCAATCCCTCCGAGCATAAAGCCAGCACCGTGAAGAAATTGTTTTCCCACTTGGGTGTGGAACAAATAATCACGTTACACTGACGCACATCAGTGAACTTTTCAGTTGTTTACATACATACATCTAAAGCAGGGGTGTCAAACTCAACTTCCCAGAGGGCCACGCTAGAAAATGAGAATCACATCAAGGGCCCGGACATAGACTTTATTACTTTTATGTCATGAGAAGAGTCAAATATCTTTGACTTAATTATTGCACGTCTCATATGGTCTTCTCGCTTACAGTTTGGTCGTCAAAAATGTCGTAGAAAATGCCAAAAACGGTTGGAAAAAGCATCAAAACATTGTGAAAAGTGACAAAAAGTATGTGGGCCAAAATGTAAATAGGGGCCACGGTGCTTTGGAGGACTTCAGGGGGTGCGTCTAGTGGTACTCTGGAGGACTGTAGGGGGTACGTGAGATATTTAACTAAATGTTTAATAGTAACGTGGCTGTTGTCCAGAACATTGTTTCTCTTTATGTAGAATATTTTTTTCCTACCAAAAATGTGACATTTGTGTCTCCTTCTTTGGACCTAATCTATCCTTCCTTCTACTGTCATTCTACTTTTTACAAGTTTCTCACTTGTTTCTTCTTATGTCACTCATTTTGAAGTTTTTGATGCTATTTTGACCTATTCTTACCTTACTTCCTTCCTTCTTTCTACCATCTTTTTCCAAGTTTGTCTTTTTTTACAGTTTTTGTCTCATTTTCTCATCAGCATTTGAATATTTTTCAGGTCCAAGGCTGTTGTTTAGTAAATCTATCGCTGACAGCGCTGTACTGTTCCTCTTTATATACACTTTTTTTTTCTATCAAAAATGATTAGCGCTGGTCAGGGGGTACTTTAAAAAGTCTCTATAAATACTTGGCTTAAAGGAACAACTCAAAAGGGGTACATTATTGAAAAAAGGTTTGAGAACCACTGGTCTAAAGTATAACTCTGACATGACTTTTAGCACATGTATGTATTTATTTATTCAACAACAACTTCATCAAACACACGTTTCCATCACAGCAGCGTTCCGTCTACTGTTTCTTCTTCACTACGTGGCCACAGTCATATTTTCCTCGGACCACTTTGAGTTTGACCCCGGGCAGATCCTGCGTCCTGCCCCCCTCCACCAGCACCACGTTGTGCTCCTGCAGGTTGTGTCCCTCCCCGGGGATGAACACCACGGCCTCCTTCCCGTTAGACAGACGCACGCGAGCGCACTTCCTGTTGGCGGAGTTGGGCTTCTTGGGCTTCCGGATCATGGTCTTCAGGACCACAGCCTTCAGCTGGGGGCGCCCGAACGTGGCGCCCACAGATTTCGGAGGCGGTTTGGGTTTCCCCTGGCGGTGCATCTGGTTGAGGGTGGCCATCGTCCTGGACAGGATGGGACCCGTCCAGCCAGAGGCATGCTGGGACGCTGCACAGAGGGAAGAGGAGGGTTACACATACTGTATGTTAAGAGCACCTTAATAAAAAAGGTAATTCTTGGCTGTAAAGGCCCTGACACATCAGACTCAGAATCAATCCGGTGCCAATCTCGATACCTCAGTCTCGATGCCGGTTCCTAACGATACTTTTTTCGATACCGTGTGTTTTAAAATCCATTTCAACATCAACAAAAATACATTAAACACACAAAGCTTTTATTTTCCACCTTAATTGTGAATCAAAACAGTTATCAAAATTAAATTAAATTCTGGTAAAACTGCTCACTCACAGTAACATTATTAAAAGTGCCTTGCTTTACAAGCTCAGCCTGTCAGTCAGTCATCAGGGCAGAGAAACCACCGTTGTGCCTGCTTGTCTAAGAGGACAGACTGATCTCATGAATTGGCGTATGTATGAAACGCCAATTTGTATTCCGTTTTGCCGTGTTATCAAGACGCATAATCGCATTTTTGCGTGTATATCAACGCAAATCGGCCGCCATTGGCGAGTGAATTTCCGCTGTAGCGAGTAGTATAAAGGAACGGCGGATGGGTAAAACACAGGACTTTCACCTGGGAGAGCTGGGTTCAGCCGTTTTTTCCCGTTTTTGTTTTTAAAGTTTTTGTTTTTAATAAGCCTTACCCAATGTTTCTTTCCTAAACCTAACCATTTGTTGTTGTCGTAAGCGTGTTTTAGTCGTTATTTTGCGTGTTTTTGTCACTGTTTTGTTACTGAAGCCTTTCCCTGTGTTCTTTTCCTAAACTCAACCATTTTTTTTTTGTTAACAGGCGTGTGACGTTCTTGCGATAGTACGTTGCGTTCTCGCAATAACGCGCAACGTGGCGAGGCCACGTGGTGGGTATGTTTACATCAGCTGTATACAGCGTGTATCATACACATGGATACACTGGCGGTGCATCTGGTTGAGGGTAGCCATCGTCCTGGAGAGGATGGGACCCGTCCAGCCAGAGGCATGCTGGGACGCTGCACAGAGGGAAGAGGAGGGTTACACATACTGTATGTTAAGAGCACCTTAAAGGAACACACCGACTTATTGGGACTTTATCTTATTCACCGTAACCCCCAGAGTTAGACAAGTCGATACATACCCTTCTCATGTCAGTGCGTGCTGTAAGGCTGTCTGACGGTTCCAGCATTAGCTTAGCCTAGCACAGATCCTGCAGGTAACTGGTTCCAACTAGCCTGCTGCTCCAAATTGTGACAAAAGTGACAAAATAACGCCAACATGTTCCTATTTACATGTTGTGATTTGTAGAGTCACAGCGTGTACAAAAAACAACGTAACATGAGACACAGCCGTCTTCTAACAGTAAACAAACCGGGAACTATATTCTCTGACAGGCTTGCTGCGAGCATATCACTCCGCACAAGTACTATATTCTTCCGCCTGAGAATATAGTTCCCGGTTTGTTTACAGTTAGAAGACGGCTGTGTATCATGTTATGTTGTTTTTTTGTACACGCTGTGACTCTATAAATCACAACATGTAAATAGGAACATGTTGGCGTTATTTTGTCACTTATTCGGAGCAGTAGGATTGCTGGAACCATTCACCTGCATGTTCTGTGCTGGCCTGATGCCACTGGAGCCGTCAGACAGCATTACAGCACGCACGGAGATGAGAAGGGTATGTATCGACTTGTCTAACTCTGGGGGTTACGGTGAATAAGATAAATTCCCAATAACTCGGCGTGTTCCTTTAATAAAAAAGGTAATTCTTGGCTGTAAAAGCGCTGACACATCAGACTCTAGGGCTGCTCCCTCTTAGGGTGCTGACACACAGGGCTGATTATCGGTCGTCAGACAGTCTGCGAGGTCCGTGTCTCGAGTCTGTTCGGTGTGTCCCGTGCCGTCGTCAGTGTGTGTGTGGGGGGGGGCTGTCGGTGTTCATTTTGGCCGACCTGACATGTTCAGTCGGCGGCAGGGCAGTCGGGACTCACCCGGAAACGTGGAGTGGGATGAGGTGACTAGAGCAGTGATTTTCAACCACTGTGCCGCGGCGGCACACTAGTGTGCCATGAGAGATCGTCCGTTGTGCCGTGGGAAATTATCCGATTTTACTTAATCGGTCCAACAAATTTTTTTATTGAGTTACTGCAAATAATTTTCCATTGTTGCGCATCTGTGCCTCAATATGATGACGATGATGAGAAATTAAATACTATTCTGTGTCAGTAGGTGGCAGTATAGCGCAATAATGACCTTGTTGATTTGAGTGTGCGACTGAATTTTACATCCAGTCGCACATGTGCGACTGAATTTTACATCCAGTCGCACATGTGCGACCAGTAAATTTGCCCCCTTTTTTACACGTTAAACGCATTGGGTTAAACGTTGACATTTCGGTACCTGAGAGCGCGTAAGCTTATCTGTCCTCTCTGAAACACAGAGACAGAGAGCAGAGCTCTGACACACACATTCGCAGAGCTGCTGACGATGCGAACTACGTCAGCTCTGCAGTTTTGTGGAAGTCACAGTGAGTCACGGAAATGCCGATAAAGTGGTTTCAAGTGTGGCTACAGTTTTTCATAACTCCAAGCAGACAGCGTTTGCTGTGATCTGATATTAATGGCGAGCCGAAAGCGGTCGCGGTGCTGTTGACGTTACACTTCCTCAGAGCCGAGCAGGCACAGCAGTGGTTTCTGTGCCCTGGAGGCTGACTGATAGGCTGAGGTTGTAAGGAAAGGCAACTTTATTTCTACAGCACCTTTTGGTTGTGTCCCTAAAATGTTCAGTTGGGGGCCACTGTGCTCCTAATGAAAAAAGTTAGTCTGGAGCCCTGCTGCCACCTTTCGCGCGCATCCCGCAGTGACAGGATGTAAACAGTAGGCCTAGGGCCGAGATCATCGATGTAAGCCTGCAAAAGCGATGGATACATTAAAAAAAAGGGAAAATGCAGATTCTGATTATTAGGCTACAATGTGTCATTTCTGGTTGGTGGTGTGCCGCGGGATTTTTTTATGGTAAAAACTGTGCCGTGGCTCAAAAAAGGTTGAAAACCACTGTCCTAGAGTCTCTGACGAAAATCTTTTAAACTGACCTTTGTTGATATAAGACAGATTCAGCAACTGCGCGCGCACACACACACACACACACACACACACACACACACACACACACACACACACACACACACACACACAGACACACACACAGAGACACACACATTGAGACACACACATTGAGACACACACACACACACACACACACACAGACACACACAGAGACACATGTCTCGGTGAACTATTTTAGTCCAATATGAGATATCGTATTCTGAACGAGCCGCCATCACAGTCTGGCTTTGAATTTCCGGAGAAAACAAACCCCATGTGACGCGTTCGTCCAATCAGCTGCCGGTTTTCGTTTTTCTTGGGCAACAATTACAGATCAGCGCCGCCTGCTGTTATGGAGACGTATTACGTCTCGTCTCCTCTCGTCTCTTCGGTGTGTTCTGTGGCACTTTTTGGACCACCTCGGGGAGACTGATCATTTCGACTGGCTTTACTGTCAACGGTCGGCCGTCAGCTATGTGTGTCAGCAGCTTAAGAGAGAGCAGCCCTATTTGAAACCAAATCCTCAAAACGATTCCGATGGCATCGTAATTTCTTCACCGATTCAAAGTAGGAATCGGTTCTCGATGCCCAACCCTAATTATTGTGCTGTTAGAGAACACATGTTCCCCAGAATTAAAAGGTATTGTGGAGGATTTTCTTTTTCCGGGTGGATCATCAAAATAGTTGGTCCTCCTAGTTGTCAATCAGTCTGGTGATATGTATACGTAAGGCCGTCGTACGTGCTCGTCCCTAGGTAGTTTTCGCTTTCTGCGCATGAGCACTTTCAGGTGTATATGTGTGGTGAGCTACGGTTTCAGCCGTTCATGGAAGCTCACCGTTCTCAAGACAAGAGTGTTTTTGGGAGACCATTTCACACGCTGGCGTGCGCTAAAAGCACAGGTTGGGCTTCCCACTGATGCCTCAGTCGTGAAGTTTCTCCTCCACAGGTAAAGTTTGGCTATTTGGAGAAATCCATTTAAAATCACTGCTACTAAAAGTTGATGTAAGCTATGATTAGCGATGCTAGCCCTGGCACAAGTCACGGTAAACATCTCAATTTGTGAAAAAGGTCAAATCTTCTTTTGGAAAGTAGGCTTGTATGAGCCATGCCGACAGCAACTTGTAAACAGTGCACTCTCGTGCACACGTTTAATAGGCGTTCCCTCTCGGGAGCAGGCAGAGGGTTGAGCATGTGCATTTTTTCAAAAAGTACAGAGGGCGGTTCTTTTCTAAAATTTGGGAAAATCCTCCACTATACCTTTAAGGTCATATCGGACTTCAAAAAATTTACTTCCAGCATTAAGTTGTGGCTAAAGACAAATCAAAACTGTAACCATTTTTAACTATTAGTACTATTTTTTTTTTTTTATTTTCCTTGTGTAGTGAGTGAAGGTGTGTGTGTATGAAGAAATGCCTATGATTTTTTCTTTTAATTTCTTTTTTTTTCTTATGTATTTGTTTTATAATTTTATAATGTTCTTAGAAATGCCCAACCAGGGACAAGAGTTGAGAATTAGCTCTAGCTATAAACTCTATATGCTGCGCATCAGTTACAGGCTTTGTATTGTAACTATGTTTGCTTGTATGGTCCCTGTTAAATAAACAGATAATAAAATAATAAGAAGGTTGTGAGTTGACACAGCTCTCCTCCGCCTC
Organism: Perca schrenkii; assembly: GCA_025617405.1. Taxonomy (NCBI): domain Eukaryota; kingdom Metazoa; phylum Chordata; class Actinopteri; order Perciformes; family Percidae; genus Perca; species Perca schrenkii. Next base: position 36,656,715 of record CM046792.1, read on the forward strand.
GAGTCAGATCAGACCTGAACACGACGACTGTTTGGATGCACACAGGTGTGTGAACTCACCTTGAAGCAGTGACGTCAGCACCGGTCTCAGGCTCCATAATGACGACATTCCTGCAAAACAAACCAGAGGAGACGATAAAGCTGCAGCTGTGTGGCAATGACTTCGTTATGTGACCTACTGTTACAAGTTTAACATGTTCAGAAAATAACTTCCCATCAGCTGTGGGAGTTATTGTTGAGTTATCGTGAGACTCCAAATGTAAACAAGAAGAAAAACTGACGAATTATGAAACCACTTAAGCCGACAAAGTGCAAAGTCATTGTAGAGACATATGTGACAGTTTTCAAAACTCCTTTAAAATTCAATTAAAACAGGAAGACAGCAGAAAACCTTCACATTTTAGAGTCTGAAAACAGCATTTTCTGCCATTTTTTTTGCATGAAAAATGTCTTTACCGATAGATTATCAAAATAGTTGCAGATTATTTTCTTATCAATCAACTAATTGATTGCATTGCATTGCAGCTGTAATGTCTGTGAGGCCCCCAAAATACACAGAAACACACTTCAGCTGCTATCGTCCCCACTGCAAAACATTCTGTTGATTTCTGCACCAAACTGGAACATAATTAAAAAAGTGACAAAACTGTGTGTCCTCTGGGTCAATTCGGCTTGATTATCCACACACTTTCAAACTTGGATTGGCTCACATCGCTTGGAGATTATAGGAATAAATATAAAAGAAATGTCGCAAATGACTTTAATTAAGATGCTCTGGTTGTAACACATGCATACCGAAGTATAAGGTAAACCCTCACGATTTCTATAACGTCACAACCGTACTTAACTATTCCTCTATGACTTTCTGGTGAGCGAGGAACCCTTAAATGTCCGATTTTATGAATGGGGATCCTGCAAACCTTAGCCTGTGTGTTGAAAAATGACTTTAATTACGATGATCTGGGTGTAACAGATGCATGCCGAAGTAAAAACTAAAACCTCATGATTTCTATCATGTCTCAAGTCTACTTAATTACTCCTCTGTGACTTTCTGGTGAGCGGAAAACTCTTAAATGTCCGATTTTGTGAATGGAGTCTGGTCCCACTAAAAAGAGCAGAACAAAACAGAAATCCTACTAACTTGAGCCTTTCTTAGCCGATATTTTGACTTGAATTCGGGTGTTGTGGGTGTAACAGATGCATGCCGACGTGAAAGGTAAGCGCTGCTGGTTTCTATCATGTCTCAAGTGTACTTAAATACTCCTCGGTGACTTTCTGGTGAGCGAGGAACTCTTAAATGTCCGATTTTGTGAATGGAGTCTGGTGTCACCTTCGTTCCACTAAGTTAAAAGAGCACATCTGTCTACATGCTAAAAATACATACAACATGGCTAATAGCTAACGCTAACTGACAGAAGACAACACAGAGGTTATCTGGGACATTTTACTTATTTTCTTACCGGCTCAGAGATTCCCGGACAAACTGCCGCCACCGTCAGATTATCAGAGAATATCCGGCTACAAAAAACGGGATTTATATTGTTTGTATATGAGGCTATTTATCGCATTTTGAGTAAAAAAATAAAATCAACCAAGGACTTCACATCCTAACGTGAGCAACATGTGTACCGGAAGTAATTCCGTCAACACAAAAGTGCTTCCGGATTTCCCCCACCAAAATAAGAGACGTGTATTTATTTAACCCTTGTGTTGTCCTCGGGTCAAGTCATAGATATATACACATCTATGGGGTCAAGTCTGACCATAGACTGTATGTTAGTAATAATAATATAATATTAATATTAACAGTCTATGAGTCTGACCACTTATTCAAAGTTTTCTATATCAGAAATGTGGGTTTCTTTCAACAAAATTGCCCAAAAATAACACTGAGCGATCTTCGCAATTAAAATGTTTAAAAATATGTCAAAGAATGTTGATTAAAATGACATAAAAGTGACAAAGTGACATAAAAGCAACAAAAACATTGGAAAAAAGCTTCGAAAACAGCAGAATAAAGCTTTGAAAAAAGTGTCAAACACAACAAGGCTCTAACAATGTTTTAAAAAGTGACAAAAACATTTTTAAAAAAAGCATTAAACAATGTGTCAAAAAATGTGAAAAAAGTGTTGATTTTTGTTTTTGAGCCGGGAAGACAACATGAGAGTTAAGATGTAATATTTGCACATTTTTGAGCCGATTTTGAATAATCTCAAATCTTTTTATGGCTTTTTACTTGAAAATACATTGAATAGCCTAAAATACATTTGTTTGCCAAATATTCAAACAAATCTAAATTGTATGAGTCAACTCTACAAACACGAGGTGCTTCTCAGGTCCCTTAAATTGCCTCCTCGACTCCTCCAAAAACAAAATGTCCATGTCAATAAAACTCTAAAAAGAGACATCAAAAGGCGATACATTTTGAATTTCCCCTTGGGGAACAAAAAAGTATCTATCTATCTATGAAAAAGAATGGAAAAGGTGACAAAAAACATAAAAAATTCAATAAAAGTCTCAAAAAAAAAATAAAAAAATTGGCAAAAACTCCAGAAAAATAGAAACAAAACCTAATAAAAAAAAATGCCAAAAACATCGAAGGAAGCAACAAAAACCTCAAGGCGAGACACTACAGGTGAATAGGGTAACATTTTAAAATAATAGATATCACCATGAAACTTCCTCAGTTGATTACTTACATAAGTATATAAAAAAAATGTATTACAAGTTTTTGAAATGTGTATGTTTAATTATGCAAATTAGGCATTATCTCATTAAATATGCGAGATTTTGCATATATTTTCGGTTGATAGATCTGAACATATGATAAAGCCAGGTGCAAAATTATTTTTTCATTTTGTTTACACACAAGATGAAAACAAAATTACAGAGGGATTTCAGGATATCTGCTTTCATTACCTAGAAAATCCAAATATACTGTCCATAGCCTTAAAAAATCGATTTTCGCCATATTTTTTTGCTTAAAATGTCACATAAATCAGGCCAGGAATGATTTATTAACAAATCCCTCTGTAAATATCTTCAGAATACTGCTAAGTGTATAACTGCAAAGTTTGGTGTACATAGGTGCTACATAGGCGGAGAGGTTTATACTGGAGAATGACAAAAACCTCATTTTGAGAAAACGGCATTTAAAGATTTAAATAGGGGAATTTAATACATTTCTATTGGAAAAATTGCTCAAAAACAGAATAAATGCCCAGGCCCTTAGTAATAATAATACAGAATATTTCAAGCTCATGAAAATTGATTACTTAATAAAATGGCAGGCATATAAGGCCTACAAGTGCAGTAACTCATTGAATTAACATTTGCGTATCATGCACAAAGTTGCCGACAAAACCCACGCTAGACAGTTGTATGGACAGAACAAGACCAACAGTAGATGTCACAGCTTTCTAAAGTCTAATTGTCCACTCCAGCACCATATGTAGGCTAGTTTAGATGTGCTTAGACTCTTGAGCCTATGTTTTACACTGGCAGTTGTGACAGCCTCAGCTTTCTAGATCCTGAGCATATCAGTTTCTCTCATTGAATTGACCATCACAACTGTGCTGTGAAGTGTAATGGCAAAATTACATTTAAGCACAATTCCTTATATTTTTTTTATGTTTAATTCGTACTTTGATTCTCTCACAAATGCTGAAAGAGTCTATCTCATTCCCACATGCAGATTTTGATTCTAACTTTGTGAGACATCCAGTCTGGAACATTATGTGAGCCTGAACCGATAAAGGTACAAGGTCACCCTAAAACTATCTCTAGTTTTCTCATGCCAGTTTAGCTGTAACTGGGGGGATGACACTTGTACAGGGAGGAGGAGGTGAGATGGCTCCAAGATGTCTCTATTGTAATTCTTGATTGTCTTCATGTGTATCAGATTGCCTGTCGAAATTGTAGCGTCATAATAATCCAAGTGCGTATGTACTGTCACTCTGAAGATGCATATAAACCTGGTGTTCCCGTTCACTCATTTGAGAAACTGACTCCACACTGGGCTGCGGCCTTTTGTGAAATCATGTTGATCCTATTTGCAAATATATCTTTTTTAATAAAATACAAAAACCCAACTTGGTTTTAGTCTCAGTCTGTTTTATTTGTTTCAATTTACTAAACTCTCAAACTCTACCCCCTGCTGCTTAAAGGAAACTTCCACGACAGAAGCCACAACTTCTCCATAACAGAAAGCATGGCAGAGTCACCTTCATCAAGGTGAAGATGGCCATACTTAACAGAAAGCATGGCAGAGTCACCTTCATCAAGGTGAAGATGGCCATACTTAACAGAAAGCATGGCAGAGTCACCTTCATCAAGGTGAAGATGGCCATACTTAACAGAAAGCATGGCAGAGGCACCTTCATCAAGGTGAAGATGGCCATATTGCTGCTGCCTCAAGCTTACTTTCCCCACAAAACAGTCCCCTCAGTCAGCCGATGGTGAAGCTGACTAACCAGGCTCCCATCAGCACCGGTTCATAACGACACAACAGAACCAAACTAATTATGAATCATTCAAAAGACCAATATTTAGAACATTGGAGAAAGCAAACCAAGTAGACAAATGTATTATTTGACCACCAACTAGATCAGACTGACAGACAGACAGGTCAGTGAGAGAGAGAGAGAGAGAGAGAGAGAGAGAGAGACAGGCTCAGTGACCACCAGCTGGGTCAGACAGAGATGCATTTCCTCCTCCACTGTGAAAAACTATATTCACTAAGAGAATTACACCTTGGAAAAATACCCCAAAAAATAAAACTTCCCAA
>CM046792.1:36666499-36673999 GCA_025617405.1 Perca schrenkii
ACATCAGACTCAAACTGATTCATCAATTATCAAAATAGTTGGAAATTAATTGGAAAGTTGACAACTTATGGATTTATCTTTGCAGCTCTACAGCTACAGGAAAATGTAGAGAGAGCAGGTTATAGGCAAAAACACACACACACACACATAGAGAGACACACACACACACACACACACATACACACAGACAGACAGAGAGAGACACACACACAGAGACACACACACACACACACAGAGAGACACACACACACACACACAGTCTAAGAACTAAGGAAGTTTTCCTCCTATTGCAGACCTGCCAACCTGTACGCATTTTGCGTAGTAGATACGCATTTTGACATCAAAATACGGTGATACGCTTTGTCACTACGCGAAAATCGTAACGTAACGGTCTGCAGCTGCCGCTGTCAGAAAAACAACAGACGGTGCGTCACTTGATCTCGTGGTGAATTCAAAGTGATTGTTAAATACCCTTTTTCCATCTAATTGTTGTTTTTGTTGTTTACCAGCAATTTACTGGTGAAATAGGTTATTGTTATTACATTTTTAATAAATAACTTAGTATAGGAGGTATCGCTGGACCCGAATATTCGAATATTTGTTCGGTGGGTTGGTGTTCGATTTTAAAATTTGACATTCGAATATTCGGTTTTTTTTTGTTTTTTTTGTTTTATTTATTTTCTGCATTTATCTCTCGTTCACACTCCAGTCCAGTTGGTGGCGGTAATGCACATTTAAGTTGGTTTTGCCAACCGCCAACAAACTACAAAGAAGAAGAAGATCCTGTCGGTACCATAGACAGTATATAATGGACCAATAGACCCCGTTGCTCTGGACGAGACCAGTGGAGGATTTAAGAAGCACTTTTCCGGTGATGGCCAGCTTTACTGCGCAGCCTCCAACTGAGAGAATGTGACGTGAGCAACCTGTCTGAAAGTGTGAAGTCTTCTGGTAGCTGTGCCAAGAGAAATCTCAATCATTCCCAATCTTACAGAGACGGAGAGTGTAGGTATATGTAAGGAGATAACATAGACACAGGCTAATTACTGATCACTAACATGCTAGTTAACATTAGTAATTAAACCTAAACAGCTAATGGAAGTCCAAACTGCCTGTGAGCTTCTCCTGTACTATACGGTAATTCCTGTACTGTGTGACAGTAAGTCTCGTGGTTATGACCCAATCGTTAGCCTATTTTTATCAAAGCGTCTGCTACGGAGCCATAACGTGAGCTACAAGGTAATGGAGCCTTTTATACATTGTCGTGTTTCTTTAGAAATAAACAACGGACAAATAGAGTCTTTAAACGCTTCAGATGTAAAGTTATTCTCAGTCAAGTGACGTAAAAAAAAAATGGCGGTCAGTGGAATGTTAACAGGAGGTGATGGCCAGTTAGCAACAAAATGGCGCCACGATGGCTCGAGTTCTGAAGCGAAGCTTACCCCCTTGGTCGGTACACAATGACGCCCACTTCGAGCATTTAGCGAGCTGGGCAGAGAAGCCAGCGGCGAATGAAGCCATTCTATAGGGATGTGAGGAAGTTCTTTTCATCTGCAGCTGACTACATGCTTTTCAAATTTCCATTTGGGGATGAGCTGCTTATGCATGCTGTTGGGGCCGACATAGAGAAGAGGCAATCAGGGAAATTCTGTTCTGTTGACCTTCTTCATCAGCCGCTTTCCTTCCATTTTGCCGGAGAGTGTAACAGTGGATCAGGTAGAGCAGGGGTGTCAAACTCAACTTCCCAGAAGGCCACACTGGAAAAGGATAATCGCATCAAGGGCCAGACATGTAGAGTGCTTTTATTTTGAAAACGCCAAATATCTTTGACTGTATAGACGTGTTTCCTGTTTACAAACATTACAGGGTGCGTGCACATACAATGGGCAGAAAGACAGATTGGTGAGCTGGTTCGATAATGCAAACGCATTTTTGTCTCAGTGCACATTGTCTTAGTCCCTTCATTTCGTCATGGTATTTATATAACACATACTATATGCTCTTACAAAGCTAACGTTTTTGACTGATTACAATTTAATCATTTGTTGTGAGCTGGAGAGCTCTCGTTACGAGGAAGCTAGCTATAGCTCTGTTTGCCATTCATTCCAATGGGGAAACATCGCTGCTAGAATTTCGACATGCATTCCGGTGGCGTATTCCTTTAAGCTTTCCTTATTGTTTGTATATAACTGCTGACTCAATAAAACATGATTTTAGTTGGATCTGTTTGTCGGTCTTTAATTTTGCAGTGTTACTGTGATATATATGTATGGCTATAATGATCATTGTAGGCCCGTGTTAGCAGCAGGGTTACTCCTGAGTGTACCCTTATGGTTGGTTTATGCCTTAAAATAATGGCCAGGATTTCTGGGAAAAGGTACGATATGTTAGTTTCAAAACATCACTGCAGGTTGATTGTTTTTAGCAACAGAGGTTGATTGTGGGCGAGAGGGCGACAACACTGTCTTGGTTAGCTCGCAGAAGCTCTAATGCCACTGTCTCGGCAACGTTAGCTAATGTAGGCTAACTATAGCCAGTTAGCTTTGTATGTAACGTAACAAAAACCCACCCATCTCAGAGGAGCGAAGCTTAATATTTCAGTCAATAAAGTTATGTACAAAATGAGCACTAACGCCACAGGTCTTATCTTGGCAACGTGGACGCAGACGACTGCCTTCGGAGTTTACTATATCGATATAGTAAACTCCGAAGGCAGTCGTAGGCTAGGCTAGTAGGCTAGGCTAACACTGTTGCGCTAACGCAAACATCGGCGTAGCTTTAGCTAGCTGTCTAAACTTGTCTCGAGTACCACAGCCCTGACCGGTAGATATCACTGAGCTGAACAACAACAAGCTGCATCTTTTCTGATTGATACAATGGGAGCCTGACTCTTGCATATGACCCCAATCAGCCCCTCTTACGGCTTGAAACTATAGACCCTTTGCACGTGACGTCACACTCTACTCCCGCGAATTATGAACGCCATGACGGACGGCGGAAGAGCCATTCTGTAGACGGACGGCGAGTCAAACTTATGAGTCAAAACGAGTGTGTTCGCTGTTCTTGTTCTCACATACACAATCTGCAGAGTAATCCTCACCAACACAAGCATGTATATGTATTACCTTTCTGTTTTAAATGACTGATAAATAATAATAATAAAACTTCCTCACCCAGCTGCCGTGCTAACCAGCTGTTCCTGCTAACAGGTCCCACATAGCTATATAGTTATTCAGTGACCTAGCTACATATCCCCAAAAGTAAGCTGTTCCCTTGATCATTTAACTTAACACACATACAAAAAATATTGCTTAAATTAAAGATGACATGGCACGGAAACTAGCTTCAAAAGGGCCAAACAACTGGATTAAATGCGGGTTTGCGGAGCTCCTACCCCGGTTAGCCGACCAGCTAGATGCAGCCAGAGCCATATCACTCTGCTAGCTTTGGACTGCTCGCTAGCTGCTGCCCATCGCGTCGAAATATCCACCGGTCAGCAGCGAATATAATCACAGACAAGACGATGGCTAGCTAGGTGTTACATTATGTGTGGTTAATACTGATCATAGACACTCCGTGATTTACTGCATTGATTAACGTGTGATGTACTATTTCCCAGAGCTGGGATGCGTTCAGGGATCCATTAGAAAGATGCATTGGCTCAGCCAGTGAACAACGGTACGTGCCTGTAGCTAGCTTGCCCTGCTAGCTGATAGCCGTTAGCTGCCGTCCTGTGAGTGTATTCAGACAGGCTTCTGTGATAAACATCCCAATAATAATCCACGGTGGTGTGGCTATGTCCTCCAGAGGACAGGTCATCATGTCAGGTCTGGAAGTGTATCTCTCCCCCCAAAAAAGTGCGGTAGTAGCTGCTTGTTGTAGCAGGAAAAGGTAAACAGTAGTGTGCCGATCGGAGCGTAGTGTGTGAAGAGTGAAGGGCAGATTTGTTTACAAGGGAAGAAGCTTTGAGTAACGTAACTATGGAGAACACGGCAGATGCTTGCTGCTCTGAGCGCAAGCGGTAACTGGAGGACATAGCCACACCACCGCCACTCCATGGGTTGTTATTGGGATATTTATCACAGAAGCCTGGCTGACTACACTCACCCATTGACATATCACTCACCGGACGGCAGCTAACGGCTAGCGGGGCAAGCTAGCTACCGGCAGGATCGAGACAGGGACCAGGGTAGGTGAATGTAAACAATGTCTGAAGAAGCCATAAAGAAGAAGATATTAGTAGTAGTAGTAGTAGTAGTATTGCAGTTTATTTAGTGTTATTTATTTGAAACTAATGAAACTTTCCGCTCGTCTACTACAATGTTTAGCTTGGGCTTCCGGTGATTCTGCCGTCCGTCATGGCGTCGTCACGTGGTCGTGGTCACGTGTTTGCAAAGGGTCTATAACCTCCGCCGGTTTTTGGCAAAGGCATGCTTCCCCCTAGGTGTGTTAAACAACAGGCACCCATCACTGGCTCTGTTTGTACAATTAACTACGCAACAACTCCATGGCATTTTGACTTACGCTATGCCTCTACTAGCTAGCTACACAACACGTCTTCTTTCTGCCCGCCGGTTGCGTGCGCAAGCAGTGATGACGTTGCCGAGAAACCCATGTATTATTCCATGTCTCATATAGTCTTCTCACTTACAGTTTGGTCCTTATAAAGCCCTAAGCGCCTAGCAAATAGTTCCTTAGAAAATCTTAGAATTTAGCAAATCAAGCAAAACAAAGGTTACATTTTAAAAGTCGACTCACAGCCAACCTGTTTCCCAGCTTTAATTTCGAAAACTCTCTGCTTCTCTGGGAATTTCTGGGAGTCTCAAAGTCAGCAAATCTACCAAATTCTGTGTTGTGTAGTTGCCGTTTGAAAAACAGCTTCCTGTCTTTTTGTTTTGGTGCAGGACTAGGCGGGCCGACATTTATCGTGAACCTATATTTATATGGGGGCCGGATCAAAACCTGCCAGGGGCCGGGTTTGGCCCGCGGGCCTTGAGTTTGACACATGTGAGGTAGAGGATGTGTTCAGGATGTATCAAACCACCAGCTTTGATTCCAGCATCCTCAGGAAACGTATTGATGAGGCCTGGAGAGACATCGAGACCAGGAGGTCTTCGCCAACCTCTCAGCTACTATACTAGTAATATTCCATAGCAATGCTGACTGTGAGAGGGGTTTTCAGTCTTGTTACCAAGAACAAGACCCAATACAGAGCCAGCCTGAGCACTGATATGATCAGTGCTTTGGTTATGAAAAAGGTGAGCATGGCTGCCAAGGCAAGGCAAGGCAAGGCAGCTTTAAAGCTTTAAAAATGTTCAGATGACACTGCTTTAGTGGGTCTACTTAATCAGGGTGATGATCTTGCTTACAGAAGGGAGGTGCAGTCTTTTTACACCTGGTGTCAGTCTAACTTTATGAAACTGAATGTAGGAAAGACCAAAGAACTTGTTATTGATTTTAGGAAGAAAAAAGAGAAGGTCCTTCCAGTTACAATTAATGGCCAGTTGATTGAAATTGTGCAATCATATCAATTTTTAGGTGTACATATGGACGAAAAATTAAACTGGAAGGAGAATACGAATGTCATAATGAAGAAGGCTCAGTCGAGACTGTTCTTTTTGAGAAAACTTAGATCATTTAACATCAGCACAAAGCTCTTAAATGTTTTTTATCAAGGGATTTTGGCTAGTGTTCTTTTTTACTCTGTTCAAAGGACTCAGAAGCTCTTTCAGTGAGCGATTGGTAATGCCTCGGTGCTCTAGTGAGCTCATGAGAAGGTCTTATGTTCCTGCAGCGGATAGATATTTTAACCAACACTGTTAACCGTTGGATATTATTCTTGTCTTCTGTAGTGTTTGTTTTTTACATTCAGGTATTGTGAAATTGAATTTTTCTTAAAATTGTGTCTCTTTACTAGGGTCTATTAGTCTCCTAATCCAGAATTATTTATTTATTTATTTGTCTGCTAATTGTGTATTGTGTTCGATTGCTGTATGGTTGGTGGCAAATCAGTTTCCCTATCGGGATTAATAAAGTTTTTCAATTCAATTCAATTCAATTTGTATAGCACATTTCAGCAACAAGGCAATTCAAAGTGCTTTACGTGAAACATTAAAAACAGTTAGAAAACAATTAAAAACAATTTCAAAGCATTAATACAATTAACAACAATTTAAGATCATTAAAAGACAAGAATAAAATGTACAGTGCAGTATAAGAATTTTAAAGAAAGAGCAGTTAAAAATAGGTTATTTAAAGAAAGGCAACATTAAAAAGATATGTCTTCAGCCTGGATTTAAAAGAACTGAGAGTTGCAGCGGACCTGCAGGTTTCTGGGAGTTTGTTCCAAAGATGTGGAGCATAAAAACTGAACCCTGTTTAGTTCTGACTCTGGGGACAACAAGTAGACCTGTCCCAGACCACCTGAGAGGTCTGGGTGGGTCATAATATAGTAGACCTGTCCCAGACCACCTGAGAGGTCTGGGTGGGTCATAGTGTAGCAGACCTGTCCCAGACCACCTGAGAGGTCTGGGTGGGTCATAGTGTAGCAGACCTGTCCCAGACCACCTGAGAGGTCTGGGTGGGTCATAGTGTAGTATGACCTGTCCCAGACCACCTGAGAGGTCTGGGTGGGTCATAGTGTAGTATGACCTGTCCCAGACCACCTGAGAGGTCTGGGTGGGTCATAGTGTAGTATGACCTGTCCCAGACCACCTGAGAGGTCTGGGTGGGTCATAGTGTAGTATGACCTGTCCCAGACCACCTGAGAGGTCTGGGTGGGTCATAGTGTAGTATGACCTGTCCCAGACCACCTGAGAGGTCTGGGTGGGTCATAGTGTAGTAGACCTGTCCCAGACCACTGGAGAGGTCTGGGTGGGTCATAGTGTAGTAGCAGTTTAGAAATGTATTTTGGCCCTAAACCGTTTAGTGATTTATAAACCAGCAAAAGTATTTTGAAATCAATTCTTTGAGGCACTGGAAGCCAGTGTAGAGACTTCAGAACTGGAGTGATGTGATCCACTTTCCTGGTTTTAGTGAGGACTCGAGCAGCAGCGTTCTGAATCAGCTGCAGCTGTCTGATTTTTTAGGGAGACCTGTAAAGACACCGTTACAGTAGTCGAGTCTACTGAAGATAAAAGCATGGACAAGTTTTTCCAGATCCTGTTGAGACATAAGTCCTTTAACCCTTGATATATTTTTAAGGTGATAATAGGTAGATTTTGTAATTGTCTTAATGTGGCTGTTAAAATTCAGGTCTGAGTCCATGACTACACCAAGATTTCTGGCTGCCACATGGAGGGCTTCAGCGACAGGCTTCTGAGGAAGGCCAAGGCAGCTACCTGTGAGGCAACACCGTCTAGAGCAGCTGCCACTGCCACAAGTGATACAACTCAACAGGAAAATGTTTATTTAGAAATGACATGGCACCGCTTCAGTGATTGTATCTTTCAATAGTTTGCCAGTTGTCAATGTTCAAATGGACATATTTTCTTCTGTGAG
>CM046792.1:36678999-36688999 GCA_025617405.1 Perca schrenkii
ACACACACACAGACAGACACACACATACACACACACATATACAAAGACACACACACACACACACACACACACACACACAAACACAGATACAAAGATACAAAGACACACACACACACAGACAAAGACACACACACACACACACACACACACACAAACACAGATACAAAGATACAAAGACACACACACACACAGACAAAGACACACACACACACACACACACACACACACGCACACACACACACCTGTCTACGGGCCTGTACAATACCTACAACACAACTTTCCTTGTAATTTCCTTCCTGTTGTTGTTGTTGTGTGTCCTCCAGGGTCTGAAGACCGCCTCCTTCTACTTCCCTGGCGGCGCGGCGAACTACAGCGGCCAGGCGGTCGACCGCGTGCGCGTGACGGACGCCGGTCACCCGGACGACAACGAGACGGAGTGGCGGCAGAACATCGACGCGGTGATGAGCTGGTTCGCCGAGGAGGACTTCGACCTGGTGACGCTGTACTACGGCGAGCCGGACAACGTGGGCCACGCCCGCGGCCCGGACACCCCGGAGAGGAAGCAGATCATCCGGCAGATCGACCGCACCGTGGGCTACCTGAGGGACGCCATCGGGCGCCACGGGCTCCGCGACAGCCTCAACGTCATCATCACCTCCGACCACGGCATGACCACCGTCAAGAAGCGCCCGCAGGTCTGCTGCTGTAGGGTGGTTAGGGGGTCAGATGTACACACACAGAGATACACACAGAGATACAGACACACAGAGATATACACACAGAGATACACACACAGAGACACACACAGAGAGACATACACACAGAGATATAGACACACAGAGATACACACAGAGAGACATACACACAGAGATATAGACACACAGAGATACACACAGAGAGATACACACACAGAGATACAGACACACAGAGATACACACAGAGAGACATACACACAGAGATACAGACACACAGAGATATACACACAGAGATACACACACAGAGATATAGACACACAGAGATATACACACAGAGAGACACAGAGATACACACACAGAGAGAGATACACACACAGATATAGACACACACAGAGACAAACAGAGATACACACACAGAGAGAGACACACACACACACAGATATAGACACACACAGAGACACACACAGAGACACACACAGAGACACACACACAGAGACATACACACACAGATATACACACACAGAGACACACACACAGAGACACACAGACATAGACACACACACAGAGACATAGACACACAGACACAGACAGACACACACAGAGATACACACACAGATATAGACACACACAGAGACATAGACACAGACAGAGACACACACAGACAGAGACACACACAGACAGAGACACACACAGAGACACACACACAGAGACATACACACACAGATATACACACACAGAGACACACACACAGAGACACACAGACATAGACACACACACAGAGACATAGACACACAGACACAGACAGACACACACACAGAGACACACACAGAGACATAGACACACACAGACAGAGACACACACAGACAGAGACACACACAGAGACACACACACACAGAGACACACACACAGAGACACACAGACACACACACAGAGACACACAGACACACACACAGAGACACACACACAGACACACACACAGAGACACACACAGAGAAATACACACACAGAGACACACAGACACACACACAGAGACACACACACACACACACACAAAAACACAGACTCACACACACACACAGACGGACAGACACTGGCCCAATCCCAAAGTCCGGACTCACGGACTTTGGTGCTGCGTTCTCGCGAAATTCGTCAGGGCTTAGGGTTGTCCCAATGTGGAATTTCAAAGGGCGTGAGGGTTTGAGTACACACTTACCGAGCCCCTTTCCGTGAGTCTGCATCGATGCAGACTTCACCAAAGGGAATTACCCACAGTTCAAAGCGTTGTGACGTTTACCGCGGAGACGATAGGGAAATCCGGAAATTACGAAGGTAAACAACAGCACGACACGCGACCATGGAGCGGACCAACCTGGTGTCCAGCTGGTAAAACAAGAGTTTGGAATCAGGCAGCCGTCTCCTGGGCCTCGGCCGTGTGGAAAGCAACAAACTTAAAAGGAAAATTCCCAAACCGGCAAGTGTCAGCAACATCTTTGTTATTAAACGTCGCCAAGGTAACGTGTGATCTCGTGAAGCGCTGTCCCGATCCCATTTATACCTATCTGAGCCCATGTGGCCTCACACACTCGCTCACTTAGTACCTGAGATCAATTAAGTCTGTGAGTTCTTAGTCCTTAGTCCTCAGGGCTCACTTTGGGATTGGGCCTGAGACACACAGAGACATAGACACACAGATATAGACACACACAGAGACACACACAGAGACACACAGAGATACACACAGAGACACACACAGAGACACACAGAGACATAGACACACAGATATAGACACACACAGAGACACACACAGAGACACACAGAGATACACACACAGAGAGAGACACACACACACACACACACACACAGATATAGACACACACAGAGACACACACAGAGACACACACACAGAGAGAGACACACACACACACACACACAGATATAGACACACACAGAGACACACAGACATACACACACAGAGAGAGACACACACACACAGAGACACACACAGAGACACACACACAGAGACATACACACACAGAGACACACACACAGACACAGACAGACACACACACAGAGACACACACAGAGACACACAGAGATGCACACACAGAGAGATACACACACAGAGAGAGACACACAGAGACACAGAGACACACACACAGAGACACACACACAGAGACACACACACAGACACACACACAGACACACACACACAGACACACACACACAGACACAGAGACACACACAGAGACACACAGACACATACACACACACACACACACACACACACAAAAACACAGACTCACACACACACACACACAGAGACACACACACACACAGAGACATACACACACAGAGACACACCGACATAGACACAGAGACATACACAAACAGAGACACACACACACAAAAACACAGACTCACACACACACACAGAGACATACACACACAGAGACACACCGACATAGACACAGAGACACACAGACACACACACAGAGACACACACACACACACACACACACACAAAAACACAGACTCACACACACACACAGAGACATACACACACAGAGACACACCGACATAGACACAGAGACACACAGACACACACACAGAGACACACACACACACACACACAAAAACACAGACTCACACACACACACAGAGACATACACACACAGAGACACACCGACATAGACACAGAGACACACAGACACACACACAGAGACACACACACACACACACACACAAAAACACAGACTCACACACACACACAAAAAAACAGACACACACACACACAAAGAGACATACGCACACAGTCACACACACACAAGCAGATACACACAGACAATCACACACACACACACACACACACACACACAAACACACATATACACACACACACAAAAACAGACACACACAGACACACACACACACACACACAGAGAGACACACACACACACACTCACACACTCACTCACACACACACACACACACAGACACACACACATACACACACACACAGACAAAGACACACACACACACACACACATATAACAATGTGTAGTTATTCCATACAGTGTAGTTATAACATGTGTTGTTATAACATGTGTTGTTATAACATAAAGTGTAGTTATAACATAAAGTGTAGTTATAACATAAAGTGTAGCTATAACATGTGTTGTTATAACATATGTGTAGCTATAACATGTGTTGTTATAACATACAGCGTAGCTATAACATGTGTTGTTATAACATACAGCGTAGCTATAACATGTGTTGTTATAACATGTGTTGTTATAACATACAGCGTAGCTATAACATGTGTTGTTATAACATGTGTAGTTATAACATAAAGTGTAGTTATAACATGTGTTGTAACAAGGTGGACGAGATCATCCTGAACAAGTACCTGGACTTGCTGAAGCTCGCCAGCTTTGAGATCCTGGACTACGGCGGCTTCGGGATCCTGACCCCGCGGCCGGGCAGGGAGCAGGAAGTGTTCGATGCCCTGTCCCGCGCGCCCAACCTGACCGTGTACCGGAAACACGAGCTCCCCGAGAGCTTCCGGCTGGCCAGGAGCCAGCGCCTGCCGCCCATCGTGGTGGTCGCCGATCTGGGCTTCAACCTGAACTCCGTGAGTCTCTTTTCACGAAGGTTTCGGCAAAAGAATTTCTAATAAGGGTTGCAGTTCCACCAGAGTTCCTTAGTCTCCTGAGAACCAAGGAAAAACATTTAGTTTTTCCTAATCATATTTTTTTGTGATTCCATACCTGTTTAAAGGAACACGCCGACTTATTGGGACTTTATCTTATTCAACGTAACCCCCAGAGTAAGACAAGTCCATACATACCCTTCTCATCTCCGTGCGTGCTGTAACGCTGTCTGACGGCTCCAGCGGCATCAGGCCAGCACAGAACATGCAGGTGAATGGTTCCAGTAATCCTACTGCTCCGAATATGTGACAAAATAACACCAACATGTTCCTATTTACATGTTGTGATTTATAGAGTCACAGCGTGTACAAAAAACAACATAACATGAGACACAGCTGTCTTCTAACTGTAAACAAACCGGGAACTATATTCTCAAGCGGAAGAATATAGTACTTGGGCGGAGTGATATGCTCACAGCAAGCCTGTCTGAGAATATAGTTCCCGGTTTGTTTGCTGTTAGAAGACGGCTGTGTCTCATGTTACGTTGTTTTTTGTACACGCTGTGACTCTACAAATCACAACATGTAAATAGGAACATGTTGGCGTTATTTTGTCACTTTTGTCACAATTCGGAGCAGTAGGCTAGTTGGAACCTGTTACCTGCAGGATCTGTGCTAGGCTAAGCTAATGCTGGAGCCGTCAGACAGCGTTACAGCACGCACGGAGATGAGAAGGGTATGTATCGACTTGTCTTACTCTGGGGGTTACGGTGAATAAGACAAAGTCCCAATAAGTCGGCGTGTTCCTTTAAGGTTAAAAAAAACATCTTACAATTTAAATTCTTTTATTTTTATTTATTTAAAGAATGTGCACTGTAGTGGACAACAGGATCATTTGAGTATGAAAATAGACACATTTCAACATGGCATCATGACTTTGCGTAAATATACACGCCACTTTCATAAAGCCAAATGGCGTTGTTATTGTACGCCATTTTCAGCTATCCACGTGTACGATACACGCTGTATACAGCTGATGTAAACATACCCACCACGTGGCCTCGCCACGTTGCGCGTTATCGCGAGAACGCGCAACGTACTATCGCTAGAACGTCACACGCCTGTTAAAAAAATGGTTGTGTTTAGGAAAAGAACACAGGGAAAGGCTTTAGTAACAAAACAGTGACAAAAACACAAAAAATAACGACAAAAACACGCTTAGGAACACAACAAATGGTTGGGTTTAGGAAAGAAACATTGGGTAAGGCTTATTAAAACAAAAACTTAAAAAAAAACGGCAAAAAACGGCCGAAAAATCACCACACGCGAACCCAGCTCTCCTGGGTGAAAAAAACTACAATCAAATCTGAGGTTTCTCAACAACAATCGGGTGAAAGAGACACATTTAGCCATCTAGCTCCATAGACTCCCATTCATTTAGCCGTCTAGCTCCATAGAGTCCCATTCATTTAGCCGTCTAGCTCCATAGAGTCCCATTCATTTAGCCGTCTAGCTCCATAGAGTCCCATTCATTTAGCCGTCTAGCTCCATAGACTCCCATTCATTTAGCCGTCTAGCTCCATAGACTCCCATTCATTTAGCCGTCTAGTTCCATAGACTCCCATTCATTTAGCCGTCTAGCTCCATAGAGTCCCATTCATTTAGCCGTCTAGCTCCATAGACTCCCATTCATTTAGCCGTCTAGCTCCATAGAGTCCCATTCATTTAGCCGTCTAGCTCCATAGAGTCCCATTCATTTAGCCGTCTAGCTCTACAGACTCCCATTCATTTAGCAGTCTAGTTCCATAGACTCCCATTCATTTAGCCGTCTAGCTCTACAGACTCCCATTCATTTAGCCGTCTAGCTCCATAGACTCCCATTCATTTAGCCGTCTAGCTCCATAGACTCCTAGCCGTCTAGCTCCATAGACTCCCATTCATTTAGCCGTCTAGCTCCATGGACTCCTAGCCGTCTAGCTCCATAGACTCCCATTCATTTAGCCATCTAGCTCCATAGACTCCCATTCATTTAGCCGTCTAGCTCCATAGAGTCCCATTCATTTAGCCATTTAGCCGTCTAGCTCCATAGACTCCCATTCATTTAGCAGTCTAGCTCCATAGACCCCCCAGTGGAACTGTGGTGGAACTGCAACCAAATTCGGTACAATGGGGCTGAATAGGGAGTGAACAGGCTTTGGTTTCGGGGAGTTTTTTTGTGATTGTTGCAGGCAAAAATCCTTGATTATGCGGCACGTTTTCTTACTTACAACAGTTTACTCGAAACTTAATTTTTTACACTTTTTAACGTTTTGAAATCGTCGTAATTCCGTTTCTTCCTCCGTTTTAGAGATTCATCGTCTACGTGAACAAAGGCGACCACGGCTACCATAACGGAGAGATGGACATGAAGATGATCTTCAGGGCCTTCGGACCCAACTTCAAGAAGAACTTTGTGTCCGAGCCGTTCGACAGCATCCACATCTACCCTCTGATGTGTAAA
The DNA here is from genome assembly GCA_025617405.1 of Perca schrenkii. Taxonomy (NCBI): domain Eukaryota; kingdom Metazoa; phylum Chordata; class Actinopteri; order Perciformes; family Percidae; genus Perca; species Perca schrenkii. Next base: position 36,685,844 of record CM046792.1, read on the forward strand.
GTGCTGCAGATCGAACCGGCGCCGCACAACGGGTCTCTGGCGCAGACCAAGGACCTGCTGCTGCACAGCGGTGAGTCCCTGAAGGTCAGGGGGCGGAGCCTTGAACCAGAAGGTTAGGGGGCGGAGCCTTGAACCAGAAGGTCAGGGGGTGGAGTCTTGAACTAGAAGGTCAGGGGGCGGAGCCTCGAACCAGAAGGTCAGGGGGTGGAGTCTTGAACCAGAAGGTCAGGGGGCGGAGCCTTGAACCAGAAGGTCAGGGCGTGGAGTCTTGAACCAGAAGGTCAGGGGGCGGAGCCTCGAACTAGAAGGTCAGGTGGTGGAGCCTTGAACCAGAAGGCCAGGGGCGTTGCCTTGAACTAGAAGGTCAGGGGCAGAGCCTTGAACAAGAAGGTCAGGGGCGGAGCCTTGAACTAGAAGGTCTGGAGCAGAGCCTTGAACTAGAAGGTCTGGGGCAGAGCCTTGAACTAGAAGGTCTGGGGTGGAGCCTTGAACCAGAAGGTCAGGGGGTGGAGCCTTGAACCAGAAAGTCAGGGGGCGGAGCCTCGAACCAGAAAGTCAGGGGGTGGAATCTTGAACCAGAAGGTCAGGGGCGGAGCCTTGAACCAGAAGGTCAGGGGGTGGAGTCTTGAACTAGAAGGTCAGGGGGCGGAGCCTCGAACCAGAAGGTCAGGGGGTGGAGTCTTGAACCAGAAGGTCAGGGGGCGGAGCCTTGAAACAGAAGGTCAGGGGGTGGAGTCTTGAACCAGAAGGTCAGGGGGCGGAGCCTCGAACTAGAAGGTCAGGTGGTGGAGCCTTGAACCAGAAGGTCAGGGGCAGAGCCTTGAACTAGAAGGTCAGGGGCGGAGCCTTGAACTAGAAGGTCTGGGGCAGAGCCTTGAACTAGAAGGTCAGGGGCGGAGCCTCGAACCAGAAGGTCAGGGGGTGGAGTCTTGAACCAGAAGGTCAGGGGGCGGAGCCTTGAACCAGAAGGTCAGGGCGTGGAGTCTTGAACCAGAAGGTCAGGGGGCGGAGCCTCGAACTAGAAGGTCAGGTGGTGGAGCCTTGAACCAGAAGGCCAGGGGCGTTGCCTTGAACTAGAAGGTCAGGGGCAGAGCCTTGAACAAGAAGGTCAGGGGCGGAGCCTTGAACTAGAAGGTCTGGAGCAGAGCCTTGAACTAGAAAGTCTGGGGCAGAGCCTTGAACTAGAAGGTCTGGGGTGGAGCCTTGAACCAGAAGGTCAGGGGGTGGAGCCTTGAACCAGAAAGTCAGGGGGCGGAGCCTCGAACCAGAAGGTCAGGGGGTGGAGCCTTGAACCAGAAGGTCAGGGGCGGAGCCTCGAACCAGAAGGTCAGGGGGTGGAGTCTTGAACTAGAAGGTCAGGGGGCGGAGCCTCGAACCAGAAGGTCAGGGGGTGGAATCTTGAACCAGAAGGTCAGGGGCGGAGCCTCGAACCAGAAGGTCAGGGGGTGGAGTCTTGAACTAGAAGGTCAGGGGGCGGAGCCTCGAACCAGAAGGTCAGGGGGTGGAGTCTTGAACCAGAAGGTCAGGGGGCGGAGCCTTGAACCAGAAGGTCAGGGGGTGGAGTCTTGAACCAGAAGGTCAGGGGGCGGAGCCTCGAACTAGAAGGTCAGGTGGTGGAACCTTGAACCAGAAGGTCAGGGGTGGAGCCTTGAACTAGAAGGTCAGGGGCAGAGCCTTGAACTAGAAGGTCAGGGGCGGAGCCTTGACCTAGAAGGTCTGGGGCAGAGCCTTGAACTAGAAGGTCAGGGGCGGAGCCTTGAACTAGAAGGTCTGGGGCGGAGCCTTGAACTAGAAGGTCTGGGGTGGAGCCTTGAACCAGAAGGTTAGGGGGCGGAGCCTTGAACCACAAAGTCAGGGGGCGGAGCCTCGAACCAGAAGGTCAGGGGGTGGAGCCTTGAACCAGAAGGTCAGGGGGTGGAGTCTTGAACTAGAAGGTCAGGGGGCGGAGCCTCGAACCAGAAGGTCAGGGGGTGGAGTCTTGAACCAGAAGGTCAGGGGGCGGAGCCTTGAACCAGAAGGTCAGGGGGTGGAGTCTTCAACCAGAAGGTCAGGGGGCGGAGCCTCGAACTAGAAGGTCAGGTGGTGGAGCCTTGAACCAGAAGGTCAGGGGTTGGAGTCTTGAAGAAGAAGGTCAGGGGGCGGAGTCTCCAACCAGAAGGTTAGGGAGCGGAGCTACAAACCAGTGTAGTTTTAACTAGCTAACGGTAGGCTAACGTTACCTGCTGTCGAGTGTAGTGTTAACTAGCTAACGGTAGGCTAACGTTACCTCCTGTGGAGTGTAGTTTTAACTAGCTAACGGTAGGCTAACTTAATTTAATTAGTTTATTTGTCAGGGACAACGTACAAAATACATTAATCTTACAAAAATATGTTTTGTACCAGAGTTAACTAATGCTAGTTTCCATCTGCAGTCCCAACGTTACTTGCTGTCAGGTGTAGTGTTAACTAGCTAACGGTAGGCTAACGTCACCTCCTGTCGAGTGTAGTGTTAACTAGCTAACGGTAGTCTAACGTTACCTGCTGCCAAGTGTAGTGTTAACTAGCTAACGGTAGGCTAACGTTACCTCCTGTCGAGTGTAGTGTTAACTAGCTAACGGTTGGCTAACGTTACCTGCTGTCAGGTGTAGTGTTAACTAGCTAACGGTAGTCTAACGTTACCTGCTGTCAGGTGTAGTGTTAACTAGCTAACGGTAGGCTAACGTTACCTCCTGTCGAGTGTAGTGTTAACTAGCTAACGGTTGGCTAACGTTACCTGCTGTCAGGTGTAGTGTTAACTAGCTAACGGTAGGCTAACGTTACCTGCTGTTGAGTGTAGTGTTAACTAGCTAACGGTAGGCTAACGTTACCTGCTGTTGAGTGTAGTGTTAACTAGCTAGCAGTAGGCTAACGTTACCTGCTGTCAGGTGTAGCGTTACCGTAACTCAGGGGTGTCAAACTCAATTTCCCAGAGGGCCACGCTGGAAAATAAGAATCACATCAAGGGCCAGACATGTGACATATGTGTTTATTTAATCAAAAAAGTCAAATATCTTTGACTGTATTATTGCACGTGTCGTATAGTCTTCTCACTCACAGTTCGGTCCACATAAAGTCCTAAAGAAGTCAGGGAAAAGTTCCTCAGCCATCAGAGGAAAAGAAGAGCCCTAAAACGTTGGA
>CM046792.1:36696499-36703999 GCA_025617405.1 Perca schrenkii
AAGAGGTTTTAACATTAAAAAAGGCACATTAAAATAATGTTGTGCTGTAAATGGGTTCAGGATTTTAAAAAGCTGTCAATCAAATGTCGGGACCAATTTTTAAGGCCCGATTACAGCTCTAATTTACATATTAGAGGGACCACTAAGGTCTATATAAAAGAGACTTCAGATACAGTATTAGAGGACCACTAAGGTCTATATAAAAGAGACTTCAGATACAGTATTAGGGGACCACTAAGGTCTATATAAAAGAGACTTCAGATACAGTATTAGGGGGACCACTAAGGTCTATATAAAAGAGACTTCAGATACAGTATTAGGGGACCACTAAGGTCTATATAAAAGAGACTTCAGATACAGTATTAGGGGACCACTAAGGTCTATATAAAAGAGACTTCAGATACAGTATTAGGGGACCACTAAGGTCTATATAAAAGAGACTTCAGATACAGTATTAGGGGACCACTAAGGTCTATATAAAAGAGACTTCAGATACAGTATTAGGGGACCACTAAGGTCTATATAAAAGAGACTTCAGATACAGTATTAGGGGACCACTAAGGTCTATATAAAAGAGACTTCAGATACAGTATTAGGGGGACCACTAAGGTCTATATAAAAGAGACTTCAGATACAGTATTAGGGGACCACTAAGGTCTATATAAAAGAGACTTCAGATACAGTATTAGGGGACCACTAAGGTCTATATAAAAGAGACTTCAGATACAGTATTAGGGGGACCACTAAGGTCTATATAAAAGAGACTTCAGATACAGTATTAGGGGACCACTAAGGTCTATATAAAAGAGACTTCAGATACAGTATTAGGGGACCACTAAGGTCTATATAAAAGAGACTTCAGATACAGTATTAGGGGACCACTAAGGTCTATATAAAAGAGACTTCAGATACAGTATTAGGGGACCACTAAGGTCTATATAAAAGAGACTTCAGATACAGTATTAGGGGACCACTAAGGTCTATATAAAAGAGACTTCAGATACCACTAAGGTCTATATAAAAGAGACTTCACCTCCTTCTCCTTCTTCTTCTTGTCGTCGTCCTTCTTCTTCTTGCTCTCCGGTATCAGGTCGTCCAGCCAGCTCAGCTCTCTCTTAGTGAAGCAGAAATCCAGAAGCTTCCGGATAAACACCAGCGCCAGAACCTGCAGCAACAATAGAGTAGTTATTGGGTTTAAACTGGGCCAGAACCTGCAGCAACAACAGACCAGTTATTGGGTTTAAACTGGGCCGGAACATTCAGCAAAAACAGACGAGTTATTGGATTTAAACTGGGCCAGAACCTGCAGCAACAACAGACCAGTTATTGGGTTTAAACTGGGCCAGAACCTGCAGCAACAACAGACCCGTTATTGGGTTTAAACTGGGCCAGAACCTGCAGCAAAAACAGACCAGTTATTGGGTTTAAACTGGGCCAGAACCTGCAGCAAAAACAGACCAGTTATTGGGTTTAAACTGGGCCAGAACCTGCAGCAACAACAGACCAGTTATTGGGTTTAAACTGGGCCAGAACCTGCAGCAACAACAGACCAGTTATTGGGTTTAAACTGGGCCAGAACCTGCAGCAACAACAGACCAGTTATTGGGTTTAAACTGGGCCGGAACATTCAGCAAAAACAGACGAGTTATTGGATTTAAACTGGGCCAGAACCTGCAGCAACAACAGACCAGTTATTGGGTTTAAACTGGGCCAGAACCTGCAGCAACAACAGACCCGTTATTGGGTTTAAACTGGGCCAGAACCTGCAGCAAAAACAGACCAGTTATTGGGTTTAAACTGGGCCAGAACCTGCAGCAAAAACAGACCAGTTATTGGGTTTAAACTGGGCCAGAACCTGCAGCAACAACAGACCAGTTATTGGGTTTAAACTGGGCCAGAACCTGCAGCAACAACAGACCAGTTATTGGGTTTAAACTGGGCCAGAACCTGCAGCAACAACAGACCAGTTATTAGATTTAAACTGGGCCAGAACATTCAGCAAAAATAAGACAGTTTTGTAATTTTCTAAATTTCTGATCCTCTGAATAACAAACAGAAAATTGGAAAAACAGGTTTAAAGATCCAAATTTTTAATTTGTCAAGGTGGAGAAAAAAAAATGAAAAATTGGATATTTGAACCCATTTTCTGTTTTTCCAAATGTCAGTTTGTGCTTATAGAAAATTGAACTGATGAGAGTTAACACAGACCAATAAACAGTATAAATTATTTTATTATTATTATTTATTTATGTTCTGTGGCCGGTGTGTGCGTTGGTCTCACCATCATGGGGAAGACCACGGCAGCGGCCGAGGCCTTGATGGTCCAGAGGACGATGAGACAGGTGAGCTGCAGCACGGTGAAGACGTGGACCTTCCACAGCGGGACGTAGCGCAGGTAGATCAGGTCCGGCTGGTGCTTGGCCGGCATGCCGAACAGTTTGATCCTGTCGAACAGCTGCAGGGAGGGACAGTACATGGACACAGAGAACCAGAGACTCAGAGACATCAGAGACTCAGAGACATCAGAGACTCAGAGACATCGGAGACACAGACTGATGCAGAGAGGGAGGGAGACAGATAGACAGAGAGAGAGAGACAGACAGACAGACAGAGAGAGACAGAGAGAGAGAGAGAGGCCCAAAGACAGACAAAGACAGAGACACAGAGAGCGAGAGAGAGACAGAGAGACAGACAGACAGAGAGAGACACAGACAGAGAGACAGAAAGAGAGAGACAGACAGACAGAGACACAGACAGAGAGACAGAAAGAGAGAGAGAGAGACAGACACAGAGACACACACACACAAACAGACAGACCAAGACAAAGAGACACAGAGAGAGAGAGACACACACACAGACAGACAGACAGACAGACAGACAGACCGAGACAAAGAGACACACAGAGACTGAGAGAGAGATGACACACACACACACACACACACAGACAGAGAGAAAGACAGACAGAGACAGAGACACAGAGAGAGAGAGAGACAGACAGACAGACAGACCTGAATGCCTTTGAGCGAGGACACTCCCATGTAGAGGAAGACTCCGTACAGGACCGGCATCGGGATGAACTGAAGGACAGAAAGAGAAAATAAAAACTCTTAAAGCATGAAGAGATGGAACCAGAGAACTGATGCTGTCATGGTTTAATAACAAAATGTCTCTCTCTCATGTCCACACCACTACTGCAACGTTTCAGAGCTACTGGCAGTGTTCAGTGGGTTTAAAAATACAATTAATTGTGTTAAAATGGAGAAAATAATGTTTTTTAACCCATACGTTTCAAAATAATATATTTTAACCAACCTTTTGTTCTAGGGTCAAATTGAACCCATTTAAAACAAAAAAATTCTAATGTCAAAAATTTGGGTTTCTGTCAACCAAATTTTGAAAGAAAATAACGTAGATGTTTCCCTGCAACGTTCTTCACAAGTAAAATAATAATATTTTTATTAATAAGGGAAATAATTCCACTAATGAACCCTGACAAAGCACACCTGTGAAGGTAAAACCATTTCAGGTGACTACCTCATGAAGCTCATTGAGAGAACACCAAGGGTTTGCAGAGTTATCAAAAAAAGCAAAGGGTGGCTACTTTGAAGAATCTAAAATATAAGACATGTTTTCAGTTATTTCACACTTTTTTGTTAAGTACATAATTCCATATGTGTTCATTCATAGTTTTGATGCCTTCAGTGAGAATCTACAATGTAAATAGTCATGAAAATAAAAAGGAAACACATTGAAAGAAGGTGTGTCCAAACTTTTGGCCTGTACTGTATTTTTTTTACTGTCATGACAGCGATGGGGCTGTCAGTTTACCTTCTATGTTGCATCTTCAAAAGTGACTCTGAATTTGAAACAGCACATTGTAATTTCTGCATCTATTATCAACGTATTTATTAGTAATACAGTGGAAGTTAGTAGAAATGTGAATATTTTCAATATATTTTAACAATTTCAGTTGGGGAGCCACTGTGCTCCTAGTGAAAAACGTTAGCCTGGAGCCCTGGACACAACACCGCTACAAAGAGACACAACACCACTACAAAGAGACACAACACCACTACAAAGAGACACAACACCACTACAAAGAGACACAACACCACTACAAAGAGACACAACACCACTACAAAGAGATACCACTACAAAGAGACACAAAACCACTACAAAGAGACACAACACCACTACAAAAAGACACAACACCACTACAAATAGACAAAACACCACTACAAAGAGACACAACACCACTACAAAGAGATACCACTACAAAGAGACACAAAACCACTACAAAGAGACACACCACCACTACAAAGAGACACAACACTCCTACAAGGACACACAACACCACTACAAAGAGACACAACACCACTACAAAGAGACACGCCACTATAAAGAGACACAACAACACTACAAAGAGACACAATACCACTACAAAGAGACACAACACCACTACAAAGAGACACAACACCACTACAAAGAGACACATCACCACTACAAAGAGACACATCACCACTACAAAGAGACACAACACCACTACATTTTCTGATTGGGCCACTGTGCTCCTAGTGAAAAAGGTTAGTCTGGAGCGCTGGTTGGTCACCTTGAGGGCGGAGGTCATGAAGACGGAGCAGCCCATCAGGACGAAGATCATGAAGCCGGTGACGCGCTGCTCCCGGATGCCGAGGAACTTGGGCTGCTCGCCGGGCGCCGCGCACTCGGACTCCAGCTTTAGGCTGTTGACGTGGGAGATGGAGAGCACGGTGGCCGCCACGAACCACGGCAGGCCCATGATGGAGCACACGCCCAGCATCACGGCCACCACCAGCAGGTCCAGGTGGTAGCCACAGCCCTTCTGCACACGCACACAGAGACACACGCAGAGACACACACACGCACACAGAGACACACACACACACACAGACAGACAGACACACACAAAGGTACAGACAGACACACGCACACATACATGCGCGCACATGCACACACACGCACACAGACACATACTTCAATTATTCTGTCAACAATTTGAAACCACAATGCATCACCTCCTTAATATTATTATACATTATTTTAATCAACAAATTCAAGCACATGTATATACGAACTCCCCTTTTTATTGTATCAGCTCTAAAAACAAGCACACTTCCTGAATGCAGCGGAGTCTGAACACAACAGACAACACACAACAGACAACACACAACAGACAACACACACCAGACAACACACACCAGACAACACACACCAGACAACCTAAAACAGCAGGGAACTGAGAATCAAAAAGCAACACCAGGGCTATAACAGATTATGGTCTGTCGCTGCTGCATCGACTGCAGAATCATCTCCGGTCAGTGTAACTCTTATCAGGTCAACTTTCTATAAGCACAAACGGACATTTGGACAAACAGAAAAATGGGTTCAAATATCCAATTAATATGCAATATTGTAATTTTCTAAATTTCTGATCCTCTGAATAAAAAACAGAAAATTGGAAAAACTGTTTAAAGATTCAATTTTTTAATTTGTCAAGGTGGAGAAAAAAAAAATGAAAAATTGGATATTTGGAATAAATTTTTCTGTTTTTCCAAATGTCCGTTTATGGGTTAGAAAACTGAACTGATAAGCGTAGTCGATTAGTCATTTTTCATGTTTATTCATTTCCAAGAAACTTCTGAGCACATTTATGGTAAACACAAGATTTAAAGTGGTGCTTTTGCAGGATTAATTGTGGAGAAACTCAGTTTTACAGATGGTTAATTAACTACATTTATATTGTTCTTTTCTAGTCTTAACCACCTCTCAAAGAGCACAGCTCTGTCAATTAAATCAACTAATCAATTAGTCGACTAAATCCTATAAGTGTTAGTCCACTAAGAGGTGGCAGCCCTACTGGACAGCGCTGCGGTCCTGACCTTTAGCTTGTTCTCCTTCCTGTTGACGATGACGGCGGTGATCTGCTGGTCCATGAAGATGAGGATGGTGCAGAGCAGAGCCGGGACGGCAGCGGCCAGCAGAGTCCACCAAGGGTTGGGTCCCAGCGGCGAGATCAGCCAGCCGCGAGTGCTCGACGTGGGCTGAGACCAACAAACAGAGGACCTGATTTACTAAAACTAGCGCAGTTTGCGCTGCGTCTGTTTATGCGAGTTCGGTAATAGCGCACGCTATGCTTCCACATTTTGCGTAGCATTTATCAACCCTGACACCCATCAGCCAATCAGCGTCTTTCTCCGCCCACTATACCGTAAATTGCGCTGTAGCAAAGGGGTACTGGTGCTATGATATGGCTGAGTGCAGACTGAGATATTCCCACTGCTGATGCTATGACTGTTTGAAATGATCCTGATGCCGATATATTTGTAATGTAGCGAGGAGTTTAACAACTGCTGGAATGGGATGTGAACACTGAGTGGGAGACTCAATTTCATCTTTGATTTCTTCCAGTAACTCTAATATTGCATGGCTGCTTGATCTGTAACGCTAAATGATTCTTGTGTTAACGATATTTTCAGCCTCGCCTATGTCTTCGTCTTGCTCAAATGACTGTTGCCATTTCACCAGCGGCATATAAAGGTCTACAAGGAAACTCGACTGCGGCTGGTTCAGACCTGCTTTTAAGAGGCGGAGAATTTCCCCCGCAGAATAGAGACGCTCTTACTGACAGTCTTTATAAATACCACGGGATATATAATTAGGCGCACTTTGTGCTTATCCTCCCACCTTTTTGGGTGGAACTCCCACTTTCCCCACGACCCTCCCACGAACGCATATTGAAAGCGCAACTTGTCTCTTCTCGCTCATGTGGCAACAATCTGAGATTTTACCCAAGTGCGCCCCGTTTGTAAATAGCCCGCATCGGTTACGTCTGTCTTTGCGACCAATTAGCGCCTGGAAACAGGCGCAAACGGCTTGATAAATCTAGCCCTGACTCTTTCATTCTAGCTAACATACTTTATAGTGCACGCTGCTAAGTCTAAGTCACACATTTTGTTCCTTAAAAAAAAGACACACATACGTACATAAAGTTACATGTAAACAGATCTATGAAGCTTATAAACAGTCAAGGCAATTAGTACAAATGATCCAGTAGATGGCACTAATGTTTAATCAATGTTAGTTACAATGCATTCTTCCAACAGTGCAGGTCATATAAGCTGATAAAAGTACTAACATTTTATTTGTTGTATTATTTTTGCTTTGTCAGTAATTTTAGAGCAACTTTTATAATGGATAAAGGGGCTGGAACATGTATATGTTGAATTAATTGAAAGACAAAATCGCCAATGCTGCAAACGCTTTGTCACCTTAAAGGTCCCATGGCAGGAAAATGTCACTTTAGGAGGTTTTTTTAACGTTAATATGTGTTCTCCCCCCAGCCTGCCTATGGCCCCCCAGTGGCTAGAAATGGTGATAGGTGTAAACTGAGCCCTGGGTATCCTGCTCTGCCTTTGAGAAAATGAAAGCTCAGATGGACCAATCAGGAATCTTCTCCTTATG
>CM046792.1:36708999-36748999 GCA_025617405.1 Perca schrenkii
ACATTAACACTGTTATACAAGCTGGACAAAGTGTAATTTCTTCAGTGTTGTCCCATTAAAAGATATAATTAAATATTTACAAACATGTGAGGGGTGTACTCACTTTTGTGAGATACTGTATTTGTGCTCATCATCATATGTACATTTTATGTACTGATGTTATTGTTGAATACATTGTGAATACATATTTCTAGAATTGTATGATGTTTTTGTTGAGTTATTATTACACAATACTTTTTTCTGACCTTTGTGAATCTTGCACCCAATAAATAGAAAAGAAGACTAAAACTAAGACTAAAACTAATAAAAACAAAATTAAAACTAAGCATTTTCAAAAAATAAAAACTAAACTAAACTAGCAAAACCGCTTTAAAAACTAATTAAAACTAAACTGAATTTGAAAACAAAAAGTCAAAACGAAATAAAAATAAAAACTAATGAAAAATGCAAAACTATAATAACCTTGGTATAGAGCCAGCATATCTCCACCAGACTCCATGTAAATAATCAGGACTTTTAGCGTGTATAGAGCCAGCATATCTCCACCAGACTCCATGTAAATAATCAGGACTTTTAGCGTGTATAGAGCCAGCATATCTCCACCAGACTCCATGTAAATAATCAGGACTTTTAGCGTGTATAGAGCCAGCATATCTCCACCAGACTCCATGTAAATAATCAGGACTTTTAGTGTGTATAGAGCCAGCATATCTCCACCAGACTCCATGTAAATAATCAGGACTTTTAGCGTGTATAGAGCCAGCATATCTCCACCAGACTCCATGTAAATAATCAGGACTTTTAGCGTGTATAGAGCCAGCATATCTCCACCAGACTCCATGTAAATAATCAGGACTTTTAGCGTGTATAGAGCCAGCATATCTCCAACAGACTCCATGTAAATAATCAGGACTTTTAGTGTGTATAGAGCCAGCATATTTCCACCAGACTCCATGTAAATAATCAGGACTTTTAGCGTGTATAGAGCCAGCATTTCTCCACATGTAAATGGGTGAATTAAGAGTTTATTTCAACCAAACCAGAGTGGTGATTGTTGGAACAGTGGAAAGATGAACCAAGACGGCTTTAGATAGTTTAATTTAGTTTCTGTCCACTTTGAATGAAGTGTGTTTTACGATGATAAAAGTCCTGATTATTTACATGGAGTCTGGTGAGAAAGACAGAAAGTTTTATAAGGCTTACCTACTGCACCTTTTAAAAAGGACAGATAGATCTAAATACACTGTAGAAGAAACTGTAATATTAGGGAATAACTACATTTTATATTACAGATTTTTCTTGCATTTTTTCCCTTATATCTTTGGTCTTACGTGTAGAAGGTGAGGTTGTCCAGCGTGCCGTGCATGTTGACGGGGTAGAGTTCGCCCAGCTGGACGAGCTTCTCCAGAGCCTCGTAGATGAAGATGATGCAGATGAGCGAGGCGAAGGCCTCCTCGGTGAAGCGCGTGATGTAGCAGACCAGAGAGCTGGCGTCTGTAGCGACCAGCAGCAGGCAGAGGAAGGCGGTCCAGAGGCCGATGCTGGTCCGCAGGGACAGGTAGGAGAGGCCGTAGTCACTGGGGACGGGAGGGACACGGATGGTTACCTCAGCATTTAAAAAGAAATAAAATACAGTACAGGCCAAAAGTTTGGACACACTTTCTCATTCAATGAGTTTCCTTTTTATTTTCATGACTATTTACATTGTAGATTCTCACTGAAGACATCAAAACTATGAATGAACACATATGGAATTATGTACTTAACAAAAAAGTGTGAAATAACTGAAAACATGTCTTATATTTTAGATTCTTCAAAGTAGCCACCCTTTGCTTTTTATGATAACTCTGCAAACCCTTGGTGTTCTCTCAATGAGCTTCATGAGGTAGTCACCTGAAATGGTTTTACCTTCACAGGTGTGCTTTGTCAGGGTTCATTAGTGGAATTATTTCCCTTATTAATAAAAAAGCAAAGGATGGCTACTTTGAAGAATCTAAAATATAAGACATGTTTTCAGTTATTTCACACTTTTTTGTTAAGTACATAATTCCATATGTGTTCATTCATAGTTTTGATGCCTTCAGTGAGAATCTACAATGTAAATAGTCATGAAAATAAAACAAAAAACGCATTGAATGAGAAAGTGTGTCCAAACTTTTGGCCTGTACTGTATGTATGTATGTATGTATGTCTGGAATAGAGGATTGTATATCCTGTACCAGAAATCTTTTCAATAAATTTCAATAAAAAACGGTGGTTTCTATGCCCTGGTGACTGAGGCGGAGGCTGTAAGGCAAGGCAACTTTATTTCTACAGCAGTTTTCAGCAAGAAGGCAACTCAAAGTGCTTTACATGAAACATTAAAGAGCAATTAAAAACGGTCAGAATGAAAATAAAAACAGGCTAAAAAATAAAATACAAATACAAAAATAAAACTTGAATAATTATTCAATTTAATAGGTTGAAGGGACGGGTTTGGGAGGAGAGAGGGAGGAGTTTTATTCTTGTTTGGGTTTAATTTGTCAGTGTAAAATATTCTAAATAATTAACATAATGTTCTAAGTAAATAGGTTTGGAATTATTTTTACAACTGAAATATGTTTTTTTTTTGTAATTACAGAGGGAAAGTACCGAAAAAAAGTACCGTTGGGTACCGGAACCGAATTCCAGGTACCGGTAGGGCTGGGCGATATGGACCAAAAGTCATATTCCGATATATTTTGGCTGAATATCGATATACGATATATATCCCGATATTTGTATCTTTTAATATGACATGTCACAAGTAGTTTCATAGAAACCGGCTATTTCAGTGAACAGTTGCAAAATCAAATGAATAAATAATAAACAGGTTTCTTCACCTGTTCAATGCTCAGCTGTTCAAATAACAATAACATGTAAACATAAATACTGTATAACAACAGGAGTACCTTTTTTTATTTTTTTTAAATCAAAGCTCCATAAGGTGCACATTTAAATAAAAAAATATCTTAAATAAAAATAGCCTATAAAATAAAAGAGGCCAAGTTCAGAAAAGTACATCACTTTACTGTAATGTAGCCTTTAAAACCAGGAAAAGACACTTATGTCATATCACGATATCCAAAATCTAAGATATCTAGTCTCATATCACGATATCCAAAATCTAAGACGATATCTAGTCTCATATCACGATATCGATATATCGAGTACTAGTACTACTGAATTACTGTTAACTTGTACATCAAAAGAAGACACTGTAGGCCTAGTAGATAAATAGATCGTTATTATCATTGCATACACTTACACACCAGCACTGGGTTGCACCAGCTATGCGTTAAGTTCAAACGTAGATCAAAACATTATGCGAGAAATAACCGCTGATGCCAGCAGTGTGTGACGTGTTTTCCGTGCGTTTTAAATTGGGATGCACCGAATCCAGGATTCAGATTCGGCTGAATATTGGGCTTTTTGACGGGGGTTGGGTTTCAATGCAGCAGGCTGTGAGAAAGTGAGAATTGAACTGGTGAGCAGAACGAGTTGTTGATCAATGACCTAATAGCATAAATGTAACAGAGCTGTGTGACATTATAATCAAATATATAAATGAAAATAGGTTAAGTATAACTAATATTTACATATAGGCCTACTGTATATACAGACCAGTTTCAGGTTGAAACTTGTAGTTCTGAAAGTTAAGTTGCACAACTTAATGTAATGTTTGTGTGTGTTTAATGTATGCTTTAGTTAGAGGTTGATATAATTTGGGAAAAAAAAATCTTTAAAAACAATGTAATATGGCACTTAAATGCACTTACTATGTTTAGTTTTTTGAGAGATGATATTGTAAGCGATGTAGGCAATACAAATGTTGCTTTTTTCCCCTAGTTTGGGTTGTTTAAAATTGCAAAAACAAATTATCCGATTAATTGATCGATAAAGTGCTAGATTAATCGATTACTAAAATGAATCGATAGCTGCAGCCCTAAAGGAATCTCCAGACAGCATCTTCAGGTACGGCAAAGGAAGGACAGTCACTGCTAAAAACTGGTGTTAACCAGATGGTGCCTGTCCCGGGCTGTCAGCTGTTCTCTCAGAGTCTCCCTACAGTTCATTTAAGTTTAATTTCACCCACCCAACATGCCTTCACCATGCACTGGTTAGCGATAATTTGGCAAAACAAAATGGTCACTCATCTGGCGATGTGCAGTCCTACGATGTGAAAAGAGCGTGTGAATTCAACATTAAGTTGTTACATTTAACTATTTTAGAGGCTGTGTTCACTGTTTACTTCATTCATGTGTTTATTGTAGGGCTGCTCCCTCTTAGTCGACTAATCGGTGGTTTTGGTCTTAGTCAACTTAGATCTCTTTAGTCCATTAGTCATGTCTGATGCTTTTTTCATGCTGAATGACTTATTTCCAAGAAACTTACGAGCACATCTCTGGTAAACACGAGAATTAAGGGTTGATATTTTACCTAATAGATATCACCGTGAAACCTATTTTGATTACTTTCATTAAGGCAGTTATTTGTTGTATTACACGTTTTCTGAAATGTGTTTAAATATGCAAAGGAGGCGTTATCTTATTCATATTGAATAAGATAACGCCTCCTTTGCATATTTAAATGCATCCTTTTAGCATGACTCTTCTGCAGAGAAACTCAGATTTACAGATGTGTCGATTAAATCAACTAGTCGATACGATTGAACGAGTGTTAGTCGACTATGAAGTTCTTCAGTCGAACACAGCCCTAGTTTACTGGGTTCATGGACTGAGGATGGGAGGAGGAGTCAGCACAATCTCAACCAGTGGATTCAGGATTCATCCGAAAACCCCAAAAATCTGGATTCTAATTTTAAAACTCAAATACTTCCAGGAAAATCTGTCAGAGTATGATTTATAATGTAGGTTAAAAATTAAGTTTTTTTCTGTAATTGTTCGAAACATTTGTTTCATCATCACAAAAAGCTTCTTTTTTTTAAATCCTCTTTACAAAAAAATTAAAGATTAGAAAACTCTGAAAAAGGTCCTGGGAACTAAATGCACAATCCCTCTAAATTACACATCTGATCCAAAAAAACGCAAAAATCACGATGATCTGAACCACACTCACACACACACACACACACACACAGACACAGACACAGACACACAGACACACACAGACACACACACACACACACAGACACAGACACAGACACAGACAGACACACACACACACACACAGACACAGACACAGACAGACACAGACACAGACAGACACACACACAGACACAGACACAGACACACAGACACACACACACACAGACACACACACAGACACAGACACACACACACACACAGACACAGACACACACAGACACAGACACAGACACAGACACACACACAGACACAGACACAGACACAGACACAGACACAGACACACACACACACACACACACACACAGACACAGACACAGACACACACACACACACACACACACACACACACACACACACACACACACACACACACACACACACACACACACACACACACACACACACACACACACACACACACACACACACACACACACACACACACACACACACACACACACACACACACACACACACACACAGAGAGAAAGAGAGCTGGACTCACCTGCAGAACTTGAACAGGATCTTCTCAAAGACCAGAACCGGACCGGTGCTTCCCAGGATGGTGAGAGGCTGACCGGCGAACAGAGAGTAGGCCACACCGGTCAGAGACGCCCCAAACAGAGACTCTATGGCACTCTACCAGAGAGAGAGAGAGAGAGACAGACAGAGAGAGAGAGATAAAAGAGACTTCAGATACAGTATTAGAGGGACCACTAAGGTCTATATAAAAGAGACTTCAGATACAGTATTAGAGGACCACTAAGGTCTATATAAAAGAGACTTCAGATACAGTATTAGGGGACCACTAAGGTCTATATAAAAGAGACTTCAGATACAGTATTAGGGGACCACTAAGGTCTATATAAAAGAGACTTCAGATACAGTATTAGGGGACCACTAAGGTCTATATAAAAGAGACTTCAGATACAGTATTAGGGGACCACTAAGGTCTATATAAAAGAGACTTCAGATACAGTATTAGGGGACCACTAAGGTCTATATAAAAGAGACTTCAGATACAGCATTAGGGGACCACTAAGGTCTATATAAAAGCATATAAGAGCACCATGTCCTGGGACCTTTAAGGTTAATTGACTTATATAACCATTAAGCTCAGGTTGTACTGATTTTAGGGATACGAAGCATTTGAAGATGCTCCAGGAAATGACATCACAATAAGCAGGTTCTGGTTCTTACTATGTTTCCCTTGGTGGCTTCTCCCAGCAGCCCTCCGAACGTGATGACGGGCGACATGCAGGCGCAGTACAGGAAGAGGACAGAGGCCAGACACTGCAGGCTGACAGCGTCTCTGATGTCACTCCACAGGAAGGGAGCTTTCCTCCGGACGTCGTTCACCAAACCACCAAAGATCCTGGCGCACGAGAGGAGGAAGTCACCGTCACGGAACGTTTCCGTTGACTTTTATTGAGTCATTTTAATGGGAGAGACACTCCAAACAACCAAGTTGTGATATTTCAAGAACGAAACTAAACAAAAAAAAAGTCTTAAAAAAAAGTCTTAAAAAATTCTTAATATTTCAAGAAAAAAGTCGTAATTTAGAGGGATAAAAGTCATAATATTTCAAGAAAAAAAGTCTAAAAAAAAATCTAAATATATCAAGAGAAAAAAATCGTAATTTAGAGGGATAAAAAGTTGTAATATTTCAAGAAAAAAAGTCAAACAAAGTCTTAATATTTCAAGATAAAAAAGTCGTAATTTAGAGGGTTAAAAAGTCATAATATTTCAAGAAAAAAAGTCTAAAAAAAATCTTAATATTTCAAGAAAAAAAATCTTAATTTAGAGGGATAAAAATTCTTAATATTTCAATATTTCAAGAAAAAATAAACGTAATTTAGAGGGATAAAAAGTCGTAATATTTCAAGAAAAAAAAAGTCGTAACATTTCAAGAAAAAAAGTTTTAAAAAAAATCTTAATATATCAAGAGAAAAAAATCGTAATTTAGAGGGATAAAAAGTTGTAATATTTCAAGAAAAAAAGTCAAAACAGTCTTAATATTTCAAGATAAAAAAGTCGTAATTTAGAGGGTTAAAAAGTCATAATATTTCAAGAAAAAAAGTCTAAAAAAAAATCTTAATATATCAAGAGAAAAAAATCGTAATTTAGAGGGATAAAAAGTCGTAATATTTCAAGAAAAAAAGTCTAAAAAAAAATCGTAATATATCAAGAGAAAAAAATCGTAATTTAGAGGGATAAAAAGTCGTAATATTTCAAGAAAAAAAGTCTAAAAAAAATCTTAATATTTCAAGAAAAAAAGTCAAAACAAAGTCTTAATATTTCAATATTTCAAGAAAAAAAAAAAAAACGTAATTTAGAGGGATAAAAAGTCGTAATATTTCAAGAAAAAAAAGTCGTAACATTTCAAGAAAAATTTTTTAAAAAAAAATCTTAATATTTCAAGAAAAAAATGTCGAAAAAACATTCTTAATATTTCAAGAAAAAAAAATCGTAATTTAGAGGGATAAAAGGCGTAACATTTCAAGAAAAAAAGTTGTAATATTTCAGGAAAAATTCGTAATATATACAACAGAACGTTTGCCTTTAATTGGTCAGTACTCTATTGAGTAATTTTAATGGGAGTGATGTTACACAAACACACTCCAAACAACCAAGTTGTGATATTTCAAGAACAAAAGTCGTAATATTTCTAGACTTTGGGAGAAGTAGTTGATACGAACACACTGTCCCTTTAACTGACCTTCCTGTCCTCTGCAGCTCTGGTCCCGTCTGATGCTCCGACTCCTTGATGCTGTCATAGGCGTGGGCGGAGCCATTAGGAGCCGACGCCATCTTCCTCTTCTCCTGCAGAGAGAGGAGAGGAGACGATGCCAAAGAATGTCTAATGAGGGGAGAATTTCCCCTCTCTCGGGATACTTCCAGCTTCTGAACCGGTTGCAGTTCCACTCTGGTTCCACCAGGGGGCCCCCACGGGCCAGTGCGGAATGAATGGAGGTCTATGGAGCTATACCCCTCAAAATCCACTTTTCTCAGGATATCATTTTTTTGTCTAGTAATTTATAGGGCTGTCCTCGACTAAAGAACTTCTTAGTCGACTAACACTTATACGTTTTTGTCGACTAATGGATTAGTATATTTCAAGAACAAAAGTCGTAATATTTCTAGACTTTGGGAGAAGTAGTTGATACGAACACACTGTCCCTTTAACTGACCTTCCTGTCCTCTGCAGCTCTGGTCCCGTCTGATGCTCCGACTCCTTGATGCTGTCATAGGCGTGGGCGGAGCCATTAGGGAGCCGACGCCATCTTCCTCTTCTCCTGCAGAGAGAGGAGAGGAGACGATGCCAAAGAATGTCTAATGAGGGGAGAAGTTCCCCTCTCTCGGGATACTTCCAGCTTCTGAACCGGTTGCAGTTCCACTCTGGTTCCACCAGGGGGCCCCCACGGGCCAGTGCGGAATGAATGGAGGTCTATGGAGCTATACCCCTCAAAATCCACTTTTCTCAGGATATCATTTTTTTGTCTAGTAATTTATAGGGCTGTCCTCGACTAAAGAACTTCTTAGTCGACTAACACTTATACGTTTTTGTCGACTAATGGATTAGTTGATTTAATTGACAGAGCTGTGCTCTTTGAGAGGTGGTTAAGACTAGAAAAGCACAATATAAATGTAGTTAATTAACCATCTGTAAAACTGAGTTTCTCCACAATTAATCCTGCAAAAGCACCACTTTAAATCTCGTGTTTACCAGAAATGTGCTTAGAAGTTTCTTGGAAATAAGTAATTAAGCATGAATAAGCATAAAAAATGTCAATGACGTCATACACATGTATATGTGTATGACGTTATTGACATTTTGAAAAAAGTCGTAAATTAGGTTTAATAGGTAAATCGTAATATTTCAAGAAAAAAAAGTTGAAAAAAAGTCGCATAATTTCAAGAAAATAATTCATAATATTTCAAGAACAAAAGTCGAAAAAAATTCATATTTCAAGAAAAAAAGTCGAAAAAAAAATCATATTTCAAAAACAAAAGTCGACAAATATTCATAATATTTCAAGAAAAAAAGGCGAAAAAAATTCATATTTCAAGAAAAAAAGTAGAAAAAAATTCATAATATTTCAAGAAAAAAATTCATAATATTTCAAGAAATAAAGTCCAAAAAAAATCATAATATTTCAAGAACAAAAGTTGAAAAATATTCATAATATTTCAAGAAATAAAGTTCCCAAAAAAAATTCTTAATATTTCAAGAAATATTAGAAGTTAGAGAGAATGCAGTTTTAAGGAGATTCAGTGTTAGCTTCACATTTCAGACCACACTTTAGTCCAGCGTTTCTCAAATTAGGGGTAAGTGTCCCCCTAGGGCAGGGGTGTCAAACTCATTTTCCCAGAGGGCCACGCTGGAAAAAGAGAATCACACTAAGGGGCCAGACATGTATAGAGTTTATTGACGTGCTTTTGTTATTGCATGTGACTTTTTTAAACATTTTGGTAGCTTTTTTCCTAATTTTTGTGGCTTTCTCAGACATTTGTCACCTTATTGTAAATTTGTTGCTTTCTCCAACATTTTTTTACGCTTTTTGTCGCATTTTTTAGTTGACCTGAAGCCCTACAAAAAGTCATCAAAAGAGTTCCTTCTGGGGGAATTTCTGGGTCTCAGAGTCAGAAAATCTGCCATATTCTGCTTTGAATGTCAGGTAATTGCAGTTTATCCTCCTGAGACCCAGCCCATTGACTTATGTCGACTGTAGTGGACATTTGAGTTTCATTCCTCTCCTTGGAATCTTTTGTGCAAGTCTCTTAATTCCTGCTGTACTGTACAGAGGACATCCTGGGCTTTTCAGTGATGTGTTATTTGATTGGCTGGGAGGCCAGGGAACCAACATAGACAGCATAGGAACATAAGCACATTTTATGGAAAGATAAGAGATGAGTCAAATATTGTTTGCCTATGGTTTTGTTACTATGATAATCATATATTTTCTTGTTCATTAAGGTGTTAGGAATCATATATTGAGTTCTGATAGAAACTACATTATGTATCTTTTGAAAGATTTGCCATTTTATGAATGTCAATTATAGTGCATACATCAGGACTATCTTCATGGAAATAATGACTCCACATCTACCAAATGTGTCTGTTTTCGTATTCAAAATGATCCTGTTGTCCACTACAGTGGACATTCTTTAAATAAATAAAAAAATGTAAATTGTAAGATGTTTTTTTAACCTTAAACAGGTATGGAATCACAAAAAAATATGATTAGGAAAAACAAAATTTTCCTCGGTTCTCAGGAGGTTAAAAAACACTTTCCTGTGTTTTTGGTTTGGCGCACAACTAGGCGGTGCCAAAATTTATTGTGAACCCAAAATGAAATATAGGGGCCGGATCTAAATCTACAAGGGGCCAGATTTGGCCCGCGGGCCTTGAGTTTGACACATGTGACCTAGGGGTACTTTGGAGGACAGCAGTGGGGTCTGGGAGGTGTTTTTGGGACATCCGAGAGGTTGGGTGGAGGGCCTACCTGAGACGGGACGCTCTTCGGGGGCTCGATGCGGATGGTGGGGTCCCATTCGCCCGGAGGAAGCACTGTCACCTGATCCAGGAACTCATCGATCCCCGACAGCAGGTCCACACGGTCCTTCGCCTTGTAGGCCACATCGTGGAAAATCTACCAGAGAGAGAGAGGGAGACAGCATGCTACTGTACAACTGTATGTAAAGAGAGAGACCGAGACAGGGAGAGAGACTACATACATCACCAATTGGCACACACAAACAAAAGCACAAAGCAAAATGCAGTGCTATATGTCTCTAAAGAGAGAGTACAGAGCTATATGTCCCTAAAGAGAGAGTTCAGAGCTATCTGTCCCTAAAGAGAGAGTACAGAGCTATCTGTCCCTAAAGAGAGAGTACAGAGCTATCTGTCCCTAAAGAGAGAGTACAGAGCTATCTGTCCCTAAAGAGAGAGTACAGAGCTATCTGTCCCTAAAGAGAGAGTACAGAGCTATCTGTCCCTAAAGAGAGAGTACAGAGCTATCTGTCCCTAAAGAGAGAGTACAGAGCTATCTGTCCCTAAAGAGAGAGTACAGAGCTATCTGTCCCTAAAGAGAGAGTACAGAGCTATCTGTCCCTAAAGAGAGAGTACAGAGCTATCTGTCCCTAAAGAGAGAGTACAGAGCTATCTGTCCCTAAAGAGAGAGTACAGAGCTATCTGTCCCTAAAGAGAGAGTACAGAGCTATCTGTCTCTAAAGAGAGAGTACAGAGCTATCTGTCCCTAAAGAGAGAGTACAGAGCTATCTGTCCCTAAAGAGAGAGTACAGTGCTATCTGTCCCTAAAGAGAGAGTTCAGAGCTATCTGTCCCTAAAGAGAGAGTACAGAGCTATCTGTCTCTAAAGAGAGAGTACAGAGCTATCTGTCCCTAAAGAGAGAGTTCAGTGCTATCTGTCCCTAAAGAGAGAGTTCAGTGCTATCTGTCTCTAAAGAGAGAGTACAGAGCTATCTGTCTCTAAAGAGAGAGTACAGTGCTATCTGTCCCTAAAGAGAGAGTACAGAGCTATCTGTCTCTAAAGAGAGAGTACAGTGCTATCTGTCCCTAAAGAGAGAGTTCAGAGCTATCTGTCCCTAAAGAGAGAGTACAGAGCTATCTGTCTCTAAAGAGAGAGTTCAGTGCTACCTGTCTCAAAAGAGAGAGGACAGAGCTACCTGTCTCAAAAGAGAGAGGACAGAGCTACCTGTCTCAAAAGAGAGAGGACAAAGCTACCTGTCTCAAAAGAGAGAGGACAGAGCTACCTGTCCCTAAAGAGAGAGGACAGAGCTACCTGTCCCTAAAGAGAGAGGACAGAGCTACCTGTCTCAAAAGAGAGAAGACAGAACTACCTGTCTCAAAAGAGAGAGGACAGAGCTATCTGTCCCTAAAGAGAGAGGACAGAGCTATCTGTCCCTAAAGAGAGAGTCCAGTGCTATCTGTCCCTAAAGAGAGAGTTCAGTGCTATCTGTCCCTAAAGAGAGAGTTCAGTGCTACCTGTCTCAAAAGAGAGAGGACAGTGTGTCAGACTACCTGACCACAGTTACTGATACCAAACTAAGAACAACATTGACCAACAACAATGGCTCCCCAAAGAGGAGCGCTTCTGCCAGCTGTGCAAGAGAGACGAAGTCGAGACCGAGCTGCACTTCGTGACAGGATGCACAGAAATGCAGCCAGTCCCAACTAAATATTTCCCCAAATCCAAACACAAACACCCGACATTTGACCAAATAGAACTGACGTAACAGCTGTTATATATGTTAATGTTTATTTTCAAGTTTTATTTTGAGGGTGTTTTTAAAGTTATTACATGCTGTCTCAGCTAGCGGTTAGCCCAATTAGCCATTAGCTAAACTAACGTTAGCTTGGCTGTCCTTTTAAAGTTATTACATGCTGTCTCAGCTAGCGGCTAGCCCAATTAGCCATTAGCTAAACTAACGTTAGCTTGGCTGTCCTTTTAAAGTTATTACATGCTGTCTCAGCTAGCGGCTAGCCCAATTAGCCATTAGCTAAACTAACGTTAGCTTGGCTGTTGACCGGAAGCGTGGAATAGATCGTGCGGTGTCGTGAATCCTCGCACATACGCAAACATTTTGCGCACGTGCAGAACGGATCGTGTACCGACACCTGCCACACCTTGAGGAACAGTGAGTTTATTTGCTCTCAATATGTTTATTGTTAAAAATACCGAAAAAGGTGGAAAAACCATGAAGAAAAAGGCTGAAAAAAACTGAGAAAAAAGGGGAAGAATACGATGGAAGAAAGCGATAAAAATGGCATCTGTATTGTTACTACGGTAACCCAGTCACACAGCTCCATCCTACTTGTGAAAACATGCAGTAAACAACCACAACAACAACAACGAGTTTGTTGTTGTTGTGGTTGTTGTTTAATATCTCACCTCGTCTGTCATCAGCGTAGCGATGGAGCGTCCGATCTCGTGGTACTGAGGACCTTTACCGAACGGGCCGAGCAGCAGGAAGAGGAACCTGCAGACAGGAAGTCACCTCAACAGCTGGGGGAGGAGTGTGTGTGTGTGTGTGTGTGTCTCTGTGTGTGTGTGTGTGTGTCTGTGTGTGTCTGTGTGTGTGTGTGTCTCTGTGTGTGTGTGTCTCTGTGTGTGTGTGTGTGTGTGTTTGTGTGAGTGTCTCTGTGTGTGTGCGTGTGTGCGTGTGTGTGCGTGTGTCTGTGTGTGTGTGTGTGTCTCTGTGTGTGCATGTGTGTGTGTCTGTGTGCGTGTCTGTGTGCGTGTGTGTCTCTGTGTGTGCATGTGTGTGTGTGTGTGTGTGTGCTCTGTGTGTGCATGTGTGTGTGTGTGTGTGTGTGTGTATGTGTGTGTGTGAGATTGTGTGTCTCTCTTTGTGTGTGCATGTGTGTGTCTCTGTGTGTGTGTGTGTGTGTGAGTGTCTCTGTGTGAGTCTGTATCTTTCACTTTGTCTGTGTGTGTGTGTGTGTGTGCGTCTGTGTGTGCATGTCTGTGTGTGTGTGTGTGATTTTTTTATTTTATTTATATCAGGATAATGCACATTAATCAACATTTCTGTAAATGCGCCAGTGTTAGCCAGTCTGCTAATTTTCAACTGTAGTCCTAGTATGCATGTCTTTATGGTGGGGAGAAACCGGAGCACCCGGAGGAAACCCACGCATCACGGGGAGAACATGTAAACTCCACACAGAAAGGCCTGGGACGACCTGGATTCGAACCCATAACCTTCTTGCTTTGAGGCAGAAGTGCGAACCACTGAGCCACCGTGCTGTGTGTGCGCGTGTGTGTCTGTGTGTGTCTGTGTACCTGGTGGGTGTGTGTGTGTGTACCTGGTTGGTGGGTGGGTGTGTGTGTGTGTGTGTGTGTGTACCTGGTGGGTACCGGTACCTCTGTGAGGCCCGTCAGCAGCATGGCGGGGGAGAGGCGAACGAAGGCGATGATTGGCCGCTCCAGGAAGTCCACCTCGCCAACCAGAACGTTGGAGGCCTCGGCACCCGGAGGGATCTTCTTCATGAAGTTCATATCCACCTGACACACACGCACACACGCACACACACACACACACACACACACACACACACACACACACACACACACACACACACACACACACACACCTGATTATTAACATGGAGTCTGGTGGAGATATGCTGGCTCTATACACACTAAAAGTCCTGATTATTTACATGGAGTCTGGTGGAGTTTGGTGATGGTGATTTTCGGGGCTGTTTCATGTTAAACTAAAAGGATCTTACTCTTTAACTAAAAGGTCTATCTCTGTAGTGATCCATCCCATAATGTTGTCAGACACTTAGAATAATAATCTGAGTCTGTCAGCAGCAACAACAGAACTTTTAGTGGATGCTGACTGATGCTGAACATTAGTCCTGTAGGGTTACATTACAGCTCGGTTCATGGCTGCCAGTTACAGAGTTTCTTGCTCAATACGGGACCAAATTTCAAAGGTTTTTGTCCACATTAGTCCCTCAAACATCACTACATGGGCAAAATAAAAAAGGTCCACTAAAAATGTTATCCACAATAATGATGCAACATTGAGATGAAATCAGCCAAACAGATCCGGCCGGAGTCTGCTTCTTCATCACGAAAACAAAACACAGAAACATCACAGCTGATGGGAGTCAAACACACACACACACGGGGACACACACACACAGCTGCACCACAACGAGCCACAACACAGGCCACCGATTGGTCCACAGCGAATAGACTTACGGCGGGCGGTCTGCCGGCCGCTGGCAGCAAACAAACACAGTCGCAGTCCTGATGAGAAACACACGAGTCAACCTCCTGAACACGATCGCAGCCTCTGATTGGCTCCTTCAGGGTCACACCAAGTTGTTAAAGGGCCCATATTATGAAAAAAAAATCACTTTTTCTGGTGATTTTAGGTGTTATTTTGTGTCTCTGGTGCTTCCACACACATACAGACTTTAAAATAATCCCATCCATGGTGTTGTGAGTGAGATCTGGTTTCTGAATGTGTCCTGCCTTCAGTCTCCTGGTGAGCTGGTCAACATCTGCACGGCTTTCTACGGCACTAGCCGAAACCAGCTGGCTAACCGCAACCGTTAGCTCGTAGCTTTAGCGTTAGCATGCTACCTCGTTCTCAATAGCAAAGCACTGCTACAACACACACTAGTTCACCATAATCTCCAAAAGAACTACTCCGGGGGTGTCAAACTCATTTTCCCAGAGGGCCACGCTGGAAAAAGAGAATCACACCAAGGGGCCAGACATGTATAGAGTTTATTGACGTGCTTTTGTTATTGCATGTGACTTTTTTAAACATTTTGGCTAGCTTTTTTCCTAATTTTTGTGGCTTTCTCAGACATTTGTCACCTTATTGTAAATTTGTTGCTTTCTCCGACATTTTTGTACGCTTTTTGTCGCATTTTTGTTGACCTGAAGCCCTACAAAAAGTCATCAAGAGAGTTCCTTCTGGGGGAATTTCTGGGTCTCAGAGTCAGAAAATCTGACATATTCTGCTTTGAATGTCAGGTAATTGCAGTTTAAAAAAACACTTTCCTGTGTTTTTGGTTTGGTGCACAACTAGGCGGTGCCAAAATTTATTGTGAACCCAAAATGAAATATAGGGGCCGGATCTAAATCTACAAGGGGCCGGATTTGGCCCGCGGGCCTTGAGTTTGACACATGTGAACTACTCCCATGTGGTCCCTGGTTTAGAAGAAGTCTCCCAGCTAATCCTGCCTTGGAACTAGTAGGGCTGCCACCTCTTAGTGGATTAGTCGACTAATCTGTAGTTTTGGTCTTAGTCGACTAAGATTTCTTTAGTCCATTAGTCATTTTTTATGCTTATTCATGCTGAATGACTTATTTCCAAGAAACTTCTGAGCACATTTCTGGTAAACACAAGATTTAAAGTGGTGCTTTTGCAGGATTAATTGTGGAGAAACTCAGTTTTACAGACGGTTAATTAACTACATTTATATTGTGCTTTTCTAGTCTTAACCACCTCTCAAAGAGCACAGCTCTGTCAATTAAATCAACTAATCCATTAGTCGACTAAATCCTATAAGTGTTAGTCGACTAAGAATTTCTTTAGTCGAGGACAGACCTACTTGTGACTGACTGAAGTTGGAGAAACAGCCTTTCTTTTACTGTCTATGGAGCTAGCTGACATGATCTACATCTGAGCTACTGAGCATGTGCGAGTGCAATCAAAGATAGTACAGAAGATGAAAAGAGGTCTCACTCTGTAGCTAAAACAGAGACCTGAACACAGGGTGAAAAGAGGAGCTGCAGCAATGTGCAGTAGAACAAAAATATGGTGTTTTTTGATAATTAAACCATTCAAACCTTACAACTACAACCTTAAAATACAACTATGAACCTGAAAATGAGCATAACATGTGCGCTTTAATAGCTCAGACTTTTACATTTCTTTTTGGTTAGTTTTCAAAATGGAGATTCCTTCGTGCACAACTCGTATTCTTTCAGATGTTTCAGACCAGATGTTGTAACAGCGGCCATGTTGTGTGTAGTTTAGGGTCCTCGCCACCACCAGACCAATCAGCATTGAACAGATTGAACATGTAGCTGGACTTGAATGGCCTTCTTTAGACTGAAAGTTCTGCCAAACAACTTGTTCTGCTCACCAGATCCATGTCCACTTCATCACAGCCTACTGCATAGAACCAGATCCACCTACGTAAACACCTTCCTGTAGTCTGTGTGTGTGTGTGTGTGTGTGTGTGTGTGTGTGAGAGAGAGTCTGTGTCAGAGTCTGTGTGTGTGCTCGCTGTGTGTGTTTCTGTGAGAGTCGTTGTGTGTGTCTGTTTCAGAGTATGTGTGTGTGTGTGGTGTGTGTCTGTCTCTATGTGTGTGTGTGTGTGTCTGTGAGAGTCTGTCTGTGTGTGTGTGTGTGTGTGTGTGTGTGTCAGTCTGTTTCAGAGTGTGTGTGGTGTGTGTCTGTCTATCTCTATGTGTGTGTGTCTGTGTGAGTCTGTCTGTGTGTGTGTGTGTGTGTGTGTGTGAGAGAGTCTGTGTGTTTGTGTGCGCGTGTGTGTGTGTGTGTGTCAGTCTGTTTCAGAGTATGTGTGTGTGTGTGTGTGTGGTGTGTGTCTGTCTCTATGTGTGTGTGTCTGTGTCTGTGAGAGAGTCTGTGTGTTTGTGTGCATGTATGTGTGTGTGTCTGTCTCTGTGTGTGTGTGTGTGTGTGTGTGTGTGTGTGTGCGTGTGTGTGTCTGTCTCTGTGTGTGTGTGTGTGTCTGTCTCTGTGTGTGTGTGTGTGTGTGTGCGTGTGTCTGTCTCTGTGTGTGTGTGTGTGTGTGTGTGTGTGTGTGTGTGTCTGTCTCTATGTGTGTGTGTGTGTGTGTGTGTGTGTGTGTGTCTGTCTCTGTGTGTGTGTGTGTGTGTGTGTGTGTGTGTGTGTGTGTGTGTGTGTATCTGTCTCTATGTGTGTGTGTGTGTATGTGTGTGTGTGTATCTGTCTCTATGTGTGTGTGTGTGTGTGTGTGTGTGTGTCTGTCTCTGTGTGTGTGTGTGTATCTGTCTCTATGTGTGTGTGTGTGTCTGTCTCTGTGTGTGTGTGTGTGTGTGTGTGTATCTGTCTCTATGTGTGTGTGTGTGTCTGTCTCTGTGTGTGTGTGTGTGTGTGTGTCTGTCTCTATGTGTGTGTGTGTGTGTCTGTCTCTGTGTGTGTGTGTGTGTGTGTGTGTATCTGTCTCTATGTGTGTGTGTGTGTGTGTGTATCTGTCTCTATGTGTGTGTGTGTGTGTGTGTGTCTCCAGCTTTCTCTGCTGAGCACCACTTCTACTAACCTACTCTCTCCTCCAGAACTAAACCTAGTCCTGAGTGTATTACACTAGAAGAAGAGAACAAGCTGTTTCCTATCACAGAAACTTTAACCATTTCATATTTCACATCAAACTCATTTTCTGTTGAATTACTTGACGAATAGTTTCAGCAGTTGGGCTGACAGCTTAACAAAGGGCTCCCATATTCCTGGTGGATGAATATGCAATAGGGGTTTTGAAATTAACCAAATAAATCGACAAGAGCTGGGCAATATATCGATATTATATCGGTATCGTGATATGAGACTAGATATCATCTTAGATTTTGTATATCGTGATATGAGACTAGATATCATCTTAGATTTTGTATATCGTGATATGACATAAGTGTCTTTTCCTGGTTTTAAAGGCTGCATTACAGTAAAGTGATGCACTTTTCTGAACTTACCATTTTCTGTAACTGTTCTATTATTTGTCTTTCCCCCACTTAGTCATTATATCCACATTACTGATGATTATTTATCAAACATCTCATTGTGTGAATATGTTGTGAAAGCACCGATAGTCAACACTACAATATCGCTGTGGTATCGATATCGAGGTATTTGGTCAACAATATCGTGATATTTGATTTTCTCCATATCGCCCTGCCCTATAATCGATGCATCGAATCGTGGACAATGCTGCATCGATAATCGTCCGGCTCATGATCAATAGTTTCTGTTTATAAGGTAATGTAGTCCTAACAACATTTCTGTTTACATATTCTGGTATGTTTTTGCACATTCAGGAGGTGCCATGTGCTCAGTGCTGCATAGTTGTATGTTTCCAAGTTATTAAGTATTAGAGCGCTGCAGAGTGTTTGGTTTTTGAAGCTTGAAAAGCTGTGAATTAAATATCCTACATGGCTTTGGTAGAAAAATATATTTTGACGCATCGAGATATCGAATCGAAAGATCAGTGAAGATTCACACCTCTAATACACAACATCGCCAGATAATCTGCGTCTCCGCAGGTGAACTGGTGATGGAGGAGACCGAGTATCGTTCACCATATTAAACTCAAAACTCATGAATCCGCTCCTCCTGATCGGTGATAACAACCAGGCTTTCTGCAGGTTTCAACAAAGTCCAATTTAAGACTTTTTTAAAAGACCTTTATGAATTAAATTGAAGACCTTTATCGCGACAAAAGTACAACCAAATGCAGAGTCACAAAAGTACTGGCAAAATTAATCTAAAAGCATCATAATAATCTGTTTAAACAGTACAGTCCAAAAGTTTGGACACACCTTCTCATTCAATGCGTTTCCTTTTTATTTTCATGACTATTTACATTGTAGATTCTCACTGAAGGCATCAAAACTATGAATGAACACATATGGAATTATGTACTTAACAAAAAAGTGTGAAATAACTGAAAACATGTCTTATATTTTAGATTCTTCAAAGTAGCCACCCTTTGCTTTTTTGATAACTCTACAAACCCTTGGTGTTCTCTCAATGAGCTTCATGAGGTAGTCACCTGAAATGGTTTTACTTTCACAGGTGTGCTTTGTCAGGGTTCATTAGTGGAATTATTTCCCTTTTAGGCCTAATACGCCTGCTAAAAAAGGCCTTTTTATGCGTAAGTACTTTTCTGTAAACCCCCTCCCAAAACCTAAGGGTTTCCAGAAATATTTGTTAAAAGCCTACTAAAATCTTAATTTCTCAGGCTCTATAGCAGATCAAAACATGAAATAAAAAGCATTTGAGAGCTCACTTCTTTGGCTTTCAACTTGACTGACTTTCTTGGCCATAATCTTCAACTTTATTTAAAAAAAACTACTCTACTCAAAAATGACGCAGATGCGTATTCAGGTCTTAAAGGTAAACACACACAGATGTGTGATCAGGTTTGAATGGGTTTTAATAAAAAAGCAAAGGGTGGCTACTTTGAGGAATCTAAAATATAAGACATGTTTTCAGTTATTTCACACTTTTTTTGTTAAGTACATAATTCCATATGTGTTCATTCATAGTTTTGATGCCTTCAGTGAGAATCTACAATGTAAATAGTCATGAAAATAAAAAGGAAACGCATTGAATGAGAAGGTGTGTCCAAACTTTTGGCCTGTACTGTAAAGCTGCCTTGCCTTGACTTTAAGACTTTTTAAAAAAGGCCTAAAATTTAGATTTTGAAATGTTTTAAGACCCCGAGGAAACCGGTCAGGAAGAAGAGGGGCGTCTTTACCCTGCTGAAGTCCACCGTGCTGTTCTCCCGGCTACCTCCGTTGATGCGGTTCTCGCTGGTCTTGCTGTCGAGGTTTCCCGGAGCCGACTGGGGGGACGCCAGCAGACCTGCAGAGATTTAGAGATCATGTATTTACACAGAGGACAGGGAACCAACACCATGATGCACAACCTCAACCGAGACCTAGTCACCACCAAGACCAGAGGGTATCCGGACCGAGACTTTGAGGGGTCCGGGCCGAGACTTTGAGGGGTCCGGGCCGAGACTTTGAGGGGTCCGGGCCGAGACAAGACCGAGACTTTGAGGGGTCGAGACCTAGACAAGACCGAGACTTTGAGGGATCGAGACAGAGACTTTGAGGGGTCGAGACCGAGACTTTGAGGGGTCCAGGCCGAATCAAGACCAAGACCAGAGCAGTGCGAGTCCCACACTAACCGTAACCAGATCCCTGAAACATACAGTATGTAAACAACCAAGACTTAGAGGGGTCGAGACCTAGACGAGACCGAGACTTTGAGGGGGCGAGACCTAGACGAGACCGAGACTTTGAGGGATCGAGACCGAGACTTTGAGGGATCGAGACCGAGACTTTGAGGGGTCGAGACCTAGACGAGACCGAGACTTTGAGGGGTCGAGACCGAGACTTTGAGGGATCAAGACCGAGACTTGGAGGGATCGAGACCGAGACTTTGAGGGATCGAGACCGAGACGTTGAGGGGTCGAGACCTAGACGAGGCCGAGACTTTGAGGGGTCGAGACCGAGACTTTGAGGGATCGAGACCAAGACTTTGAGGGGTCGAGACCAAGACTTTGAGGGGTCGAGACCTAGACAAGACTGAGACTTTGAGGGGTCGAGACCTAGACAAGACCGAGACTTTGAGGGATCGAGACCGAGACTTTGAAGGATTGAGACCTAGACGTTGAGGGGTCGAGACCTAGACGAGACCGAGACTTTGAGGGATCGAGACCGAGACGTTGAGGGGTCGAGACCGAGACGTTGAGGGGTCGAGACCGAGACTTTGAGGGGTCGAGACCTCGACGAGACCGAGACTTTGAGGTGTTGAGACCTAGACGAGACCGAGACTTTGAGGGTTCGAGACCGAGACTTTGAGGGGTCGAGACCTAGACAAGCCCAAGACTTTGAGGGGTCGAGCTCGAGACTTTGAGGGTTCGAGAACGAGACTTTGAGGGGTCGAGACCTAGACAAGCCCGAGACTTTGAGGGGTCCAGGCCGATTCAAGACCAGAGCAGTGCGAGTCCCACACTAACCGTAACCAGATCCCTGAAACAGACAGTATGTAAACAGCTAGCTAATATTGGCTAAATCGTTTTGAGTGAGGGCTGAAGAGGTTTGGTACAGAGGCAGAGTGATAACGTTAGCTTTAGAACTGTTGACTTGTATTAATGTTCAATAGGTCTGTTCACGTATGCACCAAATGTGTGTGTGTGTCTGTGAGTGTGTTCTCGTTTAACTACATTCATGGGGTCCAAAAAAACGGAGAATACAGTATACTTGTGGGGTCTGCACAGCCTTGTGGGGACCAAAATGCTGGACCCCACAACTTTAAAGGGCTGTTTGAGGGTTAAGACTTGGTTTTAGGATTAGGGTTAGAATTAGGTTATGGTTAAGGTGAGGGTAAGGGTTAAGGTTAGGCATTTAGTTGTGATGGTTAAGGTGAGGGTAAGGGTTAGGGATAGGGTAAGGGGCTAGGGAATACATTATGTCAATGACGGGTCCCCACAAAGATAGTGCCACAAACCTGTGTGTCTTTGTGTGTATGTGTGTGTGTGTGAGAGAGTCTGTGAGTGTGTGTATGTGTGTGTGTGTGAGAGAGTCTGTGAGTGTGTGTGTGTGTGTGTGAGTGTGTGAGTGTGTTGACACAGGGCTTAGCTGCATCTCCAATCTATCTCCAGCTTTCTCTGCTGTGCACCACTTCTACTAACCTGCTCTCTCCTTCTGAACTAAACTAGTCCTGAATGTATTACACTGGAAGAAAAGGTCAAGCTTTGTCACACTGGATACACTTTAACCATTGAATGTTTAGCATCAAACTAACTTTCTGTTGAATTAATTGACGAATTGTTTCAGCGGTTGGGCTGGCAGCTTTACAAAGTGCTCACATTCCTGGTAGATGAATATGAATTGTTGACTTTTATTAATGTTTAATAGGTCTGTTTACGTATGCACCAAATAACAAGGCAAATTCCACGTACTGTTAAGCGTAACTTCTTGTGGCAATAAACCATTTTTCTGATTCCGATTGTGTCAGCATGTCGCTCTGCGTCACTGACCACTTCCTGCTGATTTGGGACTTTAAAGTTTCAAGGCGGTCAGCTTCAGCACATGAGCAGTAACTGAGTAACGAGGGAGGCAAGCAGACGATGAAGATTGAAGATGATGTGTCAGGGAAGGGACAGTGAAGTACCGTCTACTTCTTCAGTAGTTTCACGTTATGTCCTAAAATGTAACATGAATGCAAAAGGATCCAAATACTCAAAAATGAGGCTGGAGAAAAGGGGGCGGGTCGTCTTATATTCGGACCAATATGGTGTTTAGTAAAGAAATACTGTGATTTTCTCCACATCAGCCAGCCCTACTTTACTGTAAAAGAATGACACACAGACACAATCAGACACACAGATACACAGAGACAGACACACACACACAATCAGACACACAGAGACAGACACACACAATCAGACACACAGATACACAGAGACAGACACACACACACAATCAGACACAGAGATACACAGAGACAGACACACACACAGAGATACACACACAGATATACACACACAGAGATACACACACAGACAGACAGACAGACAGACAGAGACACACACACACAGATACACAGACACACACAGACAGACACACAGACACACACAGACAGACACACACACACACACACACACACACACATACCGATACACACACACAGACAGACACACACACCGATACACACACAGACACACAAAGATACACACAGACAGACAGAGACACACACACATACACACACACACACACACACACACACACACACACACACACACACACACTCACTAACTAACAGGAGTTATGATCTGATATTAAAACGCTGACCCGCCACCTCTACTAGCTGGTTATCAGCTCGCTGACTCAGCAGATCTGGTCACGTTAATGCTGAGCCACAGGAAACGCACAACGACAGGTTTCCGGACAACATCACTAATTATCTATTAGGTTCATTATATCCTGTACAACAACTCATCACAGCTGCAAACACACACACACACACACACACACACACACACACACACACACACACACACACACACCGTGCAGCTGCAAACACACACACACACACACACAGTGCAGCTGCAAACACACACACACAGTGCAGCTGCAAACACACACACACACACACACACACACACACACACACAGTGCAGCTGCAAACACACACACACACACACACACACACACACACACACACACACACACACACACACACACACACACACACACACCGTGCAGCTGCAAACACACACACACACACACACACACACACACCGTGCAGCTGCAAACACACACACACACACACACACCGTGCAGCTGCAACACACACACACACACAGACAGACAGACAGACACCGATACACACACACACACACACACACACACACACACACACACACACACACACACACACACACACACACACACACACACACACACACACACACACACACACACACACACATAGAGACACACACCCCAGCGGAAGCAGACAACGTTTAAGTCTTGAGCTGCAAATACAAATCCATTAGTCGGCAGGATTGACGGCAAAACAGGCTACAGAATATTTCCTTCTGTATTGACAGGTGCAATATTAGAAAATCTATAAAAAAAAAAAAAAGAAAAATCATATTTTTTTTTAAATTACATTCATATATCTGCATTTATGTCCAAACCTCGAGACTTTCAAACATCAACATGTCATTAATTAATATGTATTTGTGTCTAAATGACATAAAAACATCTTTTCCTGTTCTACTTTTGCCTGGAAACGCTTAAAACACTCTTGCGTGTCGCGTGAAAAATAGGCGTCGGTTCTATTTCGAGCGTGCACACGGCTCGAGCCACGCCCGAGACGTGCGTGTCACACAGGCAGTGTGCACGCTATAACCTGTTAACATGGGAGCCCAAATATAAACGGACACGCCACGCAGCCAGTGTGCAGGAGGCCTGAGGGCAGTCAGAGTCCCCTCACAGCGCGGTAGTCTTTTCATAAGTCCTTTTGAGTTCTCCTCCACACCCTTCCTTCACCTCATGGACGTTATCCATCGGGGTTAAGGAAAAGTTGTTAGGAAAAGGACTTAGGAGGTCATTTAGTTGACTTCTCCACCACAGAGAAATGTTAGAAAAGATTTGCAAATGAATGTTTAAAGGTGCCCTTGCCATACAAAACCGTTTTTACTTATAATAATAATAATAATAATAATAATAATAATAATAATAATAATAATAATAATAATAATCTGTCAGGTCCATATGTGTGTTTGTGTTATGTGGTGAATATGAAAATGAACTACTACCTCCTCTGTCAGCTCTAGCCACTGAACAGAAATAAGAGGAGAAATCAGACCAATCACAACAGCTAATCAGTCTGACATCTTACTGCCTGAGCTCATTACTATTCATGAGTTCCCCCAGTTGTGCTGGGTAAAGGATGCTGATAGCCAGGCTCTCATTGGCTAGCTGTTAGCCAATCAGAGTCAAGCAGCTTAGCTTGTTGAATATTAATAAGAACTGGCACAAATCGAGCCGAGTCTTCCTGCAGGCTTTCTATACCGCGCTAGAATGGCTTGAAACAAGGTAACCAAAGGTTACAGAGTCCATGGTAGACCTTCAGACATCACCACAAAGGCATGAAATACGTTTGGCAGCTAGGGCACCTTTAAAGGAACACGCCGACTCATTGGGAATTTAGCTTTATTCACCGTAACCCCCAGAGTTAGACTAGTCCATACATACCCTTCTCATCTCCGTGCGTGCTGTAACGCTGTCTGACGGCTCCAGCAGCATCAGGCCAGCACAGAACATGCAGGTGACTGGTTCCAGTAATCCTACTGCTCCCAATAAGTGACAAAATAACACCAACATGTTCCTATTTACATGTTGTGATTTGTAGAGTCACAGCGTGTACAAAAAACAACGTAACATGAGACACAGCCGTCTTTTAACAGTAAACAAACCGGGAACTATATTCTCAGACAGGCTTGCTGCGAGCATATCACTCCGACCAAGTACTATATTCTTCCACCTGAGAATATAGTTCCTGGTTTGTTTACAGTTAGAAGACGGCTGTGTCTCATGTTACGTTGTTTTTTGTACACGCTGTGACTCTACAAATCACAACATGTAAATAGGAACATGTTGGAGTTATTTTGTCACTTTTGTCACAATTTGGAGCAGTAGGCTAGTTGGAACCAGTTACCTGCAGGATCTGTGCTAGGCTAAGCTAATGCTGGAGCCGTCAGGCAGCGTTACAGCACGCACAGAGATGAGAAGGGTAAGTATGGACTAGTCTTACTCTGGGGTTACTGTGAATAAGATAAATTCCCAATAAGTCGGCGTGTTCCTTTAAATAAAGAAAAAAAAGAAGAAGGTGGACTTCAGAATAAGAAGAGAGGAGCGTGGTCTCACCGTTGCGGTCCAGCAAATAGGAGTCGGAGTGTTTCTTGCCGATGTCGGCGAAGGATCGCACCAGCGGGATTCGGTTGCTCAGCTTCTTCTCGCTCTGATGGTGGTGGCGCCTCAGCATGGCCTCCTTCACCTTCTCTCGGACGCCCTCCTCCAGCTGCCCCGACGCCAGCATGCTGTCGATCACCATGTCTGCTCGGAGCGAGGGACAGCAGGAGGTTAGGGGACAACAAGGCGATCGGTAGGATTGTACAAGTTACGCCCAGAGGGCCCTATCTCGCACACAGCGCAGCGCCAAGCCCGACACGAGTGTGTTTGCTAGTTTAAAGTGCCCATATTATGAAAAAAAAACTTTTTCTGGTGATTTGGGGTGTTATTTTGTGTCTCTGGTGCTTCCGCACACATACAAACTTTAAAAAACATCCATCCATGGTGTTTTGAGTGAGATACGGTTTCTGAATGTGTCCTGCCTTCAGTCTCCTGGTGAGCTGGTCAACATCGGCACGGACTGTGACGTCACAGTCTGAAATGAGCTGGCTAACCGCAACCGTTAGCTTGTATGCTAACTCTAGCATGCTACGTCGTTCTCAATAGCAAAGCGCTGCTACAACACACACTAGTTCACCATAATCTCCAAGAGAACTACTTCCATGTGCGCCCTGGTTTAGAAGAAGTCTCCCAGCTAATCCTGCAGTTGGAGAAACAGCCTTTCTTTTACTGTCTATGGAGCTAGCTGACATGAGCTACATCTGAGCTACTGAGCATGTGCGAGTGCAATCAAAGATAGTACAGAAGAAGAAGAAAAGAGGTCTCACTCTGTAGCTAAAACAGAAACCAGGTGACAAGAGGATCTGCAGCAGTGAGAGAGAGCTGTGCAGTACAACATAAATATGGTGTTTTTTGATAATTAAACCATGTAAACCTATTCTGTTACAACCTTAAAATACAGTTATGAACCTGAAAATGAGCAGAATATGGGCGCTTTAAGACCGACCCAGTTGTCAATTTCCTGTCCAGCTCCCACATCGTTTAAATAACAAATGTACTTGCACCCATCTGTGGCCCATGGGCGTGCTGGTCTTACAGGGAGGTGTGTTCAGGTGCATTCTGGGCGTGCTGGTCTTACAGGGAGATGTGTTCAGGTGCATTCTGGGCGTGCTGGTCTTACAGGGAGGTGTGTTCAGGTGCATTCTGGGCGTGCTGGTCTTACAGGGAGGAGTGTTCAGGTGCATTCTGGGCGTGCTGGTCTTACAGGGAGGAGTGTTCAGGTGCATTCTGGGCGTGCTGGTCTTACAGGGAGGAGTGTTCAGATGCATTCTGGGCGTGCTGGTCTTACAGGGAGGTGTGTTCAGGTGCATTCTGGGCGTGCTGGTCTTACAGGGAGGTGTGTTCAGGTGCATTCTGGGAGTATTGCTATCTTGAGGCAGCGGGAAGTGATGGCACCATTGACCAACAAAAACCTGGTCTAAAGTCAATAACGCAGCATTTCATTGTTATTTTAACAGAGCATTAGTAAAATGCTCCTAGGCTCGAGCACAGCGCGCACACACTATGCTTGTTACACACACAGGGACACACAGCAGCAGCAGCACACACACACACACACACACACACACACACACACACACACACACACACACACACACACACACACAGAAGATTACAAAATATTAAGGTGTAAATCCTCCATCATAACAGCAATGCTCCAAGGTCCAAACGCGCCTGGCTTTTAAAGGGAATGGGAGATGATCTCTGATTGGTTGATGAATGGGAGATGATCTCTCATTGGTTGATTGCATGTTACGCCCCAAAACACACCTCTGATTAATGAAGACACTAAGAACAACCCTTTAGGACCAGGCGCCCGGCACACAGACCCTTTTTTCCTCCAGTCAAACTATCAAAAGTGGATTTGGACACACCCTAAACACACCTGCACCAGGGCCCCAGTCTGGACACACAGTCTACAGCTTTCACGGAGAAACCAGCGGTTAATCGAATCGGGACAAGAATGCCGTGGCGTTGGCGTGCTGACCTGCGATCTCCTCGATGGTGTTGGCCCTCATGTCGAGCAGCACGGTGCCGTTCAGGATGCAGGACCGCAGCTCGAACAGACTGTGGAGAGACAGCGTGGCCACGTACGGTTTACTCCAACGCTCACCACCGTCTTCTACGTCCTCCTCGAACTTCAGCCATCTGGAGACAAACAAACAAGACACGAGATTTAACATGTGACACAGCATGGCACAGGTGCTGTAAACAGTCCTTCCAGAAAAATGCAATTTTTTTGTGATTGTTTTTCGGGCAAAAATCCTTGATTGTGGTCTAAAATCATCTGGCCAAAAGGACTACAAGTTGTAATATTTGTTCAAAACAAGTTGTAATATTTTGTTCAAAAAAAAGATGTAATATTTGTAGAAAAAAGTTGTAACATTTGTACAAAAAAGTTGTAATATTTGTTCAAAAAACATTTGTGATATTTGTTCAAATTTTTTTTTAAATATTTGTAGAATTTTTTTTTTTAATATTTGTAGAAAAAAGTTGAAATATTTGTTCAAAAAAATAGTTATTTATACAAAAAAGTTGTAATATTTATTCAAAAAAGTTGTAATATTTATACAAAAAAAGTTGTAATATTTGCACAAAAAAGTTGTAATATTTGTTCAAAAAAGTTGTGATATTTATACAAAAAAAGTTGTAATATTTGCACAAAAAACTTGTAATATTTATTCAAAAAAGTTGTAATATTTATACAAAAAAAGTTGTAATATTTGCACAAAAAAGTTGTAATATTT
Source organism: Perca schrenkii (assembly GCA_025617405.1). Taxonomy (NCBI): domain Eukaryota; kingdom Metazoa; phylum Chordata; class Actinopteri; order Perciformes; family Percidae; genus Perca; species Perca schrenkii. The sequence goes on from CM046792.1 coordinate 36,737,622, forward strand.
GTTCAAAAAAGTTGTGATATTTATACAAAAATGTTGTAATATTTATTCAAAAAAGTTGTAATATTTATACAAAAAAGTTGTAATATTTATACAAAAAAAAGTTGTAATATTTGTACAAAAAAGTTGTAATATTTGTTCAAAAAAAAGTTGCAATATTTTTCAAAAAAAGTTAATATTTATACAAAAAAGTTGTAATATTTATACAAAAAAAGTTTTTAATATTTGTAGAAAAAAGTTTTAATATTTCTTCAAAGACAAGTTGGACAAACACACAAGACACAAGATTTAACTTGTAGCACAGCAGAGCACAGGTGCTGTAAACAGTCCTTCCAGAAAAATGCAGAGGGGTTTTGTGTGATTGTTGCGGGCAAAAATCCTTGATTATGGTCTAAAAATCATTTGGCCAAAAGGACTACAAGTTGTAATATTTGTTAAAAAAAAAAGTTGTAATATTTATACAAAGCAAGTTGTAATATTTGTACAAAAAATTTGTAATATTTATACAAAAAAGTTGTAATATTTGTACAAAAAAGTTGTAATAAAAAAAGTTGCAATATTTGTTCAAAAAAGTTGTAATATTTATACAAAAAAAGTTGTAATATTTATTCAAAAAAGTTGTAATATTTATACAAAAAAAGTTGTAATATTTGCACAAAAAAGTTGTAATATTTGTTCAAAAAAGTTGTGATATTTATACAAAAAAGTTGTAATATTTATTCAAAAAAGTTGTAATATTTATACAAAAAAGTTGTAATATTTATACAAAAAAAAGTTGTAATATTTGTACAAAAAAGTTGTAATATTTGTTCAAAAAAAAGTTGCAATATTTTTCAAAAAAAGTTAATATTTATACAAAAAAGTTGTAATATTTATACAAAAAAAAAAGTTTTTAATATTTGTAGAAAAAAGTTTTAATATTTCTTCAAAGACAAGTTGGACAAACACACAAGACACAAGATTTAACTTGTAGCACAGCAGAGCACAGGTGCTGTAAACAGTCCTTCCAGAAAAATGCAGAGGGGTTTTGTGTGATTGTTGCGGGCAAAAATCCTTGATTATGGTCTAAAAATCATTTGGCCAAAAGGACTACAAGTTGTAATATTTGTTAAAAAAAAAGTTGTAATATTTATACAAAGCAAGTTGTAATATTTATACAAAAAAGTTGTAATATTTGTACAAAAAAGTTGTAATAAAAAAAGTTGCAATATTTGTTCAAAAAAGTTGTAATATTTATTCAAAAAAGTTGTAATATTTATACAAAAAAAGTTGTAATATTTGTTCAAAAAAGTTGTAATATTTATACAAAAAAGTTGTAATATTTGTTTAAAAAAAAGTTGTAATATTTGTTCAAAAAAAAGTTGTAATATTTGTAAAAAAAAGTTGCAATATTTGTTAAAAAAAAAGTTAATATTTATACAAAAAAGTTGTAATATTTATTCAAAAAAGTTGTAATATTTACAAAAAAAATGTTTTAATATTTGTAGGAAAAATGTTTTAATATTTAAACAAAACAAGTTGTAATTGTTCAAAAAAAAGTTAATATTTATACAAAAAAGTTGTAATATTTATTCGAAAAAGTTGTAATATTTATACAAAAAAGTTGTAATATTTGTTCAAAAAAAGTTGTAATATTTGTAAAGAAAAAGTTGTAATATTTGTAGAAAAAAAGTTGTAATATTAAGTTGTAATATTTGTAGAAAAAAGTTGCAATATTTGTTCAAAAAAAAGTTAATATTTATACAAAAAAGTTGTAATATTTATTCAAAAAAGTTGTGATATTTATACAAAAAAGTTGTAATATTTATTCAAAAAAGTTGTAATATTTATACAAAAAAGTTGTAATATTTGTTCAAAAAAAGTTAATATTTATACAAAAAAGTTGTAATATTTATTCAAAAAAGTTGTGATATTTATACAAAAAAAAGGTTTTAATATTTGTAGAAAAACGTTTTAATATTTCTTCAAAAACAAGTTGGACAAACACACAAGACACAAGATTTAACTTGTGGCACAGCAGAGCACAGGTGCTGTAAACAGTCCTTCCAGAAAAATGCAGGGTTTTTTGTGTGATTGTTGCGGGCAAAAATCCTTGATTATGGTCTAAAAATCATCTGGGCAAAAGGACTACAGTTGAAAATTAGCCAGCTGGCTAACACTGGCCCATTTACAGAAATGTTGATTAATGTGTGTTGTCCTTTATAAATAAAGAATAATAAGAATAGAATTATGCGGCACGTTTTCTTAAAAAATGCGATGGAATATGCGGGATATTTATTCAGTTTTATGCGATGAAATTGCAAAAACTGCGGTTTGATGAAAAATAGAAAAAAAATTATTAACATTATTCAACTTTTTGCTAAGATATATTACGGGACTTTTTTACAACGAAAATCCAGGAATTATGAAATCATGCAAGCCCCGCATATTTTGCGCGGAAATCAGCAATTTATGCGGCGAAAGTGCGGCGTATTTGGAAAAAAAGTTTTTCTCTGGAGGGACTGATTAAACATGTCACAGCACAGATGTCAACTGTCATGACGAGCCTGAAATAAATCAGACATTTCGACTTCTGTTCCACTGATTTACAAATCTCATAGGCCTGTCATGATTCTCCAAATCAACGATGAGAGCCACTAGAGTTCACGAGGTGCAGTTGAATGCACCATTAGTTAAACAAGGTGCACAGGAATGTACCATGGAGTCCCGTTGGAGCCCACAGACTTTTCCTTCTTAGTTTGTTTCCAAAACTCTCTCGCAGGGAAGGCCCCACGGTGACTTCCTTCTCAGTCATCTCCGACTCCGGCCGTGGCCATGGTGTCTGACGTAGTGCAGCTGCGGGCTACCGCTAAGCTAACGTTACGCTGCGTCTTTAGCTGCATGCTTCCAGCCGCTAAGCTAAAATAAGCCTGTGTCTTTAGCTGCATGCTTCCAGCCGCTAAGCTAAAATTAGCCTGTGTCTTTGGCTGCATGCTACCAGCCGCTTAGCTAAAGTTAAAAGGGATTGGGTGGTGGAGAGACAAAAAAAGTACTGGGTGATCGCCGATTCTGCATATGATTTTGAGTCAAAATTGAAAGCTCATTTCAAAATCAGATAACAAATCCCCCCTATAACCTTGGCAAAAAAAGTGGCATTTCTTGTCACATTTGCCGTCTCAGACTGCTGTTTTTCAGGTTATGTTCACTCTAAAATTATCCGTTTTGGTATTTTAGGATCACCCAGACACACAAGTTTCTCATCCTCATGTAGGTCTGACTCCAGGTCTGAAATAATCCAACCATTAAAAAAGGTCAGACTGCTGCAGGACGATGAAAAGTCTTCAGCTCTCAGATTCATAATCCTGAATAAAGAAAGGTTTCTCCTGTTCAAAGAACGAAGGATAACCAATGAAAGCAAAGTGAAGAGGTCTGTGATTATAAAAAGGATCATCTTGGATTTAAACTAGTGGAGCATTTAGTTAAACAAACCCTTTTAAAAACCTTAAAGGGTAACTACCGGTTTCTACAACCTGGACCCTATGCTCCTATGTTTCTGTGTCTAAGTGCCTAATGGGAACAACAGTCTTTGACACTGGTCCAGTATTAAGAAAGATCTCTGCAGTCGGCAGCGGAGAAACAAGCTACAATGAAAGTTAATGGGGCAATTGTTCAGCTTGCGTTTGACTTCACCTTCTTTTTTGGGCTCAGTTACAATCCATTTTGACATCAGAGATATTGTTAAAAAAATATTTTAAGAAAAAAGTTTAGATATTTTATGAATAAATGGGAATATATTGGAATATTCATAGAAAAAAGTTGTAATATTTATACAAAAAAGTTGTAATATTTATACAAAAAAGTTGTAATATTTATACAAAAAAGTTGTAATATTTGTAGAAAAAAAAAGTTGTAATATTTGTAGAAAAGTTCTTAAGGCTCTCATCTGTGTACATTACATTCTGTGACAACAGAGTGGCCATTTGTTTGACGTGTTTATCACCATCACCTTAAAGTCAGCATCAGATTTTACAGATATATTCAGAAGAGGAATGTTCGGGGTCAACACGGTACCAGTAACAGAAAATATGCAACTTGCAAGCTGTGATTTGTAACATAAGATTGTTTCCTTGTGCCTTCATTTAGACACAAACTGATTTATACAAACAGCATTCTTGCACCTCGTGTCAGAGCCCTGAAGGACTCGTAAACTAAACAGTAATCCTCTGTGCAGTCTGCACGTAGGCCAGGCAGCCCCAACCCTGAGAGAAGGAGTTCAAGTATCTCAGGGTTTTCCTTCACGGTGGAGGGTATAGCAGCAGTAGGGCTGTGCTCAATTGAAGAACTTCTTAGTCGACTAACACTCATTCAACTGTATCGACTAATCGATTAGTTGATTTAATCGACAGATCTGTAAATCTGAGTTTCTCCGCAAAGAGTCGTGCTAAAAGCACCACTTTAATTCTTGTGTTTACCAGAGATGTGCTCGTACGTTTCTTGGAAATAAGTCATTCAGCATGAAAACAGCATCAGACATGACTAATGGACTAAAGAGATCTAAGATGACTAAGACCAAAACCACCGATTAGTCGACTAATCCACTAAGAGGGAGCAGCCCTAGTCAGCAGTAGTCAGGTTTGCACAATATTGACTACGTATACAAGCTGTCAATTTTCGGGTTAAGTTCACTATTCGGGTTTCTGAAACATTCGGAATAACCCGTTTACATGCGTGAGCAGAGAGAGTTACTCCTGTATACGTGGAGTTTGTAATCAATTGGCAAGATCCCGATGTAAACGGTTAGCGTCTGGACAACATTAAGATGCAATAACTTCTCGGTCACCTTCTTATAAATCTCACTATCTCTGTACTTTCTGCCGTCAACAGAAGACATTATATTCATGGTTTTCACCACACTAATAAAGAAACTGGTTTCCTCCTTGCGATAGATAGATAGATAGATAGATAGATAGATAGATAGATAGATAGATACATAGATACATAGATAGATAGATAGATAGATAGATAGATAGATAGATAGATAGATAGATATTTGTTTTTATTATTATATTATTTTATTATTATTATAGTATATAATTATTATTATAACTATGTTTTCTGGCGCATACAAGAAGTTCCTCTACTCAAAAGACCAAGATTCCTTGCGAATAGAACATGCGCAGAACACAAATCAATGTTCCTTTTGATGGGGATATGCCGATACGTGTTTACATGACCAAATTTTCGGGTAAGAAAGGGGGTAACCCAGGTAGCATATTCAGGTTTTTAAAAATCAGAAATATGAGCATATTCGTGTTTTTGCCGGTGTTTACATGGCCATGCGCGACCGAGTTATTGCTAATATTCCGGTTTTGAACGGGTTATTGGCTGCATGTAAACGCAGTGAGTGACAATATGCGATATTGCGATTTTGATATTTTTAAACATAAGTAAAATTACAAAAGTTATGGGAAAACGATAGCCTGGTGAGACCATCCTGATCTTGCGAGCTCCAGTTTTCTCCTCCCAGATCAGTCTGGCATCTTGAGATTAGAGAACATTTGGAGCCGTTCGCCAAACGACCGGGCCAATCAGCGTTAGTTTTGAGGTGGGTTTAGGTGGTGATAGACTGATGGTTTATCCAATCAGCTAACCAGGATTTTCAGACAGCGGTAGCCCTAATTCTGTTAGCTGCTCGCTAATGCTTTTTCCTCTTGGATCCTTCTTCTGGAATATGGTCCGGGAACCTGAAGTCCGGGAAGCCTTTTATTCCTAAATTCTCGTTACACAAACGGCAAATATCCTTTACCGACATGTTGCTACCTTGCTGAGCTAACGAGCTATGCTTTGCCTGCAGCAGCAGGGGCGGGCTTGGGGTTGTATTTTCATACGCTTCGTGCATCTGATTGGTTGATGTGGCCCGTCTATCACCAACTATAGGTGGTGATAGACAGATGGTTTATCCAATCAGCTAACCAGGATTTCCGCCCCTTCCCAAAAGTTCTCCAACGGTAAGTTCCCAGATGGATATGCCGAGCAAATGGGAAGCGATCCATCTGGCGGAGTCAGGTTTAGGGCTGGGTAGCGATCCTATGAGTATTGAAAAATTCTTTATCTTATCTTTCGGTGCCAAATTTCGGTTCCAAAGTGTGGTTACAGTTTTTTTAAAACTTCACGTAGACAGCGTTTGCTGCGATATGATACTAATGGCGAGCCGAAAGCGTTCGCGGTGCTGTTGATGTTACACTTCCTCTGAGACAAGCAGGCACAACGGTGGTTTCTCTGCCCTGATGACTGACTGACAGGCTGAGCTTGCAAGGCAAGGCACTTTATTAATGTTACTCTGAGTGAGCAGTTTTACCAGATTTTTGTTTTGATTCACAATTAAGGTGGAAAATAAAAGCTTTGTGTGTTTAATGTATTTTTGTTGATGTTGAAATGGATTTTCAAACATACGGTATCGAAAAAAGTAGCGTTAGGAATCGGTATCGAAATTGGCACCGGATGGAAAGATTCTGAACGATACCCAGCCCTAGTCAGGTTAGGAAAACGCACCTTAACAATATTCACAGATTCATAACAACATAGTGCACTGTGGGACTTGCGTACGGCTCCGTAGTGCAAAGATTCAATCTAGCTGACTCCAAACTCTGGCTGCAGAGCCTTTCATAAAGCGAAGGGACAGCTCCCAGTGAGAAATAGGTGCAGGATGGGATTGGGTACAGTTTGTCTAGTTCATTCAGAAGCTTCTTGAAGCCTTTGTTAATCCACCGTGTGGATCTATGGCCAAATAATACATCATAGCATTGGTGATTTCAGTAGGTCTCTTCGAGTTCTTGTCTTACTTTGTGTCTTATCGCGACGCTTTCGATATATTAATGCGCAACGTGGTATGGCGATAACTAGAGGTCAGCCGATACCGATAGCTTTTATTTAGAATTGATACTGGATAAAAACAAACATGACACTCCAAGTAAAACAGTGCTGAACTTTATTATAAAAATAAAAAAAAAACTGTATTGAACCATGAAAACATGATAAATGAAATAAATATAAATATTGAAGTCAATAAACAAATAAAAACAGTTAAAACTGTCGGTTTAAAGGGGTAACAGACGATCTCTGACCTGCAGGGATCTATCTTTCCCACTATATAGCACAGCCGCTCCAGCAACGGACGCAACCAGGAAAAACTATCGGCATGGATTTTTGCCGATAACGACAGTTCCACCAATCAACTATCGGTGCCGATTAATCGGCAAAACCGATTAATCTGTCTACCTCTAGCGATAACTATATTATTATATACATAGGTTATCTGGACTCGCAACGCATTGGAGCTGGGAAGTGATGCTGGGGGAGTCTGGAATACCTTCCGAGTCTGCTGGCACCACGGCCCGGCAAAGGATTACTGACCGAAAATAGATGGATGGTGCTCAAAAATCACTTCATAAAAAGAGAGTCTGGTCTCGAGACTGTCCTCAAGTGTTTTGACGGACTCAGATTATTATTTTAAGTGTCTGACAACATTATGGAAAAGATCCCTACAGAGATAGACCTTTAAAACCTCTTTGAGACCTTTCTGTTTAACCAGAAACAGCTCTGAAGTCGATAGCTCTAAACCCACCAGACTCCATTTAAAAAAATCAGTACTTTTAGCGTGTATAGAGCCAGCATGTTCTCATGTGTAAATAGGTAAACTATGTGTTTATTTCAACCAAAACTAGAGTTGTGATGGTTGGAAAAGATGGAAAACGACACAACACTGCTTTTTCATAGTTTTATTTAGTTTCTGTCGACTTTGAGTGAAGTGTGTTTTATGATGCTTAAATGATTAATTATTTACATGGAGTCTGGTGGGTTTAGCGAACGCAATTTCGCTGATGTGTTTATGGTAAAAGAAAAGGATCTTACTCTTTAACAGAAAAGTCAACCTCCTTACAAATCCTTTCCACAATGCTGTCAGACACTAAGAATATTAATCTGAGTCTGTCAGTGGCAAAAACAGCACTTTAGTGAAGGTAAATACAAGCTGCACATTCGCACTATTAATTTAATACTGGACCAATGTCAAAGATTGTTGTTCCCATTAGTCACTTAGACACAGAAACATAGGGAAATAGGGCCCAGGGTTGCAAAAAAAAAAAAAAGGGTAGTTACTAGGGCTGCCTCCTCTTAGTCGATTAGTCGACTAATCCGTAGTTTTGGTCTTAGTTGACTAAGATTTCTTTAGTCCATTAGTCATTTTTTATGCTTATTCATGCTTAATTACTTATTTCCAAGAAACTTCTGAGCACATTTCTGGTAAACACAAGATTTAAAGTGGTGCTTTTGCAGGATTAATTGTGGAGAAACTCAGTTTTACAGATGGTTAATTAACTACATTTATATTGTGCTTTTCTAGTCTTAACCACCTCTCAAAGAGCACAGCTCTGTCAATTAAATCAACTAATCCATTAGTCGACTAAATCCTATAAGTGTTAGTCCACTAAGAAGTTCTTTAGTCGAGGACAGCCCTAGTAGTTACCCTTTAAAGAATAGCAAACGTTGCAGGAATAAAACAGTGAGAGTGAATGTAAATAAAGAGCAGAGAGTGTTTTTTTTTTTTCTCACCTCGCCATCTCCTTCCACTCCTGGAAGTCTCCGTCTCTGAAGGCGATCTCGTCCAGCTCGGTGAACAGGTCGTGGGGGATGTGCTCCTCGTCTGCGTCCTCCGTCCCGAGAATGAACTGGACTCTCTGGGACGGAGTGTCTGCACAGACACAACAACAACAACAGCTAACTCTTTACAGGCTCATCATTTCAGCTCATTAAAAAAAGGTCCCATGGCATGAAAATGTCACTTTATGAGGTTTTTTTAACGTTAATATGAGTTCCCCCCCAGCCTGCCTATGGTCCCCCAGTGGCTAGAAATGGTGATAGGTGTAAACTGAGCCCTGGGTATCCTGCTCTGATACAGTATTAGGGGACCACTAAGGTCTATATAAAAGAGACTTCAGATACAGTATTAGGGGACCACTAAGGTCTATATAAAAGAGACTTCAGATACAGTATTAGGGGACCACTAAGGTCTATATAAAAGAGACTTCAGATACAGTATTAGGGGACCACTAAGGTCTATATAAAAGAGACTTCAGATACAGTATTAGGGACCACTAAGGTCTATATAAAAGAGACTTCAGATACAGTATTATAGGACCACTAAGGTCTAGATAAAAGAGACTTCAGATACAGTATTAGGGGACCACTCAGGTCTATATAAAAGAGACTTCAGATACAGTTTTAGAAGACCACTAAGGTCTATATAAAAGAGACTTCAGATACAGTATTAGGGGACCACTAAGGTCTATATAAAAGAGACTTCAGATACAGTATTAGGGGACCACTAAGGCCTATATAAAAGAGACTTCAGATACAGTATTAGGGGACCACTAAGGTCTATATAAAAGAGAATTCAGATACAGTATTAGGGGACCACTAAGGTCTATATAAAAGAGAATTCAGATACAGTATTAGGGGACCACTAAGGTCTATATAAAAGAGACTTCAGGTCCCTATATTTAGGGCTGGGCGATATGGAGAAAATCAGACATATATATATTCTTGACCAAATAGCTCGATATCGATATTGCGGCGATATTCTAGGGTTGACAATTGGTGCTCTGACAAAATATCTTCACACTTCGATTTTAGATAAATAATCATCAGTAATGTCGATATAATGACTAAGTGGGGAAAAGGAAAATTACAAAACAGCTAGAACAGTCTGATAAGTTCAGAAAAGTACATCACTTCACTGTAATGCAGCCTTTAAAACCAGGAAAAGACACTTATGTCATATCACGATATTACGATATCCAAAATCTAAGACGATATCTAGTCTCATATCACGATATCGATATATTGCCCAGCTCTACCTATATAGTAAGCACATGGACTCCTTCTTTCAGTGGCAGTTTTTAAATTGAGCAACTCTGTCGGCTGCATTTCCCACAAGAAGTGTAGCACAGCCCTTGCACAATGACGTTACACAACTAACATATAGCCCAACCCCAATAGCCTACGTAGTGCACAAATAAACAATGCACAACCCCAATAGCCTACGTAGTGCACAAATGACACAATGTAAAACCCCAATAGCCTACGTAGTGCACAAATAAACAATGCACGACCCCAATAGCCTACGTAGTGCACAAATGACACAATGCACAACCCCAATAGCCTACGTAGTGCACAAATAAACAATGCACAACCCCAATAGCCTACGTAGTGCACAAATGACACAACGCACAACCCCAATAGCCTACGTAGTGCACAAATAAACAATGCACAACCCCAATAGCCTACGTAGTGCACAAATAAACAATGCACAACCCCAATAGCCTACGTAGTGCACAAATGACACAACGCACAACCCCCAATAGCCTACGTAGTGCACAAATGACACAATGCACAACCCCAATAGCCTACGTAGTGCACAAATGACACAATGCACAACCCCTTATAGCCTACGTAGTGCACAAATGACACAATGCACAACCCCAATAGCCTACGTAGTGCACAAATGACACAATGCACAACCCCAATAGCCTACGTAGTGCACAAATGACACAATGCACAACCCCAATAGCCTACGTAGTGCACAAATAAACAATGCACAACCCCAATATGCCTACGTAGTGCACAAATGACACAATGCACAACCCTTATAGCCTACGTAGTGCACAAATGACACAATGTACAACCCCAATAGCCTACGTAGTGCACAAATGACACAATGCACGACCCCAATAGCCTACGTAGTGCACAAATAAACAATGCACGACCCCAATAGCCTACGTAGTGCACAAATAAACAATGCACAACCCCAATAGCCTACGTAGTGCACAAATGACACAACGCACAACCCCAATAGCCTACGTAGTGCACAAATGACACAATGCACAACCCCAATAGCCTACGTAGTGCACAAATGACACAATGCACAACCCCAATAGCCTACGTAGTGCACAAATAAACAATGCACAACCCCAATATGCTACTCAGTGCACAAATGACACAATGTACAACCCCAATAGCCTACATAGTGCACAAATGACACAATGCACGACCCCAATAGCCTACGTAGTGCACATATAAACAATGCACAACCCCAATAGCCTACGTAGTGCACAAATGACACAACGCACAACCCCAACAGCCTACGTAGTGCACAAATGACACAATGCACAACCCTAATAGCCTACGTAGTGCACAAATAAACAATGCACAACCCCTATAGCCTACGTAGTGCACAAATGACACAATGCACAACCCTAATAGCCTACGTAGTGCACAAATAAACAATGCACAACCCCAATAGCCTACGTAGTGCACAAATAAACAATGCACAACCCCAATAGCCT
>CM046792.1:36751499-36761499 GCA_025617405.1 Perca schrenkii
TGCTGGATTTTTCCTAAGGTTAGCTAGAAAATAAGCCTACTGACGGCGACATTGTAGTTGATATTTTGGCCCAATGTTTAGTAATGCCAGTAGTAGTGGTCATAGTGAGTGAACATGTGATGATATATTGGCCCAATGTTTAGTAATGACAGTAGTAGTGGTCATAGTGAGTGAACATGTGATGATATAGAGAGCCGAATTCCCGCCCCTTCCGGTGGACCTCATGGGACCTTAAGTCAGAAAAAATATGAACGGTAGTGAACGGGGAGAGGCAAATTATTTTTTGATCCCGTTTGAATTGAGCCATGGATTACAAATATGATGTTCGTCAATTTAAAAGATGATTTTTCAACCGAAAAAGTCTCAGTTAGCCGTAGGTTTGTCATATGACCACTTAGTTTTGTGTGAAACCGCTCAGTGGACTACATCTCCCAGTGGACTACATCTCCCGTTTTACACAATCTGCGTCACCTAGCTTGATGCTTGGTTTGCTCGCTAGCTAGCTAGCTTAGCTCTGTTCCACAACACATGTAACATTATCTCCCCTGCTGTGTTTTATCCAGTCAAGAGTTTTCAGCAGAGAAGCAAAAGAACAAGCAAGATCCTCTGATCATTTGAGTAACGTTACATCCCCGGTACGTTACACACACACATCGTAGCTTCAGCCAGACGTCATCCATGAAGGTTGTAGTCTTTGTAATTACGTATTTTCACAGTCTTATACTTCAACAGTTTAACAATAAACTGAGACTTTCTTCGGTTGAAAAATAATGTTTTAAATTGGCGAACATCATATTTGTAATCCATGGCTCAATTCAAACTGGATCAAAAAATAATTATTATCTCTCCATTGACCCTCGTTCATATTTTTTCGAAAGATAAGGTCCCATTGGCCGGAAGTAGAAGGGCGTGACTTCGGCTCTCTATACTGGCCCAATGTTTAGTAATGCCAGTAGTAGTGGTCATAATGAGTGAATATGTGATGATATATTGGCCCAATGTTTAGTAATGCCAGTAGTAGTGGTCATAGTGTGTGGACATGTGAGGATATATTGGCCCAATGTTTAGTAATGCCAGTAGTAGTGGTCATAGTGAGTGAACATGTGATGATATATTGGCCCAATGTTTAGTAATGCCAGTAGTAGTGGTCATAGTGTGTGGACATGTGATGATATATTGGCCCAATGTTTAGTAATGCCAGTAGTAGTGGTCATAGTGAGTGAACATGTGATGATATAGAGAGCCGAAGTCCCGCCCCTTCCGGTGGACCTCATGGGACCTTAAGTCAGAAAAAATATGAACGGTAGTGAACGGGGAGAGGCAAATTATTTTTTGATCCCGTTTGAACTGAGCCATGGATTACACATATGATGTTCGTCAATTTAAAAGATGATTTTTCAACCGAAAAAGTCTCAGTTAGCCGTAGGTTTGTAATATGACCACTTAGTTTTGTGTGAAACCGCTCAGTGGACTACATCTCCCAGTGGACTACATCTCCCGTTTCACACAATCTGCGTCACCTAGCTTGATGCTTGGTTTGCTCGCTAGCTAGCTAGCTTAGCTCTGTTCCACAACACATGTAACATTATCTCCCCTGCTGTGTTTTATCCAGTCAAGAGTTTTCAGCAGATAAGCAAAAGAACAAGCAAGATCCTCTGATCATTTGAGTAACGTTACATCCCCGGTACGATACACACAGACATCGTAGCTTCAGCCAGACGTCATCCATGAAGGTTGTAGTCTTTGTAATTACGTATTTTCACAGTCTTATACTTAAACAGTTTAACAATAAACGGAGACTTCGGTTGTCATAGTGAGTGGACATGTGATGATATATTGGCCCAATGTTTAGTAATGCCAGTAGTAGTGGTCATAGTGAGTGAACATGTGATGTGAGATTGTGTTATGTGTGTGGAACTGTTCATTAGCTGTGTAATGTTATGTGTGATATCTGTAACAGTAGTAAAACAGATGTTATTCTGATCCAAAGACTCTGACTGTGAGATAAAGGACACTAACAGATTATACCCTGGACTCTATCCATTATATCCAAATGTTAATAAGTAATCGGGTTAAATAATCAGGATTTCAATACTGACCAAAATAATTGTAATAATTATTATTATTTTTTAAAATCGAGCAGCCCAAACACTAACAGAGACACACACAAAGAGACACACACACACGCTGCAACAGCAATCAGCAACGCAACAGTCAGTCTTATCCAAAGTGCCTGAATGTCGTCTCAAAACGCGCAAATAAAAGTACCTTCTAACAAATCCATGAAAGTATACGTCCATGTTGATATTTCTCCTGACCTTTATATGTTGTTATTATTGTAACATAATATATCGTTTACCCTACACACAAATGTCCCAAACTATCAAACTTCTGTATATGTGAAAACATCATCTGGGCTATTTTGTGTTTGACTGTAAACAGACAGTAGCTGTGTCTCTCTCTCTGTGTGTGTGTGTGTGTGTGTGTATGTGTGTATGTGTGTATGTATGTATGTATTGCTGCATTGCTGTGTGTGTGTGTGTGTGTGTGTGTGTGTGTGTGTGTGTGTCTCTGTGTGTGTGTGTGTGTGTGCGTGTGTGTGTGTGTGTGTGTGTGTGTGTGTGTGTGTGTGTGACCCACTCTCCAGTTCTTCCTTCTCAAAGTTGGTGCTGAGGGTGGAGCTGGTCTTCCCCTGGTCCAGCACAGCCTCCTCATCATGACCCTGCAGCACACACACAACACAAAGAGACACACACATGTGTTAATCAGAGTCCTCTCAGTCCTGTCCCATCCCGAATTTAATACCATTCAACAGCTGATTGGACCTCCGCTGAGCAGCTGTGTGCCACCCACAGCCTCAATGCACTCACTCATCATCACACGGATGTAAACAGGAAGTCCTGCAGCAGCTGGACGCACACAGAGACTCAGCTAATCAAATACATGTCACAATGAGGAGAGGGATTAAGGTGTACATACACACACACAGTCTCTCTCTCACACACACACACACACACACACACACACACACAGAGAGTCTCTCACACACACACAGTCTCTCTCACTCACACACACACAGTCTCTCTCACACACACACACAGTACACACACACAGAGACACAGTACATACATACACACACACAGTCTCTCTATCACTCACACACACACACACAGAGTCTCTCTCTCACACACACACACACAGAGTCTCTCACACACACACACACACACACACACACACAGTCTCTCTCACTCACACACACACAGTCTCTCTCACACACACAGTACACACACACAGAGACACAGTACATACACACACACACACACACACACACACACACACACACACACACACACACACACACACACACACACACACAGTCTCTCTATCACTCACACACACACAGAGTCTCTCTCACATACACACACAGTCTCTCTCACATACACACACACAGAGTCTCTCACACACACACACACACACAGAGACACAGTACACACACACACACAGTCTCTCTTTCACACACACAGAGTCTCTCTCACATACACACACACACACACACACAGAGTCTCTCACACACACACAGTACAGACACAGTACACACACAGAGTCTCTCTACACACACACACACAGAGTCTCTCACACACACACAGTACAGACACAGTACACACACAGAGTCTCTCTCACACACACACACAGAGTCTCTCACACACACACAGTACAGACACAGTACACACACACAGAGAGACACAGTACACACACAGTCACAAAAACAGAATAATTGAGAAAAACAATTATTTAGCTCATTACGTTTTGCAAGTAAACGCTTATTTTGTCTTGTGTTCTGAATGAAAAAATTAAGATTACATAGGAAAAGTATTAAGGCTTCACTGTTGATTTATTTAACTTTTTCCACTAAGTTCAATCATTGCAACATCTTTCCAGAAATCAACGAGTAATCGTGTTGAATTAGCGTGATTTCAATATAGACCGAAATAATCGTGATTATGTTTTTTCCCCATAATCGAGCAGCCCTACAACACACTTAAAAACTTAATGAACATTAGCGTGTTCTCAGTTCTGCTGCTTTCAGTATTCTGCTAAAAACACACCAAACAGCTAAAACAACACTAAAAGAAATTATTTTAAGATTCCCCATTTTGCAGCAATAACATTGAAGTGAGATGAACAAACGATAAAGTTGACAATAAAAGAGATGTTGACAAAGTTTCCTTTTTGGGGACATAATTTGAAATTGGGCGAAATTTGAAGTTGGAAAAAAAGGTAATACATTGCAGTATATCGCAATATGTTTATTAAAAAACGCAATAAAATCGTATCGTGGCATAGTTATTGTGACGATATCGTATCGTGACATAATTATCGTGATGATATTGTACCGTGACATAATTACCGCGATGATATCGTATCGTGACATAATTACCGCGGCGATATCGTACCGTGACATAGGTATCGTGATGATATCGTATCGTGACATAGCTATTGTGATGATATCGTATCGTGACATAATTACCGTGATGATATCGTATTGTGACACCGTGATGATATTGTATCGTGACATAACTACCGTGATGATATCGTATCGTGACATAATCGCCGTGATGATATCGTATCGTGACATAATCACCGTGATGATATCGTATCGTGACATAGTTTACCGTGATGATATCGTATCGTGACATAATTACCGGGTGACATAATTACCGTGAGGATATCGTATCGCGACATAATCACCATGATGATATCGTATCGTGACAATTATCTTGATATTGTATCGTGACATAATTACCGTGATGATATCTTATCGTGACATAGTTATCGTGATGATATCTTATCGCGACATAATCACCGTGATGATATCGTATCGTGACACAATTTGCCGTGATGATATCGTATTGTGACACAGTTATCGCGATGATATCGTATCGTGACATAATCACCGTGATAATATCGTATCGTGACATAATTACCGTGATGATATCGTATCGTGACATAATCACCGTGATGATATTGTATCGTGACATAATTACCGTGATGATATCGTATCGTGACATAGTTACCGTGATGATATCGTATCGTGACATAATTACCATGTGACATAATTACCGTGATGATATCGTATCGTGACATAAACACCGTGATGATATCGTATCGTGACATAATTACCGTGTGACATAATTACCGTGACGATATCGTATTGTGACATAATTACCGTGATGATATCGTATCGTGACATAAACACCGTGATGATATCGTATCGTGACATAATTACCATGTGACATAATTACCGTGATGATATCGTATCGTGACATAAACACCGTGATGATATCGTATCGTGACATAATTACCGTGTGACATAATTACCGTGACGATATCGTATCGTGACATAATTACCGTGATGATATCGTATTGTGACATAATTACCGTGATGATATCGTATCGTGACATAAACACCGTGATGATATCGTATCGTGACATAATTACCGCGATGATATCGTATCGTGACATAATTACCGTGATGATATCGTATCGTGACATAATTACCGTGATGATATCGTATCGTGACATAATTACCGCGATGATATCGTATCGTGACATAATTACCGTGTGACATAATTACCGTGATGATATTGTATCGTGACATAATTACCGTGATGATATCGTATCGTGACATAATTACCGCGATGATATCGTATCGTGACATAATTACCGTGTGACATAATTACCGTGATGATATCGTATCGTGACATAATTACCGTGATGATATCGTATCGTGACATAATTACCGTGATGATGAAAAAGCAACAAATTTACAAAAAAGTGACAAATGTCTGAGAAAGCCACAAAAACGTTGAAACGAAAACAAAAAAAGAGGAAAAAAAAAAAGCTACAAAAATGTTATAAAAAGGTGACATGCAGTAACAAAAGCACGTCACTAAACTCTCCATGTCTGGCCCCTTGGGGCGATTCTCCTTTTCCAGTGCGGCCCTCTGGGAAAATGAGTTTGACATCCCTGCTGTAGGGGGTTTATTTTATTTTTTATTTTTTGTTGCTTCTTTCAGAGTTTTGTCGCCTTTGAGGGTTGTTGTTTTTTTTTTCATATATTTTCTGAAAGTTTTTCACGCTATTTTCAACGTTATTGGCTCTTTTTTCCTGACCACTTTTTTTTAACTACATGCAGGCATGTCCCGGGACCTCCGTAGACAGTTGGAGATCTCACCCTCCAATCCTCCCAATGTTGAACCCACAGTTACACCCTTGGGGGACAACAATTCCCAAAATAAAAAAGGACGATAAAACAAAAGGAGATATTGACTGGAGAAGGAAAAGCCCAGAAGACACATTCAGATAAACAAAATAAATAAATAAATAAATAAAAGTGGGAATCTAAAAATAAAGTGTGGCCCTGGAGGAATCTGACGATCAGTTTCCAGATTAAGGGTCTCCAGAGGAAGAGAGGAACGTTTGGAGACACGTTCCTCCCTTTCTGACCTTTGACCACGTTCCCAGCGCTCTAAGCCCTCGTGACAGCAGCGGTTAGATACGTTAGGTTTCCCAGTGTGTGTGTGTGTGTGTGTGTCTGTGTGTCTGTGTGTCTGTGTGTGTGTGTGTGTGTGTGTGTGTGTGTGTGTGTGTGTGTGTGTGTGTGTGTGTGTGTGTGTGTGTGTGTGTCGTTAGATAAGAAAGGTTTTCTACTCCATCTGAAGATAGCAAGGAGTCAGTTTTAGAATAAGGAAAGTGATTCCTGCAGACGATGCAAACTACGTCGGCTCTGCAGCTTTGCTGAAGTCTCAGTGAGTCACGGAAATGCCGATAAAGTGGTTTCAAGTGTGGTTACAGTTTTTTATAACTTAACGAAGACCGCGTTTGCTGCGATACAATATTAATGGCGTGCCGAAAGCGGTGAGGTTACACTTCCTCTGAGACGAGCATCCAGGCACAACGGTGGTTTCTATGCCCTGGTGACTGACTGACAGGCTGAGGCTGTAAGGCAAGGCAGCTTTATTTCTACAGCAGCTTTCAACAACAAGGCAACTCAAAGAGCTATACATGAAACATTAAAGAGCAATTAAAAACGGTCATGATGAAAATAAAACAGGCTAAAAAATAGACTTTTTTTCCATAATGAAAAACCAAAAATGGCAAGTAGAGTCGAGGCGAGTCGAGCAGGTACCACGTGATGGAAAAACGCCAAAAAGGTAGCCATCCACAGATCCAGTTAATCCTAAGGATTCACTCTGCCACATGTTTAACATTAAAACATGATCTGTTAAAAAGGTGCCGTAGGTAGGATTGGGAGGATCCAAGACTTAGCCAAAAAATTTGAACATCGACAACTTCTCAGTCCCTCCCCCCTTTCCGCTAAAGCCCAAAACTGTCTCCTAAGCCCCTCCCCCCACAAGGGATAATGAATGCGTGTGCATGAGCAGTGATTGACACACAGTTAGGCACCCCTACTGCATCTTTAAATTATGACAACAATCATTTTAAAAGCTTAGTATTATATGCATTAAAAAGTTATGTAAAAAGGCTTTAGGACACCCAAATATTATTGTAGGCCTAGTTTAATATGCAAATTAATTGTATAAAACATATGTAGGGGGTCCCTGCTCCATTTTTTTTTACGGTCATGACAGCGAATGGGTCAGTTTACCTTCTATGTTGCATCTTCAAAAGTGATTCTGAATTTGAAACAACACGTTGTAATTTCTGCATCTATTATCAAAGTATTTATTAGTAATACAGTGGAAATTAGTAGAAATGTGAATATTTGGTTAGCATGTTGATTTACGGTGTGTGCCCCTAAAATTTTCAGTTGGTGGCCACTGTGCTCCTAGTGAAAAAAGTTAGTCTGGAGCCCTGCACACAACACCACTACAAAGAGACACAACACCACTACAAAGAGACACATCACCACTACAAAGAGACACAACACCACTACAAAGAGACACAACACCACTACAAAGAGACACAACACCACTACAAAGAGACACATCACGACTACAAAGAGACACATCACGACTACAAAGAGACACAAAGAGACACAAAGAGACGCAAACCGACCACAAAGAGAAACACCACTACAAAGAGACACATCCCGACTACAAAGAGACACAACCCGACTACAAAGAGACACAACACCACAACAAAGAGACACAACACCACAACAAAGAGACACAACACCACTACAAAGAGACACAACACCACTACAAAGAGACACATCCCGACTACAAAGACACACAACCTGACTACAAAGAGACACAACCCGACTATAAAGAGACACAACACCACAACAAAGAGACACAACACCACTACAAAGAGACACAACACCACTACAAAGAGACACAACACCACTACAAAGAGACACAAACCGACTACAAAGAGACACAACACCACTACAAAGAGACACAAACCGACTACAAAGAGACACTACAAAGAGACACAACACCACTACAAAGAGACACAAACCGACCACAAAGAGACACTACAAAGAGACACAACACCGCTACAAAGAGACACAACACCGCTACAAAGAGACACAACACCGCTACAAAGAGACATTAATGTGTGTGTTGTCTGTATGCATGTCTGTGTGTGTGGCTCTGTGTGTGTCTCTCTGTATGTGTGTGTGGCTCTGTGTGTGTCTCTGTGTGTGTGTGTGTGTGTGTGTGTGTGTGTGTGTGTGTCTGTGTGTCTGTGTCTCTCTGTAGGTCTGTGTGTGTGTGTGTGTGTGATCCTGCATTTGAAACCAGAAAGGGGATTTTAACCCCAACGTTGTTCGTGTTATACCGTGGGCCCTGGAGGTAACCAGTCTCCGCTGGTTCTCTGACCACAGCAGGAAAAACATTGGACATTTTAAATTTAAAACAGCTGATTATTTAGGTGTGTTATTTAGTGTTAACTTGTGCTTGTTGCCCCGTGTGCGCTGGTGCTCATCTGTTGACACTTCCGAATGCCTTCCTACAGTTGCTTAATAAAAGCAGACGTACGTGTGTGTGTGTGTGTGTGTGTGTATACTGTATGTATGCATGCATGTATGCATGTCTGTGTCTCTGGGTGTGTGCGCGTATGTGTATGTGTCTGTGTCTGTGTGTGTGTGTCTGTGTATGTGTGTGTGTGTGTTTCTCTGTATGTATGTACGTATGAATGTGTGTGTCTCTATATGTGCATATGTATGCGTGTGTCTCTGTATGTGTGCGTCTCTGTAAGTGTGTGTGTCTCTGTAAGTGTGCGTGTCTCTGTATGTGTGCGCGTCTCTGTAAGTGTTTGTGTGTGTCTCTGTAAGTGTGCATGTCTCTGTATGTGTGCGTGTCTCTGTATGTGTGCGTGTCTCTGTATGTGTGCGTGTGTCTCTGTATGTGTGCGTGTGTCTCTGTATGTGTGCGTGTGTCTCTGTATGTGTGCGTGTGTCTCTGTATGTGTGCGTGTGTCTCTGTATGTGTGTGTGTGTCTCTGTATGTGTGTGCGTGTCTCTGTATGTGTGCGTGTGTCTCTGTA
Source organism: Perca schrenkii (assembly GCA_025617405.1). Taxonomy (NCBI): domain Eukaryota; kingdom Metazoa; phylum Chordata; class Actinopteri; order Perciformes; family Percidae; genus Perca; species Perca schrenkii. The sequence goes on from CM046792.1 coordinate 36,761,013, forward strand.
TGTGTGTGCGTGTGTCTCTGTATGTGTGCGTGTGTCTCTGTATGTGTGTGTGTGTGCTTTATCTTTGCACTTGCAAGTCTCTTTCCTCTCGTTTTAACCGTCTCACTTCCTTTAAATGCCCGAGCCTGATGTAGTACGACTCACTCAGTCACAACCCCAAACAATCTGCCACTTGTCTCCGACTAGCTCGTGTGTGTGTGTGTGTGTGTGTGTGTGTGTGTGTGTGTGTCTGTGTCTGTGTGTATGTGTATGTGTGAGAACTCAAACCACATGACGTGAACTTCCCCGAACACAAGACACTAGTGCGACAGAACGTTAGCTTTCTTTTCGACAGATAAAGCGGATACATACATACCAGCGACATGGCTCGGGCCACCCTCTGACTGGCGATATCTCCCCAGTAGTCTCCCATAGCTGCTCCGTCCCAATAAAAACAACTAATCAACTCTCTCCTCAGACTCCAAAGAAAAAAAAGCACCCCAGAAAC
>CM046792.1:36763999-36771499 GCA_025617405.1 Perca schrenkii
TATGCATGTGTGTGTGTATGCATGTGTGTGTATGTGTGTCTCTGTATGTATGTATGTATGCATGTGTGTATGTGTGTCTCTGTATGTATGTATGTATGCATGTGTGTATGTATGCATGTGTGTGTGTCTCTGTATGTAAGTACGCATGTGTGTGTCTCTGTATGCATGTGTGTGTGTCTGTATGTATGTGTGTGTGTCTGTATGTATGTGTGTGTCTCTGTATGTATGTGTGTGTGTCTGTATGTATGTGTGTGTGTCTGTATGTATGTGTGTGTGTCTGTATGTATGTGTGTGTCTCTGTATGTATGTGTGTGTGTCTGTATGTATGTGTGTGTGTCTGTATGTATGTGTGTGTCTCTGTATGCATGTGTGTGTGTCTGTATGTATGTGTGTGTGTCTGTATGTATGTGTGTGTGTCTGTATGCATGTGTGTGTGTCTGTATGTATGTGTGTGTGTCTGTATGCATGTGTGTGTGTCTGTATGTATGTGTGTGTCTGTATGCATGTGTGTGTCTGTATGTATGTGTGTGTCTCTGTATGTATGTGTGTGTGTCTGTATGTATGTGTGTGTCTCTGTATGCATGTGTGTGTGTCTGTATGTATGTGTGTGTGTCTGTATGTGTGCGTGTGTGTCTCTGTGTATGTGTATGTCTGTGTGTCTCTGTATGTATGTATGCATGTGTGTGTGTATGCATGTGTGTGTATGTGTGTCTCTGTATGTATGTATGTATGCATGTGTGTATGTATGCATGTGTGTGTGTCTCTGTATGTAAGTACGCATGTGTGTGTCTCTGTATGCATGTGTGTGTGTCTGTATGTATGGGTGTGTCTCTGTATGTATGTGTGTGTGTCTGTATGTATGTGTGTGTCTCTGTATGTATGTGTGTGTGTCTGTATGTATGTGTGTGTCTCTGTATGCATGTGTGTGTGTCTGTATGTATGTGTGTGTGTCTGTATGTATGTGTGTGTGTCTGTATGTATGTGTGTGTGTGTCTGTATGCATGTGTGTGTGTCTCTGTATGTATGCGTGTGTCTCTGTATGTATGCGTGTGTGTATCTGTATGCATGTGTGTGTGTCTCTGTATGTATATATGTATATATGTATGTACTGTGTGTGTGTGTCTCTGTATGCATGTGTGTGTGTGTGTGTGTGTATGTGTGTCTCTGTATGTATGTGTGTGTCTCTGTATGTATGCGTGTGTGTGTGTGTGTGTGTGTGTCTGTGTGTGTGTCTCTGTGTGTGTGTATACATGTGTGTCTCTGAATGCATGTGTGTGTCTGTATGCATGTGTGTGTGTGTGTCTCTGTATGTATATCTCTCTTTAAGTACTGTGTGTGTGTGTGTGTGTGTGTGTGTGTGTGTGTGTGTGTGTGTGTGTGTGTGTGTGTGTGTGTGTGTGTGTGTCCCTCTTATCAGAAGCTAGAAGGAGCATCAATATATTGATATAATATCCATAAATGAGGCTACCTGTGGTCTTAAATCAAGGATAACGTGATAGGACACAACTGTTGTCTGTTCCTGGCTGCATTACAGTAAAAGTGATGTCATTTGCTGAACTTCCCACACTAACAAGCTGTTCTATTATTTGCCTTTAGCCACTGAGTCATTATATCCACATTATTGGTGATTATACCATGGACTGGATGAATGCTCAATTCGGATTGGCTGCAGGGTGCCCATAAAAAAGTGATGTACGACACCTACTAAAAGGAGTTCCTGTGAAACTGACTGTTCACTGTTCCTAATGAATGTTATATTAGAAAAGGTCCCATGACATGGTGCTCTTTGGATGCTTTTATATAGACCTTAGTGGTCCTCTAATACTGTATCTGAAGTCTCTTTTATATAGACCTTAGTGGTCCCCTAATACTGTATCTGAAGTCTCTTTTATATAGACCTTAGTGGTCCCTAATACTGTATCTGAAGTCTCTTTTATATAGACCTTAGTGGTCCCCTAATACTGTATCTGAAGTCTCTTTTATATAGACCTTAGTGGTCCCCTAATACTGTATCTGAAGTCTCTTTTATATAGACCTTAGTGGTCCCCTAATACTGTATCTGAAGTCTCTTTTATATAGACCTTAGTGGTCCCCCTAATACTGTATCTGAAGTCTCTTTTATATAGACCTTAGTGGTCCCCTAATACTGTATCTGAAGTCTCTTTTATATAGACCTTAGTGGTCCCCTAATACTGTATCTGAAGACTCTTTTATATAGACCTTAGTGGTCCCCTAATACTGTATCTGAAGTCTCTTTTATATAGACCTTAGTGGTCCCCTAATACTGTATCTGAAGTCTCTTTTATATAGGCCTTAGTGGTCCCCCTAATACTGTATCTGAAGTCTCTTTTATATAGACCTTAGTGGTCCCCCTAATACTGTATCTGAAGTCTCTTTTATATAGACCTTAGTGGTCCCCTAATACTGTATCTGAAGTCTCTTTTATATAGACCTTAGTGGTCCCCTAATACTGTATCTGAAGTCTCTTTTATATAGACCTTAGTGGTCCCCCTAATACTGTATCTGAAGTCTCTTTTATATAGACCTTAGTGGTCCCCTAATACTGTATCTGAAGTCTCTTTTTATATAGACCTTAGTGGTCCCCTAATACTGTATCTGAAGTCTCTTTTATATAGACCTTAGTGGTCCCCCTAATACTGTATCTGAAGTCTCTTTTTATATAGACCTTAGTGGTCCCCTAATACTGTATCTGAAGTCTCTTTTATATAGACCTTAGTGGTCCTCTAATACTGTATCTGAAGTCTCTTTTATATAGACCTTAGTGGTCCCCTAATACTGTATCTGAAGTCTCTTTTATATAGACCTTAGTGGTCCCCTAATACTGTATCTGAAGTCTCTTTTATATAGACCTTAGTGGTCCTCTAATACTGTATCTGAAGTCTCTTTTATATAGACCTTAGTGGTCCCCTAATACTGTATCTGAAGTCTCTTTTATATAGACCTTAGTGGTCCCTCTAATACTGTATCTGAAGTCTCTTTTATATAGACCTTAGTGGTCCCCTAATACTGTATCTGAAGTCTCTTTTATATAGACCTTAGTGGTCCCTCTAATACTGTATCTGAAGTCTCTTTTATATAGACCTTAGTGGTCCCCCTAATACTGTATCTGAAGTCTCTTTTATATAGACCTTAGTGGTCCCCTAATACTGTATCTGAAGTCTCTTTTATATAGACCTTAGTGGTCCCCTAATACTGTATCTGAAGTCTCTTTTATATAGACCTTAGTGGTCCCCCTAATACTGTATCTGAAGTCTCTTTTATATAGACCTTAGTGGTCCCCTAATACTGTATCTGAAGTCTCTTTTATATAGACCTTAGTGGTCCCCCTAATACTGTATCTGAAGTCTCTTTTATATAGACCTTAGTGGTCCCCCTAATACTGTATCTGAAGTCTCTTTTATATAGACCTTAGTGGTCCCCTAATACTGTATCTGAAGTCTCTTTTATATAGACCTTAGTGGTCCCCTAATACTGTATCTGAAGACCACCATGCACTAAAACACAAACCTAGGTGATAGGTTTCAGGTTAGGTCTGGGGGACAACCTTCACCCACAGGAATAGATGAGAATGTGTAGAATCTATTATGAGTTTAGGTACAAACCTGCACACAGAGGAATTGGAGCCAGGAATTTGGGAATCTATAAGGAGCATCGGCCATAAAAGGTGCAGTTTGGAAGTGAACCGTTGCACTGAAATAGATAGCCTGAAGTGTGTGAGGACAAAAAGTATAAAAGGAGGAGTTATTTTGATATTTGTTGAGACCCTATGGGGACATCTTAGGAGGGTGTACACAACATTGGCGTATAAACATTTGGTGGATGTCAACTGTTCTCCCCTTTCATGAAAGTGTGTCTGTTTGTTGTGTGAATTAAGCTGCATTAGTCTGAACTCATTGTATTCGGCATTTGTTCAAGTCTTTAATCTCATTTCCAGATATTCCCCACATATATGAATAGGGTCCAGGACTAAACACAGGAACATAGGGTCCAGGACCCCTGCACTAAACACAGGAACATAGGGTCCAGGACCCCTGCACTAAAACACAGGAACATAGGGTCCAGGATGGGTCCAGGACCCCTGCACTAAAACACAGGAACATAGGGTCCAGGATGGGTCCAGGACCCCTGCACTAACACACAGGAACATAGGGTCCAGGATGGGTCCAGGACCCCTGCACTAACACACAGGAACATAGGGTCCAGGATGGGTCCAGGACCCCTGCACTAACACACAGGAACATAGGGTCCAGGACCCTTGCACTGAAACACACAGGAACATAGGGTCCAGGACCCCTGCACTAAAACACAGGAACATAGGGTCCAGGACCCCTGCACTAAAACACAGGAACATAGGGTCCAGGACCCCTGCACTAAAACACAGGAACATAGGGTCCAGGGCCCCTGCACTGAAACACAGGAACATAGGGTCCAGGATGCACTAAAACACAGGAACATAGGGTCCAAGACCCCTGCACTAAAACACAGGAACATAGGGTCCAGGATGAGTCCAGGACCCCTGCACTAACACACAGGAACATAGGGTCCAGGACTAAACACAGGAACATAGGGTCCAGGACCCCTGCACTACAACACAGGAACATAGGGTCCAGGACCCCTGCACTAACACACAGGAACATAGGGTCCAGGACTAAACACAGGAACATAGGGTCCAGGGGCCCTGCACTAAAACACAGGAACATAGGGTCCAGGACCCCTGCACTAAAACACAGGAACATAGGGTCCAGGACTAAACACAGGAACATAGGGTCCAGGACCCCTGCACTAAAACACAGGAACATAGGATCCAGGACCCCTGCACTAAAACACAGGAACATAGGATCCAGGACCCCTGCACTAAAACACAGGAACATAGGGTCCAGGACCCCTGCACTAAAACACAGGAACATAGGGTCTAGGACCCCTGCACTAAAACACAGGAACATAGGATCCAGGTTGGTTCAGAACAGTTCTCCAATTTCGGATTGTGTTGTTGCTGTAACTATTTGATTAATCGTTCCTTTTCTTTCTCTTTCTGGGTGAATAAACAAAGACATTCCTTGCGAGCGCCATCTGATCTTTGTGTGAACAGGTCCTTCCTCTCACAGACAATGAGTGCTAACTGGGGGGGGTGGGGGGGTGGGTCTGTGTCTGTGGTCTGAATGTAGGCTCAATCCTGCAGTTAAACCTTTACCTGAAGGTGTCCTGTAATGTGTTTATACACACATACATCGAGGGGTGGGGGGGGGAGAAGACACAAATACTGTGTTTTAATTGGCTGCACCAGACAGCAGCGGTGTTGGCACACACACACACACACACACACACACACACTAGGGGTGGTACGGTTCACAAAACCCACGGTTCGGTTCGTATCACGGTTTTAGGGTCACGGTTTTCGGTTCAGTACGGTTCTTATTTTTTCTTTATCACTCCAGAATATACTTCAGCATATAGCTAAAATTAGCATATTGAATGCATGTTGCACAAAACGTGCACACAGTGGCAGTTCTATATTGTTTTATTTCATCATAGGTAACGTGAAATCCAAAATGTTCCCACACACCAGACTATAAACGACGCTGGCCCATCCTCCAGCTCTGGGCAGCCTCTCTCCCACCTGACATCTCTGCAGGTGACGTGACGTGACCTGCAGCGGCACCCCACTCCACCTGAGGAGCGGTCGGCTCGGTGTCTCTCCAAATCTGAGGAAAATCTTTTAAACTGACCTTTGTCGATCTGAAATGAAGACAGATTCAGCAACTGCATGGCCTATTTCTCGATTAAAAGGTTTTCAGAAACACGTTTCGGTGAACTATTTTAGTACAATATGAGATCGTATTCTGAACGAGCCGCCATGACAGTTTGGCTTTGATATTAGGGACCAGCCAGACCCATGTGACGCAATCGTCCAATCAGCTGCCATGGGTTGCGTTTGTCACGCCCATCCTGCTTGTCATTTCCAGTAAGTGTTTTAACATAGGTGTATAAAGTGGGCACTAAGACGCACTAAGACGCACTAAGACGCACTAAGACACACACACACACACACACACACACACACACACACACACACACACACACACACACACACACACACACACACACACACACACACACAAACACACACACACACACACACACACACACACACACACACACACACACACACACACACACACACACACACACACACACACACACACACACACACACACACACACACACACACACACACACACACACACACACACACACACACACACACACGATAGTTACAGTAAAGTTCAGAATGAAAGTCTATGGTTGAACTCCAGCTATTGAGAAATCTCTGTGCTCTTAACGTGACGTTTTTATCTTGGGAACGTGTTTTGCATTCAAGCTTTCTTCGGTAAAGAAGATTTTAAAGTTTATTCTGTTCTCTAAAGTAAACAAAAATCTGTCTGCATAGAGGTTGTTATCGTGAGATTGTATTGTGTGTGTGTGTGTGTGTGTGTCGTTTTTCTCAACATTTTTTTTCAGTGTTTGTCAGTTTTTTTTAAAGTCTGTGTTGATTTAGGCTAACGTGTTTTTTTGTGCATTTTTACTTTTATTTCATAAAAAAAAAATAACTGTTCAGATGCACCAATCAGGGCCAGGGACTGAGAAGTTCCTGGATCTTCCCAATCCTACCTACAGCCTATTGCACCTTTAAAGCCCATGTTGCAAGTTAACCACCACTGTTGATTAATAGGTACATATAGCACTCAATATATGTATATCATTGTTAAAAATGTCTCAAAATAGTGTTAAAGGCCAGTTTTTGTCAGGTTTTTGCCGTTTTTGGTATTAGTGGGTTTTTTCCGCAATTCGGTGATGACGTCACGTTGGGGAGACGTGTATCAGCCTGGTACTGTAACTATGGTGACTGACTGGGATGAGGAAGAGGGTTTTTTACTGTCCGTGAATAGCACCAAGTGAAAGTCAATGTTTTATTTATATCTAGTGACAGTGATCATGTCGTTAGTTCAGATAAGTACCGGTAAACTTATCTAGATCTAGAAAATACAAGGCATCATGCTAGCTATGTGCTAACTTGCCAGTCCCACCTGTGAAATCCCCCGATGGTTGTAAACACATAGATATGATTGATATCATGATTAGATATCTCACGTTTTGATGGTAGGCTACTAGCTCCAGTAACAACATATTTGCCTGGTGTTTATTTATTACTTGGACGGGGATGCTGTTCAGCTTTTCACAAGTTTAGACAGCTAGCTAACGCTACTCCAATGCTTCACTATTATAGCCAGTTAGCTTTGTGTGTAATGTTACAAAAAAAACATCTATTTCGTAGGAGCGAAGCTTAATATTTCATTCAATAAAAGTATGATACAAAAGGAGCACTAACGCCACATGTCTTGTGTTGACAACGTGGACGTAGCTCCGAAGGCAGTTGTAATACCGGTATTTAACTAGCAGTCTAAGCTAACGCTGTTGCGC
>CM046792.1:36778999-36788999 GCA_025617405.1 Perca schrenkii
TACACAAAAAGAGACACAACACCACTACACAAAAAGAGACAACACCACTACACAAAAAGAGACACAACACCACTACAAAGAGACACAACACCACTACAAAGAGACACAACACCACTACAAAGAGACACATCACCACACAACACCACTACAAAGAGACACAACATCCCCTACAAAGAGACACAACAAAGAGACACAGACTACAAAGAGACACAACACGACTACAAGACACATCACGACTACAAAGAGACACAACATCACGACTACAAAGAGACACAACACGTCTACAAAAAGACACAACACCACTACAAAAAGAGACAAACAGACTACGAAGAGACACAACACCACTACAAATAGACGCAACACCACTACAAAAAGAGACACAACACCACTACAAAAAGAGACAAACAGACTACAAAGAGACACAACACCACTACAAAGAGACACAACGCCACTACAAAAGAGACACATCACCACTACAAAGAGACACAACACCACTACAAAGAGACAACACCACTACAAAGAGACAAACAGACTACAAAGAGACACAACACCACTACAAAGAGACACAACACCACTACAAAGAGATACAACACCACTACAAAGAGATACAACACCACTACAAAGAGACAACACCACTACAAAGAGACAACACCACTACAAAGAGACAACACCACTACAAAGAGACACAACACCACTACAAAGAGACACGACTACAAAGAGACACAACACCACTACAAAAGAGACACAACACCACTACAAAGAGACACAACACCACTACAAAGAGACACAACACCACTACAAAAAGAGACAAACAGACTACAAAGAGACACAACACCACTACAAAGAGACACAACACCACTACAAAGAGATACAACACCACTACAAAGAGTCAACACCACTACAAAGAGACAACACCACTACAAAGAGACAACACCACTACAAAGAGACACAACACCACTACAAAGAGACACAACACCACTACAAAGAGACACAACACCACTACAAAGAGACACGACTACAAAGAGACACAACACCACTACAAAAGAGACACAACACCACTACAAAGAGACACAACACCACTATAACACCACTACAAAGAGACACAACACCACTACAAAGAGACACAAACAGACTACAAAGAGACACGTCACATTCTCCTTGTCCATCAACAACATGACATCAAGCATTAGCATTAGTTTGTCTAGCTTCGAGGCATCTTTCCCCCTGCTGAATCACTGCATCCAGTCACAACACTAGTCATCTCCACGTGCTCTGCCAATGGTTTTGAGATTAAGCCTACTGCCTTGCTCAAGAACACCTCAACAAGGTTATGATAAAGTGGATTCGCCGGGCAATCTTAAACAACAGTCTTGCTTACCACTTAGAGAAACAAGTGATAACCGTAACGGTCTAAACCAAACTCCATTGGTTAAATTTCAGATTTTGTGTATGTGTGCTTACCGACAAAACTGTGTACGTTTGACAACAAATCAAATCATTTCCTCTGATTAATTACAGACTAATCTTATATTCGGCGAGTAAACAGGAGTTTTATCAGCCCGAATTCAAATCAAAAACTTTGATTCAGTAGTTCAAAAATCAGCCGCTACCACCCAGAGGGGTGTATGTCAGCGGTAGAGAAGAGCGATAGGAAAGATAGCTAAACAAACAGAAAACTGAGAAGTTAGTCAAAAAAACAGCACCGCTGGGGGGATGCCATTAATGCCGAATGGCAGAGCAGTTGTCCACGAGTCCAGTTCCACTTTTTAACCGATTTCAGCACCTACACAGATGTGTCACCAGCATCTGTAGCAAGAATCCCTTACTTTTCTAAGCGGGGTACGGTACGGTTTTACTCGTGATGAGAAAACGAACGCGCATCATTAGCCTACTTCACTTCCTGGCCCAAAAAAGAAAAAGCGTGGTCCCATAAAAACAAAAGCAGTCGTTTCGCTCCGACTAAGGGGCCGTTGTTTCTTCCAGCCAGGGGGCTGACACACAACTTCTCCCTTCACACAACACACACATTTTACGCACGGAGTTTTCTCGTTTATCTCACAGCAGACATGTTCAGAAAATAGCCTCCAGTAGTCTCTTGTTTCTGGGATGATTCAGAGCGCGCGGAGAAGGGTCGCTAGCCGCCGGGCTAACTTATCACTTGAGAAAGGAAACTTACGGATGTGAGTAGCGGTCTCATCTGCTCGCGGATGACTTCGTCCATCTCCCCAAAAAAACTTGTGAAAACTCGTCAAACTCCTCTCGTCGTGGGTAGTGATGATAGTTTGCCGTTTGCGAGCAGCCGGGTCCCTTCTCTCCTCCACTGCTACTTTGTAACCGCCTGGAATATATCACTCTAGCTGTAGAGCCCGCCTCCTTTTTTGATTGACAGCTCCAGAACTCCTATGACGCGACAGCGTTCTTTTAACGTCCACCAATCCTCGAGCCGGAAGAGTGTGATGGGCGGAGCTAAGGCCTCATTCACTTTGCCGGTTGTTTAAGACATGATACAAAATAATAATTTCATTTCTTTTATTTTTTTTTAACTGTAACATATGTACATTTTATATTAACATATAATAATATATTACCTGTGACGTTAACAAGTACTTTTTCATATAAATATATTTTTCTAAATTATTGTATTTATTTATTTTGTTTCTTATCTTTTAGTCTATATTTATTTATTCTCTCATTTTTTATTTTTTAGCACTTTTTTTTATATCCCCAAAACCTTGCATTTTACTATACATGCTTGCTGGGTATTTTATTATTTATTTATTTTATAAAAAATAAGAAGGAATAGGAAGGCTACCACAAATTATATAAATATATGTGGTTAGTTAACTCTGTAAATGGGAAGTTACCGATTTAGTTACTTCTCAAGTCAGCCTACTATCACCTTAAAGGTCCCATGACATGGTGCTCTTTGGATGCTTTTATATAGGCCTTAGTGGTCCCCTAATACTGTATCTGAAGTCTCTTTTATATAGACCTTAGTGGTCCCCTAATACTGTATCTGAAGTCTCTTTTATATAGACCTTAGTGGTCCCCTAATACTGTATACTGTATTATGTACTTCTGAAAATTAAAACATGTAAACCTATTCTGGTACAACCTCCTAAAATACAATTATGAACCTGAAAATTTGCAGAATATGATTGCTTTAACTTTTGTCCTTCTGTCAACCACCCAACTTGGAGTTGAACCTGCGGCCGCTGCGCCGAGTATACCCTAATACACGGGCACCCGCTCCACCAGGTGAGCACCCTCAACTTATTTTTATTTTTTTTCTGGGTAATAAAATTAAAATTCTAACTTTTTCGACACTTGTCCCTTTTCCTGGCGTTTTTGGCACTTCTTTAAAACATTTTTGTTGCCCTTTTAGGCATTTTTGAATCATTTTACAAACATTTTTGAAGCATTTTTAAACATTTCTCTCAATATTTTCAATTTGAAAATTTCAATTTTCAATATTATTTATTTATTTTTTTTCAATTTCTTGCTCTTGGGGGGAATTACTGGAATTGTTGGGTCCTTGTAAATTATAGAGTGTGGAATATACCTACTCTATCTGTAAAGTGTCCTGAGATAACTCTTGTTATGATTTGATACCATAAATAAAATTTAATTGAATAAAAGTGAATAAAACACCCAAACCAATGAAAATAGTGAACTGATCATTTATATTACTTGTCAAGACAATTTGGTTGAAAGAAACCCAAATTTCTGATATATAGAAACTTTGAAAACGGGTCAAGGATTAAAAACGCTAAAATTACTTTTGAACGTACACATGTTTCACCAGAACTTTGTTCCTTCCTGAGACTACACACACACACACACACACACACACACACACACACGCAGACACACGCAGACACACGCAGACAGAGATGTTCACAAGTCATTTTTTGGACGTCCCAAGTCAAGTTTCAAGTCTCTGTCCATCTGATCTGTCCCTAACACTGTCCTGTAGCTCCATCTATACAGTCCAGTATCATAGCATGTCCTGTAGCTCCATCCAGACAGTCCAGTATCATAGCATGTCCTGTAGCTCCACCTATACAGTCCAGTATCATAGCATGTCCTGTAGCTCCATCCAGACAGTCCAGTATCATAGCATGTCCTGTAGCTCCATCCAGACAGTCCAGTATCATAGCATGTCCTGTAGCTCCATCCAGACAGTCCAGTATCATAGCATGTCCTGTAGCTCCATCTATATAGTCCAGTATGGAGAACTTCATAGGGTCTACTTAACACATCCCTTTAGCCCTCGGACCTGTTGAAATATTGAACTATTTCTGTCTCATCTTACAGATACAACTATAAAGATACAATGCTCCTGTTCCCAGCATTAGCACAACACTCAGCGATGGTTAGCTTGTTACCTGTGACGATATATATGCTAAATGTAACGTCTCTGTGACTGACCTATCTGGGTACGTTTGGAGATGCCTGATGTAGTTCCACGTTGTTGATCCAGCATCATTTATCTTGGTGCCACACACCTTGCATGTAGCTGTTCTCTTACTGCCACTGGTTACCAAGTTATTGGAAGCTAAACTACTGACAAAAATTAGCACATTAGGCATAACGCATGTGTTACGTTGCACATTATGGCAAAGGGAAGGGGGCATGCAGCTCGTCATACGTTTCCCCAACGTATATATGCGCCAATAACAGAAAATAGAAATACAGTACAGGCCAAAAGTTTGGACACACCTTCTCATTCAATGCGTTTCCTTTTTATTTTCATGACTATTTACATTGTAGATTCTCACTGAAGGCATCAAAACTATGAATGAACACATATGGAATTATGTACTTAACAAAAAAGTGTGAAATAACTGAAAACATGTCTTATATTTTAGATTCTTCAAAGTAGCCACCCTTTGCTTTTTTATTAATAAGGGAAATAATTCCACTAATGAACCCTGACAAAGCACACCTGTGAAGGTAAAACCATTTCAGGTGACTACCTCATGAAGCTCATTGAGAGAACACCAAGGGTTTGCAGAGTTATCAAAAAAAGCAAAGGGTGGCTACTTTGAAGAATCTAAAATATAAGACATGTTTTCAGTTATTTCACACTTTTTTGTTCAGTACATAATTCCATATGTGTTCATTCATAGTTTTGATGCCTTCAGTGAGAATCTACAATGTAAACAGTCATGGAAATAAAAAGGAAACACATTGAATAAGAAGGTGTGTCCAAACTTTTGGCCTGTACTGTACATGAATAAATTGAGATTTAAAAAGCAATAATTGCATGAAAACATGTTGACGAGTCTCGAAGCTCGAGTCTGAAGTCTTTTGCGAGGAGTCGCAAGTCGAGTCTGAAGTCAGCTGTTTGTGCAACTGGAGTCCGAGTCTCAGACTCGAGTCCCTATCTCTGGGTAGGAGTCTATTAGCATAAAGCACATCTTTGACATGGAAATATTTGCCCACACTTCTTTGCAAAAGCGCTCCAAATCTGCCAGATTGCAAGGACATCTCTTGTATATGTATATATATATATATATATATATATATATATATATATATATATGCTTAACATTTCTGAAAGTGCCTCATGTTTTTGTCGGTGAATAATAAAGTCTGCGTGGAGGAGGTGGGTCAGAGGCCCATGTACTGCTTTGTGATAACAACAATGCCTCAGTGTAATGAATAATCTGTCAGGATTACAGCCTGCAGGAGGGAAACTCAGACATGGAGCTGCTAATCACAGATAAGCTCTCCAACACAAACTGTGTCACAGCTCATTCTGCTGCTTCATGATTTACTCACATTTTATAACAATCATTATTATTAATATTTTTGTAGTTTTCCATCAGCAGCTCAAAGTCTCTCAGTGTTTCCCACTGTCTTGCTCATGGCCTGTCTTGCAGAGTGGGGAAAAGTAACTTTTGGTCTATTCATACAACAGCCTGTCGTACATATCACTGTAATTCCGTCACATTAATACAGTATATTAGCCCGTATTTCTACAGACTTTCACCCAGGAAACAGGTGATCATATCCTGAAGAAGTTAAGGAGAAAATGCAAGACTTTCACCCAGGAAACAGGTGTTGATGTCCTGAAGAAGTTAAGGAGAAAACACAAGACTTTCACCCAGGAAACAGGTGTTCATGTCCTGGAAGAAGTTAAGGAGAAAATGTTAAGACTTTCACCCAGGAAACAGATGTTCATGTCCTGGAGAAATTAAGGAGAAAACACAAGACTTTCACCCAGGAAACAGTTGTTCATGTCCTGAAGAAGTTAAGGAGAAAACACAATACTTTCACCCAGGAAACAGGTGTTCATGTCCTGGAAGAAGTTAAGGAGAAAACACAAGACTTTCACCCAGGAAACAGGTGTTCATGTCCTGGAAGAAGTTAAGGAGAAAATGTTAAGACTTTCACCCAGGAAACAGGTGTTCATGTCCTGGAGAAATTAAGGAGAAAACACAAGACTTTCACCCAGGAAACAGGTGTTCATGTCCTGGAAGAAGTTAAGGAGAAAACACAAGACTTTCACCCAGGAAACAGGTGTTCATGTCCTGAAGAAGTTAAGGAGAAAACACAAGACTTTCAACCAGGAAACAGGTGTTCATGTCCTGAAGAAGTTAAGGAGAAAACACAAGACTTTCACCCAGGAAACAGGTGTTCATGTCCTGAAGAAGTTAAGGAGAAAACACAAGACTTTCGCCCAGGAAACAGGTGTTAATGTCCTGAAAAAGTTAAGGAGAAAACACAAGACTTTCACCCAGGAAACAGGTGTTAATGTCCTGAAAAAGTTAAGGAGAAAACACAAGACTTTCACCCAGGAAACAGGTGTTAATGTCTCTAAAGAAGTTAAGGAGAAAACACAAGACTTTCACCCAGGAAACAGGTGTTCATGTCCTGAAGAAGTTAAGGAGAAAACACAAGACTTTCACCAAGGAAACAGGTGTTCGTGTCCTGAAGAAGTTAAGGAGAAAACACAAGACTTTCACCCAGGAAACAGGTGTTAATGTCCTGAAAAAGTTAAGGAGAAAACACAAGACTTTCACCCAGGAAACAGGTGTTCATGTCTCTAAAGAAGTTAAGGAGAAAACACAAGACTTTCACCCAGGAAACAGGTGTTCACGTCCTGAAGAAGTTAAGGAGAAAACACAAGACTTTCACCCAGGAAACAGGTGTTCATGTCCTGAAGAAGTTAAGGAGAAAACACAAGACTTTCACCCAGGAAATTGGTGTTAATGTCCTGAAGAAGTTAAGGAGAAAACACAAGACTTTCACCCAGGAAACAGGTGATCATGTCCTGAAGAAGTTAAGGAGAAAACACAAGACTTTCACCCAGGAAACAGGTGTTAATGTCCTGAAGAAGTTAAGGAGAAAACACAAGACTTTCACCCAGGAAACAGGTGTTCATGTCTCTAAAGAAGTTAAGGAGAAAACACAAGACTTTCACCCAGGAAACAGGTGTTCATGTCCTGAAGAAGTTAAGGAGAAAACACAAGACTTTCACCCAGGAAACAGGTGTTCATGTCCTGAAGAAGTTAAGGAGAAAACACAAGACTTTCACCCAGGAAACAGGTGTTAATGTCCTGAAGAAGTTAAGGAGAAAACACAAGACTTTCACCCAGGAAACAGGTGATCATGTCCTGAAGAAGTTAAGGAGAAAACACAAGACTTTCACCCAGGAAACAGGTGTTCATGTCCTGGAAGAAGTTAAGGAGAAAACACAAGACTTTCACCCAGGAAACAGGTATTCATGTCCTGAAGAAGTTAAGGAGAAAACACAAGACTTTCACCCAGGAAACAGGTGATCATGTCCTGAAGAAGTTAAGGAGAAAACACAAGACTTTCACCCAGGAAACAGGTGTTCATGTCCTGGAAGAAGTTAAGGAGAAAACACAAGACTTTCACCCAGGAAACAGGTGTTCATGTCTCTAAAGAAGTTAAGGAGAAAACACAAGACTTTCACCCAGGAAACAGGTGATCATGTCCTGAAGAAGTTAAGGAGAAAACACAAGACTTTCACCCAGGAAACAGGTGTTCATGTCCTGAAGAAGTTAAGGAGAAAACACAAGACTTTCACCCAGGAAACAGGTGTTAATGTCCTGAAGAAGTTAAGGAGAAAACATAAGACTTTCACCCAGGAAACAGGTGTTCATGTCTCTAAAGAAGTTAAGGAGAAAACACAAGACTTTCACCCAGGAAACAGGTGTTCATGTCCTGGAAGAAGTTAAGGAGAAAACACAAGACTTTCACCCAGGAAACAGGTGTTCATGTCCTGGAAAAAGTTAAGGAGAAAACACAAGACTTTCACCCAGGAAACAGGTGTTCATGTCCTGGAAGAAGTTAAGGAGAAAACACAAGACTTTCACCCAGGAAACAGGTGTTCACTTTGTATGAGAGAATTTTAAATGTTTACTACGACTACACACAGAAATGTTGTTTTTAACTACGGGGCAAAGTCCAGGGAATGGACTGCCAGAACTTTTTCGGATTTATTTTCTGTTGTATGTTTGTGATAATTTTGTGAGTTGTGTGTCTAATCCATGCATGGATTTAGGTCACTGTGCCTCCTTATTAAAGCAGCTGTGGGCTGATATTATAATGTAATAATGAAGTAGTCGGTGTTGTGTAACACGCAGCAGGTCAAAGGTCGTCTGAAGTATTCATTAGAAAGCTGCAGAGCCTCGTCTCCTGCTGACACCTTTAATCTGCTCGCTTAATGAAAAGGAGGCGCACACACACACAACCAACACACATAGGCCTACACAACCAACACACATACACACATACATATACACACACACACACACACACACACACACACACACACACGCATATACACACACATACACATATATGCACACATACACATACAGTACAGGCCAAAAGTTTGGACACACCTTCTCATTCAATGCGTTTCCTTTTTATTTTCATGACTATTTACATTGTAGATTCTCACTGAAGGCATCAAAACTATGAATGAACACATATGGAATTATGTACTTAACAAAAAAGTGTGAAATAACTGAAAACATGTCTTATATTTTAGATTCTTCAAAGTAGCCACCCTTTGCTTTTTTTATTAATAAGAGAAATAATTCCACTAATGAACCCTGACAAAGCACACCTGTGAAGGTAAAACCATTTCAGGTGACTACCTCATGAAGCTCATTGAGAGAACACCAAGGGTTTGCAGAGTTATCAAAAAAAGCAAAGGGTGGCTACTCTGAAGAATCTAAAATATAAGACATGTTTTCAGGCTAAAAATGATACCCACTTGCATCATATGAATACACTTTCAGATCAGCAGCAACACACTAGTCTACTTTATGTTTTCAATGTTTTTATTCAGTTCCACGCCGGGCATGTTTTCACAACAAAAAAAAGAAATACTGAATTCAAAATCACAACATTACAGTAGTATATTTTACAGTACAGTAAATCCATTATGCACAAGCTAATATGCTGAATCGCAAATGTAGTATGTGTTGACTGTCTGTGAAGACCACACTTTTTAAAGCTTTTTGTGCTCCAGTGTACACTGCCCACTTAAATAAACTAAAATAAAAGCAGTATGCAGAAACTCAATGTGGCATATAATGATGGTATGAGGCTGCTGCTTAAAATGCCACGATGGAGCAGTGCAAGCCAAATGGAATTATGTACTTAACAAAAAAGTGTGAAATAACTGAAAACATGTCTTATATTTTAGATTCTTCAAAGTAGCCACCCTTTGCTTTTTTTGATAACTCTGCAAACCCTTGGTGTTCTCTCAATGAGCTTCATGAGGTAGTCACCTGAAATGGTTTTACCTTCACAGGTGTGCTTTGTCAGGGTTCATTAGTGGAATTATTTCCCTTATTAATAAAAAAAGCAAAGGGTGGCTACTTTGAAGAATCTAAAATATAAGACATGTTTTCAGTTATTTCACACTTTTTTGTTAAGTACATAATTCCATATGTGTTCATTCATAGTTTTGATGCCTTCAGTGAGAATCTACAATGTAAATAGTCATGAA
>CM046792.1:36801499-36815593 GCA_025617405.1 Perca schrenkii
AGTTAGAATTCAGTTTGTTGCAGATCAGGACGTGGTTACAGGTTCATGTTTTGGCCCAGAAGGCAACTTAAGGGAGAAATTACATAATAATCCACATCTACAACCACCAGACTCCATGTAAATAATCAGGACTTTTAGCGTGTATAGAGCCAGCATATCTCCACCAGACTCCATGTAAATAATCAGGACTTTTAGCGTGTATAGAGCCAGCATATCTCCACCAGACTCCATGTAAATAATCAGGACTTTTAGCGTGTATAGAGCCAGCATATTTCCACCAGACTCCATGTAAATAATCAGGACTTTTAGCGTGTATAGAGCCAGCATATTTCCACCAGACTCCATGTAATAATCAGGACTTTTAGCATGTATGGAGCCAGCATATCTCCACCAGACTCCATGTAAATAATCAGGACTTTTAGCGTGTATAGAGCCAGCATATCTCCACATATAAATGGGTGAATTAAGGGTTTATTTCAACCAAACCAGAGTGGTGATTGTTGGAACAGTGGAAAGATGAACCAAGACGGCCTTTGGTAGTTTTATTTAGTTTCTGTCCACTTTGAATGAAGTGTGTTTTACAATGATAAAAGTCCTGATTATTTACATGGAGTCTGGTGGAGATATGCTGGCTCTATACATGCTAAAAGTCTTGATTATTTACATGGAGTCTGGTGGAGTTTAGTGATGGTGATTTCGGGGCTGTTTCATGTTAAAGTAAAAGGATCTTACTCTTTAACTAAAAGGTCTATCTCTGTAGGGATCCATCCCATAATGTTGTCAAACACTTAGAATAATAATCTGAGTCTGTCAGAACTTTTAGTGGACGCTAACTGAAGCTGAACATTAGTCCTGGTTACATTACAGCTCGGTTCACAGCTGCCTGTTACAGCATTCACGCTCAATAGTGGACCAGTTTAAACATTTTTGTTCACATCAGTCACTCAGACACAAGCAGAAACAAGGAAACATCTGTAAGAACTTATTTTAACATCTTGATATATTTTGTTACAGGTTGAACCATGTTTCCTGCCATGCTCGTCTTCTTCCTGCTGGCTGCAGGTAAAACACAACCAGGCTATTGAATTTAAAGTCTCTCAAAATTAAAAAATTAAAATGAATGTAAAAATATTTTACAGGTTAAAGTTAATTTTTCTGATCGACAACGCTCAGTTTAAAAGATTTTCATCAGCTTTTGAGAAGGTGCAAGCTGAGCCGGCCGCTCCTCATTTGCATAAAGTTGGCTGGATTTATTTTTATGCAAATGAGGTGCATGCAACTCGACGCCTCGCTTCTCCAAAGTCCCTGCAACTCTCCCAGAATGCTCTTTTAAGGGCCCAAACATTATCTCTATTTCGTTGTAATGATTTTGTGGGTAAATAAAAAAACAACTTTTTTGAAATCCTCTGGTGACTCCTCTTGTCTAACTGCTTGGCCCCTGACACATGCAGAGTGACACTGTCGAATCTTTTAAAATGCAGCTGAAGACTCTGCTGTTCAAGCAGGCTTTTACTTAGTCGAGGGTTTTTTATGGTTATGTTTTATATTTGTAATTTAATTTGCTTGTATTGTGACTTCTTGTGTTGTATTGCATTGTATTGTGAAGCACTTTGTGATTTTTATCTGTGAATGGTGCTATACAAATAAACTTTACTTACTAACCTTAGTACCTGCTTTGCTCCCGTCAAAATTACTTTTCAGGGGAGGACAGTCTCTTCCATTGCATTTTAGGAACCGGTAACTATTGTACTGGTGCCATAGACTGTTAATATTAATGGACAAAGCATCCGTTTTTGGCGAACTGCTGTAAATGTGGAAGTGCCTTAAATCTGCATCCTATCTGACTACCAGCAGAGGGAGACTCCTTAAACCTGCATTATATCTGACTACCAGCAGGGGGAGACTCCTTAAACCTGCATTATATCTGACTACCAGCAGGGGGAGACTCCTTAAACCTGCATTATATCTGACTACCAGCAGGGGAGACACCTTAAACCTGCATTATATCTGACTACCAGCAGGGGGAGACTCCTTAAACCTGCATTATATCTGACTACCAGCAGGGGGAGACTCCTTAAACCTGCATTATATCTGACTACCAGCAGGGGGAGACACCTTAAACCTGCATCATATCTGACTACCAGCAGGGGGAGACACCTTAAACCTGCATTATATCTGACTACCAGCAGGGGGAGACTCCTTAAACCTGCATTATATCTGACTACCAGCAGGGGGAGACTCCTTAAACCTGCATTATATCTGACTACCAGCAGGGGGAGACTCCTTAAACCTGCATTATATCTGACTACCAGCAGGGGGAGACTCCTTAAACCTGCATTATATCTGACTACCAGCAGGGGAGACTCCTTAAACCTGCATTATATCTGACTACCAGCAGGGGGAGACTCCTTAAACCTGCATTATATCTGACTACCAGCAGGGGGAGACTCCTTAAACCTGCATTATATCTGACTACCAGCAGGGGAGACTCCTTAAACCTGCATTATATCTGACTACCAGCAGGGGAGACTCCTTAAACCTGCATTATATCTGACTACCAGCAGGGGGAGACTCCTTAAACCTGCATTATATCTGACTACCAGCAGGGGGAGACTCCTTAAACCTGCATTATATCTGACTACCAGCAGGGGAGACTCCTTAAACCTGCATTATATCTGACTACCAGCAGGGGGAGACTCCTTAAACCTGCATTATATCTGACTACCAGCAGGGGGAGACTCCTTAAACCTGTATTATATCTGACTACCAGCAGTGGGAGACACCTTAAACCTGCATTATATCTGACTACCAGCAGGGGGAGACTCCTTAAACCTGCATTATATCTTAATTCCTGCAGGGGGACACTCCTTAAACCTGCATTATATCTGACTACCAGCAGGGGGAGACTCCTTAAACCTGTATTATATCTGATTACCAGCAGGGGGAGACTCCTTAAACCTGCATTATATCTGATTACCAGCAGGGGGAGAGTCCTTAAACCTGTATTATATCTGAATTCCTGCAGGGGGACACTCCTTAAACCTGCATTATATCTGACTACCAGCAGGGGGAGACTCCTTAAACCTGCATTATATCTGACTACCAGCAGGGGGAGACTCCTTAAACCTGCATTATATCTGACTACCAGCAGGGGGAGACTCCTTAAACCTGCATTATATCTGACTACCAGCAGAGGGAGACTCCTTAAACCTGCATTATATCTAACTACCAGCAGGGGGAGACTCCTTAAACCTGTATTATATCTGATTACCAGCAGGGGGAGACTCCTTAAACCTGTATTATATCTGACTACCAGCAGGGGGAGACAGCTTAAACCTGCATTATATCTGACTACCAGCAGGGGAGACTCCTTAAACCTGCATTATATCTGACTACCAGCAGGAGGGAGACTCGTTAAACCTGCATTATATCTGACTACCAGCAGGGGGAGACTCCTTAAACCTGCATTATATCTGACTACCAGCAGGGGGAGACTCCTTAAACCTGCATTATATCTGACTACCAGCAGGGGGAGACTCCTTAAACCTGCATTATATCTGACTACCAGCAGGGGGAGACTCCTTAAACCTGCATTATATCTGACTACCAGCAGGGGGAGACTCCTTAAACCTGCATTATATCTGACTACCAGCAGGGGGAGACACCTTAAACCTGCATCATATCTGACTACCAGCAGGGGAGACTCCTTAAACCTGTATTATATCTGATTACCAGCAGGGGGAGACTCCTTAAACCTGTATTATATCTTAATTCCAGCAGGGGGCGACACGTGCAGTTGCAAAAGGAGGTTGGTTTCTGTAGAAGTCTATGAGAAAGTGACCCACTTCTCACTTGATTTGTTACCTCAGTAAACATTTTCTTAATGAGTTTATGGTGTCGGTCGCTAGTTTTAAGTCTTCTGCAACACAGAATTATGTAAATTTTTTGAATTATGGTCTCGTTGATTTTAAAATCGACAATAAAGCAGGGGGTGTTTTAGGGCGTGGCTATGATGTGATTGACAGTCCGCAGCCTGTCTTATATGTGATATAACTATGGAACAAAGATATATTTAAAACCTAGCGAAGCTAAATCTTACCTCAAATTATGTAGACTAGCTTTCAGCAGCAGTTGCATCTAGATTGTTGGTGAAAGTGTGTAACGTAGAGTGTAACCAGCATTGCCAACTCTCAGGTAACGTCACAGTCAGATAGCGCCCAGCAGCCTATGGCTCCTCCCTCTCTCCTCCCTCTCGTCTAAAATCCTCACATCCGCCACCAGGATTGGCTGCGCCCGTAACGGCAAACTCGATGACTCATAGCAGATCTCCACCAACCAATGGGGGACGTCACACATGCTCTGTCCATTAATATTTACATTGATTTACATTGATTACATTGATTCAACAAAACAAATTACACTGGAAATTAGGGGCTGTTTTACAAAGTTTCACCCATTATTGCGCTATACCCTCCACATGGCTCCTAAGAAATTACATTGAGGTGTAATGACATAACACAGAACGATAATGTTTCTACCTTTAAATATTAGATTAGATTCAACTTTATTGTCATTGTACAAGTACAAAGACAACAAAATGAAGTTGGCGTCCACCCAGAAGTGCAAAGAAAGCAGAAAAGTGCAATTTGATATACAAAGTATAGACAGGACAAGAAATATAGTGCAGTGTTATAAGAGCCGAATAAATATGGCTATGTAATATGAACAATGTATGAACAACATGTACAGATATGTGCAATGTAGTAGCAGTAACATTATAATTGAATAGAATAATATAGATATATGCAGTGTATTAACTAAATATATTATAAGAAAAACTGAATAAATATGGATATTCAGTATGAATCATATAGACAGATATGTACAGTATGTACAGCTACGTGCAGTGTGGTAACAGTACCATTATCTAGGTAAGTAGAGTTTTCCCTTTTGAAAAATACGAGTGAGCGTTTGGGTTTGAGTTTTTTTTGGCTTCAGATCCAGATATTTCTTTTTCTTTCCCAGAATCCATAGGTACTCTAGCGGAAGACAGCACCGGTCTGAACTTTATCGTTGCTTTTCCGGAGAACATTGCCGACTATTATCCTGCAGCTCCCCAAAACAAAGTCCGAATCACTGCCATGAATGACAACACTCAGGTAACCATCCAATGGCTCAACAACCCTCCCGGCGGTCCAGACACACTGCACAAAGGAGAGACTTGGGAGTACCCAGTTGTTGTAAAAATGGAGCTTCTGAAGACAGGGTTCTCCAACAAAACTCTCAAAATTACCAGCACAAATAACATCACGGTCCAGGCCATCAACTGTAAAAAAACCAGCACGCAGACAGCTCTGGTTATGCCAACGGACCAACTGGGCACAAAGTACTTCATCCCACCTGTCCCCAACATCCAAGGAACGACAGTCCCTTCGGACATCGTCACGACAGATGTAACGGAAAGAGCTCCGTTCAAACTCGTTATTGTCAATACGGACAAAGTAAACCAAGTAACCGTTGGAAATAACCAAACCATTTCCCTTCACCCCTACGAGCTCGGTCAGGTCTGGGTACGAGACAACGCATCGCGAACCGTGAAAGCCGACAATGCTGTTGCAGTTCTCTTCGGTCACACTTGCGCCATGAAGGACAACTGTACCTGCGGGCAGCTGTACACCACGCTGCCGCCCGCCAACGACGAGATGCTGAAGTTTTACATTCCTCACATTCTGGCCCAGAACGCTTCAGATAAAGCATTCGTACTTCTGTCAGAGAGAGGATCTACCACCAAAGGTGGGTAGTAACGAGTTACATTTACTCCGTTACTTATTTACTTGAGTACGTTTTTGAAAGAATTATACAAGTTCAAGTTCAAGTTACTTTATTTATACCCGAAGGTAGATTTTGTTTGCAGTAGAGTCACACATCCTCACATTATCCCACATCCTCACATTATCCCACATCCTCACATTATCCCACATCCTCACATTATCACACATCCTCACATTATCACACATCATCAGAAAAGTTCTTATCGGTCCAAAATAAAATAATACATAAACCTACATAAAAGACGAGTAAACACTTGTGCAAAATATAGCTATAACTTGTTCCTCAATGTAATGGCTACAGGAACAAAACTGTTTTTCTGTCTTTTTGTTTTACACCTGGGGATCATAAACCTACGTCCAGAGGGTAAAAGCTGGAATTCTGTATGCAGTGAATGAGAGCTGTCGTTTAAAATTGAACTTTTTTAGTTTAACAGTTTTAAATCACTATACTTTTTACTTTTACTTGAGTAGATTTGTGAAGAAGAAAATCTACTCTTACTCCGCTACATTAGGCTACAATGAGCTCGTTACTTTTTCTTTTTACCTCTTTGGTATTCTTGGTATTCAGGTTTGGAAATTTGTGTTACTTGTGCTTATTTATTTTTTATTATTTTATTGATTTTATTTTTTTAAGTACTTGAATTTACCTGGATTATTTTAATTTAAGCTATTTTGTAATTAATTAATTAATTTAAATTTATTTTATTAATTTGGATGAACTATAATTTGCCTAAAGATGATTATTTTGTATTTTTGTCCGTCTGATTGAATGCTTGTGTTAAAAAATAAATCAGACGTTACTCAACAGTTACTCAGTACTTGAGTAGTTTTTTTCACCAAGTACTTTTTTAATCTTACTCAAGTAATTATTTGGATGATTACTTTTTACTTTTACTTGAGTCATATTTTTTTTAAGTAACAGCACTTTTATTGGAGTACAATTTTTTGTTAGCCTGACAAGCCAGACCCACATCCAGATGTTGGATCTGGGAACTCCCCATTGCCTGGGCTCGATCTGAGGGGCGGGATAAACAGTTGTCTTTCAAATTCCCTCTGCACGCAATAGGATAGCACTACAACCAATCAGAGCAACGAAGAAGGTAGAGAAGCTAGCTGATAGATTAAACTTTTGCCATATCCGGTCAGAAAAACTCTATACACTATGTGTATGGCCTGTCCAGAGTTTGTTTTTTTCCAGCTCGCAAGTCAACGGAGAGTGCCTAGACTTTTACTAGACTAGATTTTTACCTTTATCTATATATATTGCTATTTAAGACCACTCTTGCAAGGCAGGGCCCCCTTATATTAATTCTATGTTTTTAGCTTTTGTTTTTAGATTGTTGTGTGGTGGTTGTTGGAGCTTGTATTGCAAGACAAATTTCTGTGTACACGGATAATAAAGTGCTATCTATCTATCTATCTATCTATCTATCCATCTATCTATCTATCTATCTATCTATCTATCTATCTATCTATCTATCTATCTATCTATCTATCTATCTATCTATCTATCTAGACTGACCCTGGCTGCAAAATAAATTTGCTGCCACTAGGGTGCGTCTAGATTTCTAGGCTAATTTTTGGCTATTCTACCCACCTCTGTCCACCACAGTACTGGCCTTCAACGAGGACTTACAGCTGGTCGAGGCGGCCGGCACGGCCATCTTCTACCGTCCAGGCTTACTCCTCACTCTGATCCCAGAAAAGGACTTCGGCAGCTGTTATGTCGTCAACGCAGTCCCTGATATGCAGACCTTCGCCCTGATCTTGGTCAACAAGAGTCTCACCGACGGGGTTCATAATGGAACGCTTCCTTTGCAGAATCCACATTGGCAGGAGCTGAAAGGAACAGAGTACGTCTCGACACTTGTTGCTGTGGGGAATCAGAGCGTAATCTGGCACGCCTCCTCTAAAATGGCTGTCTACTTTTTTGGAAAGAAGGACAATGCTTGGTTTGGGAACCCAGCGCCCGTCATCAGTAAAACCCCAGGTATGGAGCTGCACCGCGATCGTGAGCCACACAGTTAACAGTCCGACATCCAACGTCAAAATAAGGTTAACAGAGTCAGGAGAAACTTGTGACGAGACAAGTTGAAACTTGCAACTAATTGCAACTACTTGCAACTCCCTGCAACTACTTGCAACTACTTGCAGCTTCTTCCAACTCCCTGCAACTACTTGCAACTACTTGCAGCTTCTTCCAACTCCCTGCAACTACTTGCAGCTTCTTCCAACTCCCTGCAACTACTTGCAACTACTTGCAGCTACTTCCAACTCCCTGCAACTACTTCCAACTACTTGCAACTACTTGCAGCTTCTTCCAACTCCCTGCAACTACTTGCAGCTTCTTCCAACTCCCTGCAACTACTTGCAGCTTCTTCCAACTCCCTGCAACTACTTGCAACTTCTTGCAGCTACTTGCAACTCCCTGCAACTACTTCCAACTACTTGCAACTACTTGCAGCTACATGCAACTCCCTGCAACTACTTGCAACTACTTGCAACTCCTTACAACTACTTGCACCAGAGCGCTTGAAATGTCCCACAATAGAGCTCATAACAGAGCTCATAACAGATAGTGTTGCTGCTAATAGGTCTCACATTAGTCTTTAAATGCTTATTTGTACATTATGAGTGTTTAAACTTATATTTACAATACACAAGTTGGTGTAACAATGTGGAGAGTCCCCAAACCAAATCTTGCTTAGGGCCCCCAAAAGTCTAGGGCCGGGCCTGCTCTTTAGCTCGCTCCACCACATACCGTGCTCACGGGGGCCACAACCTTTTCACCAGCTGACAGTTTGTAACATAAAATGGATTCTGGATAATGTTTTTCTACAGTTTGTTGCTGAGTTGTAGCCTGACAAGCCAGACCCACATCCAGATGTTGAGGTCTGGGAACTCACCATTGGCAGGGCTCAATCTGAGGGGCGGGACCTCTGCACGCAATAGGATAGCGCTACAACCAACCAGAGCAACGCTAGTTCATAGATTAAACTTTTGCAGTATCCGGTCGGCAAAACCCAGAACCCATCTTCCTTTTTTAAGAATGACTTCAGTGCCGTTATTTGTTCTTTTCTCAAAGAAAAGCTGAACTCCAAGTCTTCCAGAGTCGCGGCCAAAGCCGATTCCAAAGACAGCTGTTCACCAGCAGCAGCGGCAGCCATCTTCTTTGTTTTCAAGTAGAGGGGAATTCACGCTGAACCGTCGCAACTCTGCCGTCATTATGTTAAGCCCTGCCCACAGACTCTATACACGATGTGATTGGCCTGACCAGAATTTGGTTTTTCCAGCTCGCAAAGCCAACGGAGAGTTGCTAGACTGACCCTGGCTGCAAATTACATTTGCTGCAGCTAGGGTGCAAATCAGAGAGAACAACTGAATGGTTTATGATCATATTTGCCTACTAATTTGTCTAATGTCTTTGTTCTGTTTCATCCGAAATCCCCGACAGATTTCAGGGGTTGCGTCTTGTCTCCAGAAGTCATGAAAATCGCAGACGTGGCGGTTGGCTGGCGAGAATCCCTGAAGTACTGCAAAGACAAGGGCCTGAACCTGATCAGCTTCCCCAAGGCCCAACTCCAAAGTCACATCTACGAAAAAATCCTCCAGCTCAATAATCACACGGTGCAGGCAGTGTGGATCGGCATGCGCCGGAGCTCCCGGTCTGGCGAGTGGTACTGGCTGAATCAGCAAGCGGTCAGTGCCACCAACTGGGATGAGGGGGAGCCCGGCACGATATTTGATGGCCAGTGTGTTCTCATGAGTCTGGAAACGGGCATGGACTTTGTCTGGAGTGGCAAGGACTGCTGCATGCCAGCTTATTCCATCTGCTACAAAGAACCCGTCTTGTTTTGGGGTTGAGACTGAGAAAAGACCGAGATTTTGAGCGTTTGAGACCAAGACAAGACCGAGACTTTGAGGTTGAGACAGAGACAAGACAGAGACTTTGAGACCAAACAGGACCAAGACTTTGAGGGGTTGAGACAGAGACTTTGAGGGGTTGAGACCAAGACTTTGAGGAGTTGAGACCAAGACAAGACCAAGACTAGACCAAGACTTTGAGGGGTTGAGACCGAGACTTTGAGGGGTTGAGACCGAGACTTTGAGGGGTTGAGACTGAGACTTTGCGGGGTTGAGACCGAGACTTTGAGGGGTTGAGACCGAGACTTTGAGGGGTTGAGACCGAGACTTTGAGGGGTTGAGACCGAGACAAGACCAAGACTTTGAGGGGTTGAGACCAAGCAGTACCAAGACCTTGAGGGGCTCAGACCGAGACAAGACCGAGACTTTGAGGGGCTGCCCCAGAGACAAGACCGAGACTTTGAGGGGTTGAGACCGAGACAAGACCGAGACAAGACCGATACTTTGAAGGGTTCAGACCAAGACAAGACCAAGACTTTGAGGGGTTGAGACCGAGACAAGACCGAGACTTTGAGGGGTTGAGACCAAACAGTACCAAGACCTTGAGGGGCTGAGACCGAGACAAGACCGAGACTTTGAGGGGCTGACACCGAGACAAGACCGAGACTTTGAGGGGTTGAGACAGAGACAAGACTGAGACTTTGAAGGATTGAGACCAAACAGTACCAAGACCATGAGGGGTTGAGACTGAGACTTTGAGGGATTTAGACCCAGACAAGACCGAGACTTTGAGGGGTTGAGACCGAGACTTTGAGGGATTTAGACCCAGACAAGACCGAGACTTTGAGGGGTTGAGACCGAGACTTTGAGGGGTTAAGACCGAGACTTTGAGGGGTTGAGACCAAGACTTTGAGATTTGTGGCGGTGGCTATCTCACCAACTAGCTTATATTTAAAGGCACAGTTGTTGTTTGCTTTCGTAGCTTTATTAGACTTTATTTGTCGTGATAATAGTTTACATGACACAAAATAAATGTCAACGTTCTGGTTTGTCAGATTGTCTAAATATATACTGTACGTACACTGCTTTTTGGCTTTGTTTTGGTTGATGTAGTAGATAATTAGGACTTGATTGATTGAGTCTGTGACCTGATTGGTTAAAGCAGATAATCTCCATAACGTTTGGGTCTCATTAAACTCATTTTAGTCTCTGCTACCCTGTCGTCCTTCTTTGTGTGATATTAACTAGCTGTTAGTGTTCCTCTATTCCAGTATTTCACACTAAAATACCCAAATATTGAAATGTTATTCACAGAGGTGTCAAGTAACGAAGTACAAATACTTCGTTACCTTACTTAAGTAGAAATTTTGGGCATCTACACTTTACTGGAGTAATTATTTTACAGCATACTTTTTACTTCTACTCCTTACATTTTCACGGAATTATCTGTACTTTCTACTTCTTACATTTTAAAAATAGCCTTGTTACTCATATTTCAGTTCGGTTTGTTTTCATTCCAGCTCGTCATTGTTCAAAAACACACACACAAAAAAAACCTATCCAAATCGCTCCATCCGGAGAGAGTGAATGTGATTGTGGTTGGATGAGAAGTATAAACATATACCATTCCGACACCCTATTGGTTTGTACGCGATCCATCAAACCTGCACAGACCCGGTGCCAATACGCCACCGGTGCTTTAACGACCGTTATCTACGTTATTTTGGTGCCTTATTTCGGTGCCATTTAAATTCCTGCGCTTCTCTCTGATGCTCCGAAAACGGACGTTAGAGGGAACTGAAACATCGCCGCACGGGACGCTATACTACAGTTGGCAGCAGGTAACGTTAGCCTACAGTTAGCTAGCAGCTGGAGTAAACACGGTTAAAATGCTAACAGCTAAACGGTGTAAAAGTGTGTCTGTATTTCACTGGAGAGGATTGTAACACCAGACTGTAGCTGCTGTTGTCTGAAAAACACAGACACAGAGATGTGTCACCTTTTTCAGCCCTTCTGAGTTTGCAGGTATGATTTTAATATAACATTATTATAGTCATATGATTTTGTCCTAACGTTTTGGGGTTAAGCTGTTGTCCTTAATGGCATTTTTCCCCCTTACATCAGGGGTCTTCAAAGTTTTTTAAGCCAAGGACCCCTTAACTTAAAATGAGATGTAGCAGGGACCCCCTACATATTGTATGAAATTAAGTTGCATATTAAACTGGGCCTACAATAACTGTTAGGGTAACCTAAAGCCTTCTTACATACCTTTTTTCATAAGCTATTAAAATATTAATTGTTGATGATTTTATAAATCATATTTTAATGTTACGTATGTGGCACAGTAAATCTAGGATTAACTGTATCTGTGGGCTGATATCTTAGGGACTCCCTTACCTATAGGCCAGTAAGCCTATCATCAGTGGGAATTTATATTTGCTAATAATATGTTGGAATTATGTTAAGGCATTTTAATTTTAAAAGACTCAAAGATAATAAAAAGACTCAAAAATTTACAATAATTTGGAGGCCCCCCTGCAATGACTTTGAGGACCCCTTGTTGAAGATCTCTGCCTTACATTACTTTTACTTTTATACTTTAAGTAGTTTTGAAACCAGTACTTTTACACTTTTACTTAAGCAAAAAGCTTGAGTTGATACTTCAACTTCTACAAAAGTCTTTTCAAACCCTAGTATCTATACTTCTACTTGAGTAATGAATGTGAATACTTTTGACACCTCTGGTTACTCAGTAAGAGCTCTGACTTATCTGATGTATTCTGACAAAATCAGCATAGAGCAGTTAAAGTAATGCTTTTTATTTACATTTTCACATCATTTTTAAGATGTTTTGTTAATTAGGATTCCTCCCAATGCTACACTCTAAGAAATATCTGTGTATTAACAGTTGTATGACAGTACATTTTAACAGTTGTCTGTAGAATGTGATTCATTATTTGCATTTCAAATTGGGTAATAAGCAACCCGGTCTCACTCAAAAGCGTAAAAATATCATGGGTTTACACGTTGAAAATACGTGGAATGTGTACGCCAAAGTAAAATTTTGCGTACAGTAGATACGTGGAGCGCTCCAATTACAGTAAGGGAGACCGGTGTGTTTTATATGCACGCGGCCGGTGCCTTTTATATGCACGCGGCCGGTGCGTTTTATATGCACGCGGCCGGTGCGTTTTATATGCACGCGCCCGGTGCGTTTTATATGCACGCGCCCGGTGCGTTTTATATGCACGCGACTCGGTGCGTTTTATATGCACGCGACCAGTGCGTTTTATATGCACGCGCCCGGTGCGTTTTATATGCACGCGACTCGGTGCGTTTTATATGCACGCGACTCGGTGCGTTTTATATGCACGCGACTCGGTGCGTTTTATATGCACGCGCCCGGTGCGTTTTATATGCACGCGGCTCGCCACAAAAACAATAACACGCTAATAAACGGTTGGGTTTAGGGAAGAAACATTGGGGAAGGCTTAACATAAACAAACATAACAAACTCACTAAAACACGGCATATAACCGCTAAAACACGCTAATACACGGCTTAACAAAAAGGCTGAAAATCACCACACGTGGGACGCGAACCCCGATCTCCCACCCATCCACCACCCCAACCTACCTCCTTACGCGGTCCCGCGTCTCTTTATACTATGAATGGACCGGTCTCCATTGTAATTGGAGCGCCACACGTATCTACTGTACGCAAAATTTTACTTTGGCGTACACATTCCACGTATTTTCAACGTGTAAACCCGTGTTATTTGTACGCTTTTGAGTGGGAGTGGGCTTGAATAAGAGACTTCAGTGTTGCTTAAACCTCTATTGCATGAATTATTTTTTAAACATGGTAAAAAAAAACAGTCTTGAGGTGTTTTTATGACTCCAGGTTGTTTAAATAATGCAAATGTAAAAAAAAATAAAAATAAAGGGGGTGGTAGTTGGTAATTTGTTGCCATATGGCAACAATGAGCATTCATGGAAAGTGCCAAAAAATCCATTATTTCTAATAAAAACATGCTTTTATTGACAAGAATACCAAACAAATTCAACTTATATTTATTAAAATCTATAGCCCAATGTGTTTAGAGTGAAATTTGTTTAGTTTTATTTGTAGTATGCGATGATTATTAATAATAACAGTGTATTAACACAGTTATATACATGCATTTACATTTACATTAATGTGTAATTAATAACTCAGATAATATATTAATTACAAAATGGCTGGAATAACATAATATAATATAATATAAATGGTAACACTTTACAATAAGGGTACATTAATAAGCATTAGTTAATGCATTAATAAGCATTAACTAACCGTTATTAAGGGTTGAATAAATTGTCTAATAAACATTTATTAACAATGCTCATGTTAACTA
>CM046792.1:36817186-36822186 GCA_025617405.1 Perca schrenkii
TTATTCGGTATTGTTACACATTAATTAAGTGTTAGTTAAGGTGCATATGTTCTCTACTTTACAATAGGTCTACCAAAGAGCATTAATAACTGTTAATCTATGTTTTATTAAGGCTTATTCAGTATTGTTACACATTAATTAAGTGTTAGTTAAGGTGCACATGTTCTATACTTTACAATAAGTCTACCAAAGAGCATTAATAACTGTTTATTGATGGTTAGTGAGGCTTGTTCAGCATTGTTACACATTAATTAAGTATTAATAAAGGTGCATATGTTCTCTACTTTACAATAAGTCTACCAAAGAGCATTAATAACTGTTTACTGATGGTTAAT
Organism: Perca schrenkii; assembly: GCA_025617405.1. Lineage (NCBI taxonomy): Eukaryota > Metazoa > Chordata > Actinopteri > Perciformes > Percidae > Perca > Perca schrenkii. The sequence goes on from CM046792.1 coordinate 36,817,522, forward strand.
TAAGGCTTATTCAGTATTGTTACACATTAATTAAGTGACCATTTAAGGTTAAGTAATGCTTATATAGCATGCACAAGGTTAATGTCTATATGAAGACCAAGGAAGAAGCAAACCTCTGCATGGAGACTATGGAGTATTTTCCCTGATCTCACCCTCTACCAAAAGTAAGTCATATGTTGGAGGATGGACAAATATAGTGGACAAAGGTATGTGAAAAATCATGACCCGTAAATAAACAATAAAAAAAAGTTTTCTCATAATGACATGGCTTGGCCATGAACCTCAAGACACACATGCTATCAAACATCTTTATCAATCACCTAGTAATATTAGGAAATACTTTCATCAACATCAACTAAGGCTTTACTTGGACACTTTAGTTAGCTTTTATTTCCAGTTCAGGCTTTTTAGTACATTACCTAATGTTAAAATACACACCTTAGTTAACTGTTATTAACAGTTGGTCAAGGCTTGTTACTGCATTAACTAATGGTTAAATAGACACCTCAGTTAACTGTTATTAACAGTTATTCAAGGCTTATTATTCCATTTACTAATGATATAATAGACACCTTAATTAACTGTTTTTAATAATTAGTGAAGGCTTATTACTGCATTTACTAATGGTAAAATAAACACCTTAGTTAACTGTGATTAACAGTTAGTTAAGGCATCAACTAATGGTAAATAATGCATCAATTAATACCTTAGTTAACATGAGCATTGTTAATAAATGTTTATTAGACAATTTATTCAACCCTTAATAACGGTTAGTTAATGCTTATTAATGCATTAACTAATGCTTATTAATGTACCCTTATTGTAAAGTGTTACCATATAAATTTTATATTTTTTCCTTTTTATATATTATAAATAATTGCAAACATAGTGTCAGAGTAGCCTGAAGTAACGTAACTTAATCTGAGCCCATTAGGCTGAATGGACCCATTTCACTTCAATATTTGCATAATGTTGCCATATGGCACCAAATAAATTTTGGTGTCTCCCATGTTTTTGTCACCCTTTTTTGACATTTTCCTTCTGAAAATTAGATAAAATGCAGGTTTAATTCTCCTGATGTCCTCGGGTCAAGGGTTATCCATTTTCCAAAAGTTTCTATATCAGAAATTTGGGTTTTCTTTCAACCAAATTTTCAAAAAAAAGTAACATGGAGGGATCCCTAAAACGCTCTTTTCAAGTAAAATAAATGATCAGTTCACTACTTTCATTGAATTTGGGTGTTTTATTTAATTTTAGAACGTTGAAAAAAGTGACAAATAAAGCTTCTTGAACGTTGGGGGGGGACATCAAAAAGTGGAAAAAAAACCACCGGAAATAATGAAAAATAAACTTGGATAAAAGTGACAAAAGTGTTGAATCCATAAAAGGTGCATGGCCGACGGGAAGACCACCCAAAGGTTAAACAACATTTTTGACGTTTTCCTGCTGACAATTAGATAAAATGGAGGTTTAAGCAGTCCTTCCAGAAAAAATTGAATGTGTTTGTGATTGTTGCGGAGCAAAAATCCTTGATAATGCGGCACGTTTCCTTAAAAAATGCGATGGAATGGCAACAGAGGAAAATGGCTGCTCTTGTGTGAAGTAAACGCAACATTTTTCAACTTTTTTCTAAGATATATTAAGGGACTTTTTTGCAACGAAAATGCGGGGACTAAGAAATCATGCAAGCCCCGCATATTTTGCGCAGAAATCGGCAATTGATGCGGCGAAAGTGCCCCCCCCTCGTAAATATGCAGACTTTGGCTGATTATGTGTTGAACTATGTGATCGCATAATCACGTTTTTTTCTGGAGGGACTGATTAAGAAACTTCAGCATTGGTTTCACTTTTCAGACTAGAAAAAAGGAATTATCTGAGCAGGTTACTTCCGGCAGCAGCTGACTCCCCTCAAAAAGTGACAAAAATGTCTACAAAAAAAAGTAACAAAAACGTCAAAAAAGTGACTAAAATGTCAAAAAAAAGTGACCAAAATGTCCAAAAGAAGTGACAAAAATGTCAAAAATGTGACAAAAAATAACTTGGATAAAAGTGTCGAAAAAGTTAATTTAAAATTTTGACCGAGATAAACCAAAAGGTGCATGGCCGACGGGAAGACAACACAAAGGTTAAGCAACATTTTCAGTCTTCAGACCTGGAAGGTAGCGGCAAAAGGGACAAAGAAAAGAGAGAAATGGCTGAAAAAGGCGATTAAAAAGGCAATAATCTGAGCAGGTTACTTCCAGCAGCAGCCGAGTCCCCGCAGAGCCCCCCCCCCTGCACCATCCAGACCCCGAGCCCCCCCAGCAGGACGACCTTTGCCCCGAGAGCCACCACCACGAGGACCAGCAGAGGAGTCGAGGCCCCGGCGGCGTGCAGCGGCGGCTGCCGTGGCGGCACCACGTACAGCGTGGCGAGCTCCTTGCCCAGCGGGTTGGAGGCGCTGCAGGAGTACTGATGGCCCGGCTCCACGTCTCTCAGCTGGCTGACCGTGTGGTACTGGTCCACCGCGGCCCCCTGAGCCATCGGGACCACATCAGAACCTTCCAGCAGGTCGTCCGGGCCGAGCCACTGGACGTCCGGCAGCGGCGAGCCCTGGACCCGGCATAGCGCTCGGTAGCCCGACTGCTCGCTGCCGTCCACGGACAGAGACAGGATCTTGGGAGGAGCTGCAGCACACACAGGAAGAGTTTAAACTGTTTAAAGTGGAGGCGAGTCGAGGCGAGGCGAGGCGAGGCGAGTCGAGGCGAGGCGAGGCGAGGCGAGGCGAGTCGAGTCGAGTCGAGTCGAGGCGAGTAGAGTCGAGTCGAGGCGAGTCGAGGCGAGTCGAGGCGAGTCGAGGCGAGTACAGTTGACTCGAGGCAAGTCGAGTACAGTCGAGGCAAGGCGAGTCGAGGCGAGTCAAGGCGAGTACAGTCGAGGCGAGGCGAGTACAGTCGAGGGCGAGGCGAGGCGAGGCGAGGCGAGGCGAGGCGAGGCGAGAAGAGTCGAGTCGAGTACAGTCGAGGCGAGGCGAGGCGAGTCGAGTACAGTTGAGGCGAGGCGAGGCGAGTCGAGTACAGTTGAGGCGAGGCGAGGCGAGGCGAGGCAAGTAGAGGCGAGTCGAGGCGAGGCGAGTCAAGGCGAGTCGAGTCGAGTCGAGGCGAGGCAAGGCAAGGCAAGGCAAGGCAAGGCAAGGCGAGGCGAGGCGAGGCGAGTCGAGGCGAGTACAGTCGAGTCGTGTAGAGTCGAGGCGAGTCGAGTTGAGGCGAGTCGAGTCGAGTCGAGTCGAGTCGAGGCGAATCGAGTCGAGGCGAGTCGAGGCGAGTACAGTCGAGGCGAGTCGAGACGAGTACAGTCGAGGCGAGTACAGTCGAGTCGAGGCGAGGCGAGTCGAGGCGAGGCGAGTCGAGGCGAGTCGAGGCGAGTCGAGTAGAGTCAAGGCGAGTCAAGCAGGTACCATGTAATGGAAAATCGCCATTACTGAACTAGTCCCATTGGTAGCTTTTAAGAGGATGTTGATTGACTTGGAGGTAGCCACATCTGGCTGCAGATGTTTTGCAGGGCGAGTAGACTCGAGGCGAGTCGAGTAGAGTAGAGTCGAGGCGAGTAGAGTCGAGGCGTGTAGAGTTGAGGCGAGTAGAGTCGAGGCGAGTCGAGTCAAGTCTAGGCGAGTCTAGGCGAGTCTAGGCGAGTCTAGGTGAGTCGAGTCGAGGCGAGTTAAGGCGAGTCGAGCAGGTACCATGTAATGGAAAAACGCCATTACTGAGGCAAACAGACACAGACACAGACACACACACACACACACACACACACACACACACACACACACACACACACACACACACACACACACAGAGGTCTAGGTCTAGAACGTACCCTCCACTCTGAGCCGGGTCCCCATCTTGTCCTCGAAGCTGACCTGCTGGTGCCCCTGGACCTCCACGCGGCAGTAGTAGCGCCCGCTGTCCCGCAGGGCGGCGCTGCTGATCCTCAGCGAGAGGTCGTGCTCCCTGGGGTTCCCCTCCAGCCGGTACCGCTGGTCCTGGTGCCGGCCCGGCTCGCAGGCGGGGGTCCCGGGCCGGCTGGTGCAGCGGTACAGCACGGTGGCTCCCTGGCCGTGGCCCAGGCGCCACAGCACCTGCAGCGAGGAGTGCTGGGAGTGCTGCGGGTGGCTGAAGGAGCAGGGCAGCACCACCGGGTAGCCCTCCATGGCGCGCACCTCCGCCTGCACGGTCATGGACCAGCCGTCGTCCCCGGTGACCAGGGCTGCTGGGGGGAGGGAGGAGGGTAAGGGATGAACTTTGAACTGTGTCACTAACTCAGTGGTGTAGTCTGAATGAACACATATGGAATTATGTACTTAACAAAAAAGTGTGAAATAACTGAAAACATGTCTTATATTTTAGATTCTTCAAAGTAGCCACCCTTTGCTTTTTTATTAATAAGGGAAATAATTCCACTAATGAACCCTGACAAAGCACACCTGTGAAGGTAAAACCATTTCAGGTGACTACCTCATGAAGCTCATTGAGAGAACACCAAGGGTTTGCAGAGTTATCAAAAAAAGCAAAGGGTGGCTACTTTGAAGAATCTAAAATATAAGACATGTTTTCAGTTACTTCACACTTTTTTAAGTACATAATTCCATATGTGTTCATTCATAGTTTTGATGCCTTCAGTGAGAAT
>CM046792.1:36824686-36828181 GCA_025617405.1 Perca schrenkii
AAAAAATTCTAACAGCGCCATCTAATGGCCGATTCTCTCTAAATTTGGCATGGATATTTGGCATGGATGCTCAAGCCCCTATGCGGAACAACTTTGTCATGCTTGGTGGCAATCGGAATAAGTGTTGGTAAGATACGCAACTTCCTGTTTTGACAGCCCCCTTCAGGAAGTTGGTCCTCTGTAACTTGTGCTTTGTGTTAGCTATCAAAATTCTTTTGATATGTTTTTGTCATGAGGGTCCACCGAGTCTACGTGCACATTTTTGTGCAGATGAGACTCACGCTCTCAGAGGAGTTAAAAAAAGGAGGTTTCGCATAAAGCGAAATTGCTAATTAATTAAAAAAATGAAAACAGTGCCATCTAAAGGCCGATTGACACCATATTTGGCACACAGCCTCATTGGCATATGAGGAACAACTTTCTTAAGTTTTGTGTCCATCGGAATAGCCGTGTGCAAGATACAACCGTTCTTGTTTCGACACCCACCTACAGGAAGTTGGTCCTCTGTAACTTGCGCATTGTCTTAGCTATCATTATTCTTTTGATAAATTTTTGTCACGAGGGTCCACCGAGTCTATAAGCAAGTTTTCGTGCCGATCAGACTCACGCCCCAGGAGTAGTTAGACAGAGTATGTTTCCCATATATCAATATTTTGCTGATTAATAAAAAAAAATGTAAACAGTGCCATCTAATGGCCGATTGCCACCAACTTTGGCACAGATGCTAAAACGGCCATGAGGAACAACCTTGTCAAGTTTCGGGGCAATGCAAATAATTGGTGCCACGATAAGGCAACTTCCTGTGGTTAGAAAGGAAGTTGCTATAACTTGCGCATTTTTTCAACTATCAAAATTCTCTGGATGACTTTTCGTCATGAGGGTCAACAGATACTACCTGCAAAGATTCAAGAAGATTGAAATCACGGCCTAGGACGAGTTCGAAAGAATGTAAAACACCTGAAAAATGCATAATTAAAAATGGCCGCCTTCAGGTTGGGCGGAGCTAATGAAGGTAAATGGGAAATATGTCCGCACTTATTAGAGCAATATGTGTATGAAATCTGGTGATGATCGGAGCAACTATGTCCATGTTAAGGCCTTCCACGCCTTAGGGGGCGCTATGGAGCCCGCTTAGAGGTATGGCCCAAATCGCTGTACAGTCTCGCAAAGCTCCCAGGTGTTTATGTGTGCGCCAATGTTTGTGAGTTTTTGTGTATATTGAGGCCGTCAAAAATGTGCCCAAGTGCTAAATCCAATTAGGGGGCGCTATAGAGCAACCGTACCACTCCAAGCCTAAATGTGTATTCAGATGAAAGATTTTAATATTCTGCAAATGGCTGCAAAAGTTTGAGAGTTTTCGTGCATCCTAAAGTCCTCAAACATGTGTTTTTTCACGAAAACCAATATTTCAGAAATTTTAGAATTTTGTAATTTTTTCTAAAAATAGTACGATGGAGTTCAAGATGAGACCTATGTTCCCTCAAAAGTTGGTATATTAACTTATTACTTTTGTCGTAATTAATGCGCACGTTAGGGGGCGCTATGGAGCCCCCTGACAATGCCCGAGCCCAATTACTACAATACTTTGCAATTTTCACCAGTTGTGACATGTGTGCAAATTTTTGTGAGTTTTTGTGCATACTAACCCCCTCAAAAATGCAACAAAGGACTCGGAAAAATAATAATAATCTGACGAAAAACAATAGGTTCCTTCGCACTTTCAGTGCAAGGCACCGTTGGGGCCTTGCACTTTTGTGCTCGGGCCCTAATAATAAGTTTTATTTGTATAGCACTTTACACGTGAAGAACACATCTCAAAGTGCTACAGGTGCACAGATAAAAACAGTAAACATTAAAACAGTTAAAAACAGCAAGAAAATAAAGATTGTGATCTGGCCTCCATATCAATTTAGGTTTACGATAAATGTTGACCCTCCTAGTTGCGCACCACAACAGAAAGACAGGAAACTGATTTTTTTCAAATGGCAACTACGCCACACTTAGAGAAGAATTTTGGTAGATTTGCCGACTTTGAGATTCCCAGAAATTCCCCCAGAAGCAGCAGAGATTTCAAAAATTAAAGGTTGGCTGTGATTATTAAAATTAAATCGGCCATGGTTGGGTTTGAAGGCAAAGGGTAGTAACACCAAATATTGATGTGATTTAGATGTTGTTTTTTTGGCTCACTTTGCATTTTGTAAATTGATAAAAATAAACAATCATTATTTATATTTTTGAAATCATTTTTAGTTTACAGCATTTTTTTCACACCTGCCTAAGACTTTTGCACAGTACATATATATATATATATATATATATATATATATATATATATATATATATATATATACAGTACAGGCCAAAAAGTTTGGACACACCTTCTCATTCAATGTGTTTCCTTTTTATTTTCATGACTATTTACATTGTAGATTGTCACTGAAGGCATCAAAACTATGAATGAACACATATGGAGTTATGTACTTAACAAAAAAGTGTGAAATAACAGAAAACATGTCTTATATTTTAGATTCTTCAAAGTAGCCACCCTTTGCTTTTTTTGATAACTCTGCAAACCCTTGGTGTTCTCTCAATGAGCTTCATGAGGTAGTCACCTGAAATGGTTTTACCTTCACAGGTGTGCTTTGTCAGGGTTCATTAGTGGAATTATTTCCCTTATTAATAAAAAAGCAAAGGGTGGCTACTATGAAGAATCTAAAATATAAGACATGTTTTCAGTTATTTCACACTTTTTTGTTAAGTACATAATTCCATATGTGTTCATTCATAGTTTTGATGCCTTCAGTGAGAATCTACAATGTAAATAGTCATGAAAATAAAAAGGAAACGCATTGAATGAGAAGGTGTGTCCAAACTTTTGGCCTGTACTGTATATGTATATATATATATATATATATATATATATATATATATATATATATATATATATATATATACACACACAAACACACAGGGACACACATACACACACACAGACACACACACACACGCACAGACACACACAGACCCACATATTTATGTAAAACTTCTGTAAAAACCATCTAACTTTCTAAATACTAAAGATTGTAACATACGTTGTTGATATATAGATTATAAAATAGATGTGAAGAGTTTAATATGTTTCATTATTGAGTTCAGAATGTCTTTAAATGATCACAATATGCTGTAGACATGAGTCCAGCTGCATTTTAACTTATTTCCTTATAATTAAAAATAGACAAGAAGGAAGTAGAGACACAAGACTGGAAACACACACACATACATAGACACACATAGACACACACACATGCACACACACACAGACACAGACACAGACAGACAGACACACACACACACACACACACACACACACACACACACACACACACACACACACACACACACACACACACATAAACATACACATGCACACACACACACACACACACACACACACACACACACACACACACACACAGACAAAGACAGACAGACACA
>CM046792.1:36847683-36877683 GCA_025617405.1 Perca schrenkii
ACTTCAGATACAGTATTAGGGGGACCACTAAGGTCTATATAAAAGAGACTTCAGATACAGTATTAGGGGACCACTAAGGTCTATATAAAAGAGACTTCAGATACAGTATTAGGGGACCACTAAGGTCTATATAAAAAGAGACTTCAGATACAGTATTAGGGGACCACTAAGGTCTATATAAAAGAGACTTCAGATACAGTATTAGGGGACCACTAAGGTCTATATAAAAGAGACTTCAGATACAGTATTAGAGGGACCACTAAGGTCTATATAAAAGAGACTTCAGATACAGTATTAGGGGACCACTAAGGTCTATATAAAAGAGACTTCAGATACAGTATTAGGGGACCACTAAGGTCTATATAAAAGAGACTTCAGATACAGTATTAGAGGACCACTAAGGTCTATATAGAAAATCAGTCTTATAGGATATTTTGTGAGAATAAAGTGAGAGGCTTTAGAGTTTACGAGCTGACTTTGTCGTCTCTGCTTCTCTGGGTTATGAGAGGCCATTTGGTATTTTGAAAGAGTTAAGATATTATGAAGGGAGTGCAGGATATTGGCACTACTCGGGGAAATGTCTAGAAACTGAATAAGGCCTCCTCTGATCAGGGCAAGCATGCAGAGACAGCAATGGAGCTGTGTCTAACATGTTAAGTAAGAAGACTCAGACTCGGGCAGGAAATGACCTTGTGTTGCCCCTTTTCTGTGGTGCAGAAGATAAGAACATATAGACTACATATCTGAAAGCCGGACCTGATAAGCGAAGATATCACCATGAAGAAGCCAGAGCCTATAGGAGATTAGATTTTTGTCTAAAAGGTATTTAATCCTTTGTTTAAGCCTAAATTTGTATTCTGCAATATCATTCACTAAAGCTTTGATATAACTTATCAACAGTATAAGCGAATCCTGTGTCTTGATTTGAGTCTGGTCTACCATTTTAACCAACACTCAACATGGTGCAGTGACCACAAATTGGAGTCGGATAGTATCTGCCCTTTTGGGCCAGACCAGAACTGGTCAACAGTCACACTTTTTCCTACAGTTTATGAATCCACTTTTCAGTCTCTAAATCCACATGTCGTGAATCTAAATCCTCTTTCATAGTCTCTAAATCTACTTTTCAGTCTTTAAATCCACTTTTTCAGTTTCTAAATCCACTTGTTTTGTCCCTAAATCCACTTTTCAGTCTCTTAATCCACTTTCACTGTCTCTAAATCCACTTTCACAGTCTCTAAATCCACTTTCACAGTCTCTAAATCCACTTTTTCAGTCTCTAAAGCCACTTGATATGTATCTAAATCCACTTTTTCAGTCTCTAAATCCACTTTTCAGTATCTAAATCCACTTTTCAGTCTCTAAATCCACTTTTAAGACTCTAAATCCTCTTTCACTGTCTCTAAATCCACTATTCAGTTTATGAATCCACTTTTCAGTCTCTAAATCCACATGTCGTGAATCTAAATCCTCTTTCATAGTCTCTAAATCTACTTTTCAGTCTTTAAATCCACTTTTTTCAGTTTCTAAATCCACTTGTTTTGTCTCTAACCACTAGTTTCTAAATCCACTTGTTTTGTCTCTAAATCCACTTTTCAGTCTCTAAATCCACTTTCACTGTCTCTAAATCCACTTTCACAGTCTCTAAATCCACTTTCACAGTCTCTAAATCCACTTTTTTAGTCTCTAAATCCACATGTTGTGAATCTAAATCCACTTTCACAGTCTCTAAATCTACTTTTCAGTCTCTAAATCCACTTTTTCAGTTTCTAAATCCACTTGTTTTGTCTCTAAATCCACTTTTCAGTATCTAAATCCACTTTTTTAGTCTCTAAATCCACTTGTTGTGTATCTAAATCCACTTTCACAGTCTCTAAATCCACCTTTTCAGTCTCTAAATCCACTTATTTTGTTCTATAAATCCACTTTTCAATATCTACATCCACTTTAACAGTCTCTAAATCCACTTTTCAGTCTCTAAATCCACTTTTCAGTATCTAAATCCACCTTTTCAGTCTCTAAATCCACTTTTCAGTATCTAAATCCACGTTTTCAGTTTCTAAATCCACTTGTTTTGTCTCTAAATCCACTTTTCAGTCTCTAAATCCACTTTTTCAGTCTCTAAATCCACTTTTGAGTAAATCCCCTTTTTTTAGTCTCTAAATCCACCTGTTTAGTCTCTAAATCCACCTGTTTTGTCTCTAAATCCACTTTTTTAGCCTCTAAATTTTTTTTTGTCTATGTTTTGCAGTCATTGTTCAGCACTTTGAATTGCTGAATTTGATATAATTGAAAGCTGCTACATAGACTGCTAATTCAAGCTTCAAAGGTAGCTTGATTGATAATAGTCTCTTTTATCCTGAAATCTCTCTCCGGAAGTCGGCGTGTTTATCCGGTTTACCTTAACACGGGTGTGACGCGCGCCAGCCGATCACTAACTAACGTTATCCCAGTCGACTGTGCCGCTGTGTAGCAGTTTAAACCCGTCTTATTGTTTTTGTTACATTGTAAACATCATATATTTCTCTATATTTCAACATGTCGCACACCGTCATCACCACGACGACAACAACGAGGACGTCCGCAGACGGCGTCCTGAACACGGGCTACACCCGCACCATCCCGGGACTGCTGAAGATCGGGCAGATGGTGAGCAAACATCATGTTAACACGGGTTTTACCCGAGGGTATCAGGGTATTCGTTCACACCGACATAGCCGGGTGGTGTGGGCTAACGTTAGCCGTTAGTTTCAGCGCTAACATGTAGTTTATATGGAGGCTGAGACTTGACCATTTAAGGAAAGGTATTAAATCCGTGATTATTTAAATGGACCCTGGTGGCTAGTGGTGGGGAAGTCATTATCTGTATTTAGTCCAACTGTTGCCTTGTTTTTAACACATCACATCAACACACTGACACTGTACACAGGCGGACAGTAACCTAGTACTGTTACCCGAGTAAGTGCCATTTTTAAAGTACTGTGCTCCTTTGTACTTGTACTCCACTGTAAATATTGTACTTCTGCTGCTCTACATGTGTCTGACGACTGTCGTTACTGGGATAACATGTGGTGTTGTGAGATTTGATTTGATCTTTTATATTTATCTCCAACAATCAGCATGCTGTAAAAGAAGAAAAGGAAATACAACTCAATAACAATCTGATTAAGAAGAAGAAGTAGAGCTGTGTGACCAAATATCGCGATATTCTTGACCATGTACATCAGTGTCTATTGCAGAGATATTGTAGGGTTGACTTTTGGTTTGGTATTTACACAGAGTTGTGTGTGTGTGTGTGTGTGTGTGTGTGTGTGTGCATGTGTGTGTTCAGTGTTTGTGTGTGTGTCTGTGCTCTGTGTGTGTGTGTGCGTCTATGTGTGTGTGTGTTTGTTCAGTGTGTGTTCTGTGTGTGTGTGAGTGTGTGTTTCTGGAGTGTGTGTGCTCACTGTGTGTGTGTATCTGTGTGCGTGTGTCTGGCGTCTGTGTGTGTTAAGTGTGTGTGTGTGTGTGTGCGCGCGTGTGTGTCTGGTATGTGTGTGTGTGTGTGTGTGTGTGTGTGTGTGTGTGTGTGTGTATGTGTTCAGCGTGTGTGTGTGTGCATGTGTGTGTCTGTGTGTGTCTGTGTGTGTCTGGCGTATGTGTGTGTGTGTGTGTGTGTGTGTGCATGTGTGTGTCTGTGTGTGTCTGTGTGTGTCTGGCGTATGTGTGTGTGTGTGTGTCTGGCGTATGTGTGTGTGTGTTCAGCGTGTGTGTGTTCTGTTGCGTGCAAGTGTGTTTGTGTGTGTGTGTTCAGTGTGTGTGTGTGTTCAGTGTGTGTGTGTTCTGTGTGTGTGTGTGTGTGTGTTCTGTGTGTGTGTGTGTTCTGTGTGTGTGTGTGTTCTGTGTGTGTGTGTGTTCAGTGTGTGTGTGTGTTCAGTGTGTGTGTATGTGTTCTGTTTGTGTGTGTGTTCTGTGTGTGTGTGTGTTCAGTGTGTGTATGTGTTCTGTTTGTGTGTGTGTTCTGTGTGTGTGTGTGTGTTCAGTGTGTGTGTGTGTTCAGTGTGTGTGTGTGTGTGTGTTCTGTGTGTGTGTGTGTTCAGTGTGTGTGTGTGTGTGTGTGTTCTGTGTGTGTGTGTGTGTCTGTGTGTGTGTGTGTGTGTTCTGTGTGTGTGTGTGTTCAGTGTGTGTGTGTGTGTTCAGTGTGTGTGTGTGTGTGTGTGTTCTGTGTGTGTGTGTGTTCAGTGTGTGTGTGTGTTCAGTGTGTGTGTGTGTGTTCAGTGTGTGTGTGTGTTCAGTGTGTGTATGTGTTCTGTTTGTGTGTGTGTTCTGTGTGTGTGTGTGTTCAGTGTGTGTATGTGTTCTGTGTGTGTGTGTGTGTTCAGTGTGTGTGTGTGTGTTCAGTGTGTGTGTGTGTTCAGTGTGTGTGTGTGTTCAGTGTGTGTGTGTGTTCTGTGTGTGTGTGTGTTCTGTGTGGACCAACTGAATTGATCAGATCTGAGGAATGTCTTTAAGTTCCATTCATTAAGTTTAGGTGCTTCCCTTGCCCGGATACAGCCCGGATGCTGCGACTAAAACCTTAATATACTAATTAGGGAAAACCCTGAGCTGGATTTCGGTTAATGGCCGTCGACGGTACAGCAGCATTTCCTGCAGCGTGTGTCTCCAGGCGAGGCACCTCTTCTTTAAACCTCTGCAGGAAATCCTGTCGTTCCATTGATAACTGAGACGACTACCCACGCTACAAGAAGTCCACGATGTCAGTAGAGCTGCAACTATCAGTGAATGACTCCATTATTCCATCCACAGAAAAATAAATCAGCAGCTACTTTCATAATCAATTAATATAATACTTTAGCGTGTATAGAGCCTGCATATCTCCACCAGACTCCATGTAAATAATCAGGACTTTTAGCGTGTATAGAGCCTGCATATCTCCACCAGACTCCATGTAAATAATCAGGACTTTTAGCGTGTATAGAGCCAGCATATTTCCACCAGACTCCATGTAAATAATCAGGACTTTTAGCATGTATAGAGCCTGCATATCTCCACCAGACTCCATGTAAATAATCAGGACTTTTAGCGTGTATAGAGCCAGCATATTTCCACCAGACTCCATGTTGATAATCAGGACTTTTAGCATGTATAGAGCCTGCATATCTCCACCAGACTCCATGTAAATAATCAGGACTTTTAGCGTGTATAGAGCCTGCATATCTCCACCAGACTCCATGTAAATAATCAGGACTTTTAGCGTGTATAGAGCCAGCATAGTTCCACCAGACTCCATGTAAATAATCAGGACTTTTAGCGTGCATAGAGCCAGCATATCTCCACCAGACTCCATGTAAATAATCAGGACTTTTAGCGTGTATAGAGCCAGCATATCTCCACCAGACTCCATGTAAATAATCAGGACTTTTAGCGTGTATAGAGCCAGCATATTTCCACCAGACTCCATGTAAATAATCAGGACTTTTAGCGTGTATAGAGCCAGCATATCTCCACCAGACTCCATGTGAATAATCAGGACTTTTAGCGTGTACAGAGCCAGCATATCTCCACCAGACTCCATGTAAATAATCAGGACTTTTAGCGTGTACAGAGCCAGCATATCTCCACATGTAAATGGGTGAATTAAGAGTTTATTTCAACCAAACCAGAGTGGTGATTGTTGGAACAGTGGAAAGGTGAACCAAGACGGCTTTTCATAGTTTTATTTAGTTTCTGTCGACTTTGAATGAACTGTGTTTTACGATGATAAAAGTCCTGATTATTTACATGGAGTCTGGTGGAGATATGCTGGCTCTATACACGCTAAAAGTCCTGATTATTTACATGGAGTCTGGTGGAGTTTGGTGATGGTGATTTCGGGGCTGTTTCATGTTAAACTAAAAGGATCTTACTCTTTAACTAAATGGTCTATCTCTGTAGTGATCCTTTCCATAATGTTGTCAGACACTTAGAATAATAATCTGAGTCTGTCAGCAGCAAAAACACTACTTTTAGTGGACGCTGACTGCTGCTGAACATTTGTCCTGTAGGGTTACATTACATCTTGGTTCTTCGTCAATACTGAACCATTTAAAAAATTGTTGTTCCCATTAGCAGGGTTTCCGCGGTGTCTTAAAAACTAAAAAGTATTGTGTTGTAGGTCTTAAATAATTTTAAACAGGTTTTAATGTTCCTACCTAACACTTTTGTTTTTGCCCTCATTTTTCATGAGCTGAACTCAACAATCTAAGACTTTTTCTACATAAACAAAAGGCTTATTTCTCTCAAATATTGTTCACCAATCTGTCTAAATCTGTGTCAGTGAGCACTTCCCCTTTGCAGAGATAACCCATCCACCTCACAGGTGTGGCATATCACGATGCTGATTAGACAGCAGGAATATTGCACAGGCTGGACACAATAAAAGGCCACTCTAAAATGTGCAGTTTTACTGTGTGTGTGTGTGTGTGTGTGTGTGTGTGTGTGTGTGTGTGTGTGTGTGTGTGTGTGTGTGTGTGTGTGTGTGTGTGTGTGTGTGTGTGTGTGTGTGTGTGTGTGTGTGTGTGTGTGTGTGTGTGTGTGTGTGTGTGTGTGTGTGTGTGTGTGTGTGTGTGTGTTAGGGCTCAACCATCTCTCTCTCTCTCTGGACCTGACTTCAGTTCGTAGTCGTAACCAACTTGAGTGGTCAAATGCTCACATTCGATGGCGTCTGGCACTCTGGTTTTCGGACCCCTTCCCCCCATTACAGTAAAATTGCACATTTTATTGTAGTGGCCAGCCTAAGGCACACCTGTGCAATAATCATGCTGTCTAATCGTCAGGATGGCAGGCAGGCAGGAAGGAAGGAAGGAAGGAAGGAAGTAGGGCTGTCCTCGACTAAAAAACTTCTTAGTCGACTAACACTTATAGGATTTTGTCGACTAATGGATTAGTTGATTTAATTGACAGAGCTGTGCTCTTTGAGAGGTGGTTAAGACTAGAAAAGCACAATATAAATGTAGTTAATTAACCATCTGTAAAACTGAGTTTCTCCACAATTAATCCTGCAAAAGCACCACTTTAAATCTTGTGTTTACCATAAATGTGCTCAGAAGTTTCTTGGAAATAAGTAATTAAGCATGAATAAGCATAAAAAATGACTAATGGACTAAAGAAATCTTAGTCGACTAAGACCAAAACTACCGATTAGTCGACTAATCGACTGAGAGGTGGCAGCCCTAGAAGGCAGGCAGGCAGGCATCCAGGGTTTAGGTTTTTTTGTGTAACAGGTTGGTTGTGTGTGTGTGTGTGTTTCCTGTTAGCTGGCGCTGCTCGTGGCCTTCCTGTGCGTGCACTGCGTCTACGGTTGGCCCAGCTGGGCGGCCATGCAGTTCTTCGAGGTGGTGGTGCTGTGGTTCCTCATCGCCTTCTTCATCTTCTTCCTCATGCACCTGTTCAGGCTGCAGGCCAGGATGCCCTGCATCAACTGGCCGCTGACGGTGAGTCGGAACACCTTTCCACAGCCGTGTGTGTGTGTGTGTGTGTGTGTGTGTGTGTGTGTGTGTGATTTTTAAAATCCATTTTGTTCCCTAGAATCTATTTATCATTTTCTAAATCTAAATATTTTCTACAGCTGTTCAGTGAAATGCAGAAGATGAACACACATACAAACACAGAACACACACACACACACACACACACACACACACCACACACATACAAACACAGAACACACACACACAGAAAAGACACACACACACACACACACACACAAACCGAACACACACGCACACATTCAAACACAGAACACACACAGAACACACAGAGAACACAAACACATACTGAACACACAGACACTACACTTCACTACACACACACACACACAGAGGAGCAGAAAAAGTAATACTTCTAGAATCACAATAAACGAAATGGTATAAATCCACTCGGCTCCCATATATCGGGGGGAATGGAATCGGGACAGAAGCATATGGTCCCGGCCCCAGTGAGCGTGTGTGAAATATTAAAGCATCAGGCTGCAGAGTTAAAATCAGAACGCATGCTGATCTCACTTCTGCATCGCAGTGAACATGGCTCTGTGTTTGACCCCCAGTGTTACTTAACTGCACGTCTGAAACTTCTCCGGCTTCAACGGTAAGGTTTTTAAAATGAGTTCCCCTAAAAACGTCAGACTGCAGAGCCAAACTCAAACCGTTTGCATGTTGATCTCACTTCTGCATTTCACTGGACAGCTGTTCTTAATCCTCAGCGTTTCTTAACTGCATGTTTCACCCAAATGCCTTTTAGGTTAGGAAGCAAGGCAAGGCAGGAAAGAAGGAAGGAAGGAAGGCAGGAAGGAAGGAAGGAAGGAAGGAAGGAAGGAACTGATCTTGTGTGGTGAAGTAGCAGGTTTTTATATAGCCGCGACTACCACAACACAACCTTTTGATGGAAACATTTCTCTGCAGCGTCATGCTCGTTTCAGTTTTTCATATTTTTAACCTAACTAGGGTTGGGCACGGTTCCCTTTTATTTTTTCGGTACGGTACCGATACCTAAAAATCAGTTCCGGTACCAAACGGTACCGTTTTTCGGTACGTTCCCTTTGTAATAACAAAAAAATAATTTTAGTTGTAAAAATAATATCAATTCTATCTATTTACTGATAACATTCTATTTACTGATAACATTCTATTTACTGATAACATTCTATTTACTGAGAACATTCTATTTACTGATAACATTCTATTTACTGATAACATTCTATTTACTGATAACATTCTATTTACTGATAACATTCTATTTACTGAGAACATTCTATTTACTGAGAACATTCTATTTACTGAGAACATTTACTGATAACATTCTATTTACTGAGAACATTCTATTTACTGATAACATTCTATTTACTGAGAACATTTACTGATAACATTCTATTTACTGAGAACATTCTATTTACTGATAACATTTACTGATAACATTCTATTTACTGAGAACATTCTATTTACTGAGAACATTCTATTTACTGAGAACATTTACTGATAACATTCTATTTACTGAGAACATTCTATTTACTGATAACATTTACTGAGAACATTCTATTTACTGAGAACATTCTATTTACTGAGAACATTCTATTTACTGAGAACATTCTATTTACTGAGAACATTCTATTTACTGAGAACATTCTATTTACTGAGAACATTCTATTTACTGAGAACATTCTATTTACTGAGAACATTCTATTTACTGAGAACATTCTATTTACTGAGAACATTTACTGATAACATTCTATTTACTGAGAACATTCTATTTACTGAGAACATTCTATTTACTGAGAACATTTACTGAGAACATTCTATTTACTGAGAACATTCTATTTACTGAGAACATTCTATTTACTGAGAACATTCTATTTACTGAGAACATTCTATATACTGAGAACATTTACTGATAACATTCTATTTACTGAGAACATTCTATTTACTGAGAACATTCTATTTACTGAGAACATTCTATTTACTGAGAACATTCTATTTACTGAGAACATTTACTGATAACATTCTATTTACTGAGAACATTCTATTTACTGATAACATTCTATTTACTGAGAACATTTACTGATAACATTCTATTTACTGAGAACATTTTATTTACTGAGAACATTCTATTTACTGATAACATTTACTGAGAACATTCTATTTACTGAGAACATTCTATTTACTGATAACATTCTATTTACTGAGAACATTCTATTTACTGAGAACATTCTATTTACTGAGAACATTCTATTTACTGAGAACATTCTATTTACTGAGAACATTCTATTTACTGAGAACATTTACTGATAACATTCTATTTACTGAGAACATTCTATTTACTGAGAACATTCTATTTACTGAGAACATTCTATTTACTGATAACATTTACTGAAAACATTCTATTTACTGAGAACATTCTATTTACTGAGAACATTCTATTTACTGAGAACATTTACTGAGAACATTTACTGAGAACATTCTATTTACTGAGAACATTTACTGAGAACATTCTATTTACTGAGAACATTCTATTTACTGATAACATTTACTGAGAACATTCTATTTACTGAGAACATTCTATTTACTGAGAACATTCTATTTACTGAGAACATTCTATTTACTGAGAACATTTACTGAGAACATTCTATTTACTGAGAACATTCTATTTACTGAGAACATTCTATTTACTGAGAACATTTTACACATAAAACACACAAACCTAAAAATTAAACACCTGCCTCTCCCCTCCCAAACCTCTACAACCTATTAAATCAAATAATTATGAATTTCTTACACTGCACTGTAACCTTTTTTCTTGTATTTGCATATTATTCTATTGTGTTACATGATCGTTTTTAATTTAATGTTTTTTAATGTTTATTTTTTAAGCACTTTTTATTGCCTTGTTGCTGAAATGTGCTGTGGAAATAAAGTTGTATTATTAAAGCAGTCCCCAGGGCTATTAGACCAACAACCTCAGTCTGTCAGTCAGTCCCCAGGGCTATTAGACCAACAACCTCAGCCTGTCAGTCAGTCCCCAGGGCTATTAGACCAACAACCTCAGCCTCAGTGAAGTCAGCTTCACACATGTAAACAAGCTGGCAGTATGTTGTCGTGCAGACTGGATAACCATATTTGTTGTGTTGTGGTTACGAGAAGCTTATCAGGATGTTTCTTCTTCTTCTTCCTCTTCTTCTTCTTCTTCTTCTTCTTCTTCTTCTTCTTCTTCTTCTTCTTCGTCTGACGGTCGGTTGAATCTGGTCTCTGCTGTTTCAGGAGTTCTTCCATTACTCCGTCGGGACCATCCTCATCTTCATCGCCTCCATCGCGGTCGCTGTGAAGAGCGGAGGCGTCTCAGCGCTCGTGGCCGCATCGGTGCGTATCAAAAACACACACACACACACACACACACACACACACACACACACACACCACAGATACACACACACACACACACACACTGAACACACACACACTGAACACACACATCTTCATTAAAGCCTCTGTGGCGTGGTGTGTGTCTGTGGCGTGGTGTATGTCTGTGGTGTGTGTGTCTGTGGTGTGTGTCTATGCTGTGTGTGTCTGTGGCGTGGTGTGTGTCTGTGGTGTGTGTCTATGCTGTCTGTGTCTGTGCTGTGTGTGTCTGTGCTGTGTGTGTCTGTGGTGTGTGTCTATGCTGTGTGTGTCTGTGCTGTGTGTGTCTGTGGTGTGTGTCTATGCTGTGTGTGTCTGTGGCGTGGTGTGTGTCTGTGGTGTGTGTCTGTGCTGAATGTGTTTGCAGGTATTTGGGTTCATAGCAACGTTCCTGATGGCCGTCAGTTTGTGGACGTCTTACAGCGTGACCTGCGGCTCTCATCAGACCGGTACGTCCTCATACTCTGCTCCTGACTGGCTAGTAGTCCTTACCTAGGTACTGTCAGGGCCCTCATACTCTGCTTCTGACTGGCTAGTAGTCCTTACCTAGGTACTGTCAGGGCACGCCCTCATACTCTGCTTCTGACTGGCTAGTAGTCCTTACCTAGGTACTGTCAGGGCCCTCATACTCTGCTTCTGACTGGCTAGTAGTCCTTACCTAGGTACTGTCAGGGCACGCCCTCATACTCTGCTTCTGACTGGCTAGTAGTCCTTACCTAGTTACTGAGCATGTGCAACTCCCAACAAAGATCTTACAGCAGTGAGAGGTCTCACTCTGTAGCTAAAACAGAGAGCTCAACACACAGGGTGAAAATAGGAGCTGCAGCAATGTGCAGTACAACAAAAATATGGTGTTTTTTGAAAATTAAACCATGTAAACCTGTTCTGATACAACCTCTAAAATACAATTATGAACCTGAAAATGAGCAGAATATGGGCGCTTTGATAAAAATCTTTACAAAAATTTTATATATACATCCGTGTATATATATTTTGAGAAAACATGTTATCACTGCTAACGGTGCTAATCAGCTGTTAACCGTGCTAGGAATGCTAACGGTGCTAATCAGCTTTCAGATGTTTTTGAGAAAAAAAAGTTTTTCAGAC
Organism: Perca schrenkii; assembly: GCA_025617405.1. Lineage (NCBI taxonomy): Eukaryota > Metazoa > Chordata > Actinopteri > Perciformes > Percidae > Perca > Perca schrenkii. Next base: position 36,859,695 of record CM046792.1, read on the forward strand.
ACACAGAACCATCTAGTGAGGAATGCTATCGCTGCTAACAGTGCTAATCAGCCGTTAACCGTGCAAGGAATGCTAACGGTGCTAATTAGCCGTTTAACATGCTAGGAATGCTAACGTTGCTAATCAGCCGTTTAACATGCTAGGAATGCTAATGTTGCTAATCAGCCGTTTAACATGCTAGGAATGCTACCGGTGCTAATCAGCCGTTTAACATGCTAGGAATGCTAACGGTGCTAATCAGCCGTTTAACATGCTAGGAATGCTAACGGTGCTAATCAGCCGTTTAACATGCTAGGAATGCTAACGGTGCTAATCAGCCGTTTAACATGCTAGGAATGCTAACGTTGCTAATCAGCCGTTTAACATGCTAGGAATGCTAACGTTGCTAATCAGCCCTTTTAAAGAGGAACTGAAAGGCAGTATTTCAGATCTCTCTAAACACTGAACGGACTGTTCATCAGAAACTAATCAGACTCACATGATGGAAATGATTTCTCCTTTTCTGTCTCGTTCCTCTGCTCTCTCTCCCTCCCTCTCTTCCTCTTTCTCTCTCTCTCCTCTCCTTTTCACTTCTCTCTCTGCTGTTTTTACTCCCTCCATTCCTCCTTATCTCCTTGCTTCCCTTTTTCCTTCCATCTTTGCTTCAAAACCTCCTTCCTTCCATCCTTTCTTTTCTACCCTTCCCTCCCCTTCTTTCTTTCCTCCCCTCCCTCCCTCCCTCTCCCTCCCTCCCTCCCTCTCTCTCTCTCTCTCTCTCTCTCTCTCTCTCCCTCCCTCTCTCCATCTCTCTGTCTCTCTCTCCCTCCCTCCCTCTCTCTTTCTCTCTCTCTCTCTCTCCCTCTCCCTCTCTCTCTCTTTCTCTCTTTCTCTCTCTCTCTCTCTCTCCCTCTCTCCCTCCCTCTCTCCCTCTCTCCCTCTCTCTCCCTCTCTCCCTCCCTCCCTCTCTCCATCTCTCTCTCCATCTCTCTCCCTCCCTCTCCCTCTCTCTCTCTCTCTCCTCCAGGTGCAGCAGTTTAATCAGCCCCAGACGGTTGCGTTGGCAGTTTGTTGAGTCCTGCTGCTGTCAAGTTTTCCGCCTAGCAACTGCCTAGCAACCACCCGGATACTCAACCCTGATTGGATAATAATTTAAACTCCCGACGCAATGGAACATGTGCTCCCAGGACCAGCCGTCATTTTCAACAATCTGAAACGTAAATATCTTCCCGGTAAAGGACAGTAGTTACTCAGATTACTTTCCCTCCGTAGATTTCTACACGTTAAAGGTGCTCAGTAACATTTCAGTAGAATCAGTGAACGACATCGCTGTGAAAACAATCCAAAATCTCAACGGCTTTCTGTCCTGCCTTTCCCTCTTTGAAAAGGTAGACATCTTATTTTTACTACCCGATGTGAGTCGAGTGCAGATGCGAGTTGGGCATGCGTCACTTTGCGACAAGTAGCCTATGGTTTTGAGCTAACGTTAGCAATCAAACAGTCATAGATACTAAAACTAGTGCCCTATATTTAGGGCACTAGCTAAAATTATCTTAGCAGTTAGCTAAGATGCTAACGGCGTTTTGAGCTGACGTTAGCAATCAAGTAGCCTCTTAGATGCTAATGGCATTTTGAGCTAACGTTAGCAATCAAGTAGCCTACTAGATGCTAACGTGTTTTGAGCTAACGTTAGCAATCAAACAATCACAGATAGCTAAAACGTTTTTGAAATGACTGCTAGCTACAAGTTAGCAATCAAACACAACAAAGGCTGTCACTTGAATGGCGTTTTGAGCTAACGTTAGCAATCAAACAATCATAAATAGCTAACACGTGTTTGAAATGAATGCTAGCTACAAGTTAGCAATCAAACACAACAAAGGCTGTCACTTGAATGGCGTTTTGAGCTAACGTTAGCAATCAAACAATCATAGATAGCTAAAACGTTTTTGAAATGACTGCTAGCTACAAGTTAGCAATCAAACACAACAAAGGCTGTCACTTGAATGGCGTTTTGAGCTAACGTTAATTATCAAACAATCATATATAGCTAAAACGTTTTGGAAACTATTTCCATCTTGTGTTATTGTATGTAAAGAGAAAAGTTTATTATTTTACGGATTAAACAAATTTCAGTACGACACGTTATGCCGTAAACTGTTTAAATCTGAGCACGCTCGACTCACATTGGGTAGTGACATCCTTCCTTCCGCTATCTGCTGTCAAATATGTTGAGAAGCTTTATAGAAAAGTGTAAGCTGTGTTATAGCTTTAAAGCCCCGTTCAGACCAAAGATTCCTAATGAGACAAAACCGTTTTTAGGAAAAGTTTCAGCGCTCTGAACCGGTCCGTCTACGTCGACTTAAACCATCCCTCGGTTTTCTGGAAGACTTTCGTGCGAATATTTGGCGGCGAGTTTAGGCGTCCTTCCTCAAGAAAATGTTATGTTTTTTTGAAAACAAAATGCAATTCCCCCCCCGTACATTTTGTGTCTCTTTGTGGTAGTTTATCGTCTTAATTTAAAGGTCCCATGGCATGAAATTTTCACTTTGAGGTTTTTTTTAACATTAATATGAGTTCCCCCAGCCTGCTTATGGTCCCCAATTGGCTAGAAATGGTGATAGGTGTAAACCGAGCCCTGGGTATCCTGCTCTGCCTTTGAGAAAATGAAAGCTCAGATGGACCAATCAGGAATCTTCTCCTTATGAGGTCATAAGGAGCAAGGTTACCTCCCCTTTCTCTGTTTAGCCCGCCCAGAGAATTTGGCCCGCCCATGAGAGAGAGAGAGAAAGAGAGACATCATGGCTTTCAAACGAGCAAAGTGGCAGTTGGTCAAGACTTCAGATACAGTATTAGGGGGCCACAAAGGTCTATATAAAAGAGACTTCAGACACCCTCCACCTTGCCCCCCCTCTCTCATTGTGGGACTGGCTCTAGTGGCTGTAATTCTGCACCAAGGCTGAATTTCCGGAAAGAGACTTCAGATACAGTATTAGGGGACCACTAAGGTCTATATAAAAGAGACTTCAGATACAGTATTAGGGAACCACTAAGGCCTATATAAAAGAGACTTCAGATACAGTATTAGGGGATCACTAAGGTCTATATAAAAGAGACTTCAGATACAGTATTAGGGAACCACTAAGGCCTATATAAAAGAGACTACAGATACAGTATTAGGGGACCACTAAGGTCTATATAAAAGGGACTTCAGATACAGTATTAGGGGACCACTAAGGTCTATATAAAAGAGACTTCAGATACAGTATTAGGGGACCACTAAGGTCTATATAAAAGATACTTCAGATACAGTATTAGGGAACCACTAAGGCCTATATAAAAGAGACTTCAGATACAGTATTAGGGGACCACTAAGGTCTATATAAAAGAGACTTCAGATACAGTATTAGGGGACCACTAAGGTCTATACAAAAGAGACTTCAGATACAGTATTAGGGGACCACTAAGGTCTATATAGAAGCATCCAAACAGCACCATGTCATGGGACGTTTAACATCATTTAAGACCGTTCTTATCACCATATCTGTGTCTAAAACGTTGGAAAAGCTAGAGCAGATAATGAATAAATAACTCTCAAAAAGTTTAAAGACTAGACTTGCTAAAGAAGTCCGACTACAATCATTAGATCTGAGAAAAAAACGGAATTACGGGAAGTCGCTTCTATGCAGATGATACACCATTATCTGCGAGTGTCAACTCATCTCGAATCTTTGGTCTGAACTAAACTCGGCTTTGAGGAACAGCGCCCTCTTCCTGTCGTGTGCCATAAAGCAATCCCAGATGAGTTCCCGCCAAAAATGTTTCCGCCTAAGTCACGGGTCGCCTCTTTGTTTGCACTTCCTCTGTGGTTTACAGCACTTAGCTTGATTTGCTCGATTCAAATGTCTCATCCATTCCAACTTTTTTTATTCTACGAGCTCAGTAAAAAACAGTCTGGACCACGGATGTATTAAACTCTTTTTAAACACTTTTTTACAATGCCCAACAATAAAACAATGCACAGTTTAGCCCTGTCAGCCTGATATGCAAATTTTGGTTACCACACTAAAAGATAAAAGATTCAATCATTATTGTGGTGTGCTAACAAACATTACCGAGCTACGATTTTACAGACAATGGCTGTGTCTCAAACTGCCTACTTGCACACTTCAACCACTTAGTTTTACGTATATAGTGTAGATAACGCAAAAAGTCAGCGCACTGAAAGTACCATGATGACCCCGTAAAAATGTGTAGCGGTTGGCTCGGCTCGCCGCCTCTCAAAATCTGACGAAAATCTTTTAAACTGACCATTGTCAATCAAAAATAACGGACAGATTCAGCAAATGCACAGTCTATTTCTCGCTTAAAATGTTTTCAGAAACACGTTTCGGTCAACTATTTTCGTAAAATACGAGAGATCGTATTCTGAAACGAGCTGCCATTATGTGTTTTGAAATTCGGGAGCAGCCAGACCCACGTGCCGCGTTCGTCCAATCAGCTGCCATGTGTTGTGCGTTCGTCACGCTCATCCCCGCTCGTCATTTCCAGTAAATGACGGAAGTATATGCGGAATGAGACACAGCCAATAACTTGCATGCTAATGACTTTGTTAGCATGCTCAAATCAAACGTTACTCAGGGGCTAATGTGTGCTAAAAGACAACAACAATAGCATGCTAAAAGATCCTGTGAAATTGAAACAAAGGGAAACATTAGCATGCTATCAATGCAAACAAACTCAAAATAAACAAGGAAAAGTGCTGCACCAGGGGCCGGGAACTAACAACCGGTCACGCGCCAATGATTTAAGATGTTAATGGTTAAAAAAAATCAAATCACAATCAAGTGATTGTGAAGTAAATGCTACTTTCTTTTAGCCTGGTTGACCCCAGACCCTTCTCAGTTTTAACTGAGAGTGGGGGGGTCTGGGGAAGCTTCATTCACAGCCCATTTCCAAAAGGGGCGTCGCCAACGGACGCTGCTCAAATGCCTCTGGGCGCATTGGATAGACCTTCAACCAATCAGAGAAACGATCTGGATGACGTAGCAGCGACAGCGGCATCAATGGGTTCGGTAGCCGTCATGTTGAATGTAAACAAAAAAGGTGCTCGCTGTTGCTGCGCTATTGTAATTGTGTGTGAGGTTGTGATTGGTGTAAAGCCCGACTCAACGGTTGTGATTGGTGTAAAGCCCACCTCAACGGTTGTGATTGGTGTAGAGCCCGCCTCAACGGTTGTGATTGGTGTAGAGCCCGCCTCAACGGTTGTGATTGGTGTAAAGCCCTTCTCAACTGTTGTGATTGGTGTAGAGCCCTCCTCAATGGTTGTGATTGGTGTAGAGCCCTCCTCAACTGTTGTGATTGGTGTAGAGCCCTCCTCAATGGTTGTGATTGGTGTAGAGCCCTCCTCAACGGTTGTGATTGGTGTAGAGCCCTCCTCAACGGTTGTGATTGGTGTAAAGCCCATCTCAATGGTTGTGATTGGTGTAGAGCCCGTCTCAACGGTTGTGATTGGTGTAGAGCCCGTCTCAACGGTTGTGATTGGTGTAGAGCCCGCCTCAACAATTGTGATTGGTGTAAAGCCCTCCTCAACAGTTGTGATTGGTGTAAAGCCCGCCTCAACGGTTGTGATTGCTGTAAAGCCCGCCTCAACGGTTGTGATTGCTGTAAAGCCCGCCTCAATCGCCTTAACGGTTCTGATTGGTGCCTCGATTTGGAAATGGGCTTAAATGGGCTCTTGGCTTGACTGACTTGCAGAGCAAATCTCAAATTTGCCAGAAGTTGGTCAGGGTTTTCCCAGGCTCACTTTCTTTTGGGTGCGGCAGTAACTACCAGGTAGCATCACATTAACTGTCCACGGTCGGAAACGACGTCTCCGCTGTGGAAATCATTTTGCTGCCGAGTTCAATTTCAAAAAGGACTCAAAGCATTTATTACAATTTCACTTCAACGTGCTGTCCAGTTTCTCTCCCAGACGTCGGGACGTGCATGACTGTCCTCGGTGCTTTAAAAACAAACAAAGAAATCTGTAAAATGTTGACTTTAAATCTGAATTTTCAGAAAGCACATCAGTAACAGTTTTAGAGAAACACAGAGCAGTGTGCACGTGGAACTAAAGAGTGGTTATTATGACTTCTACGGAGCCAGTCAGTTAAAGTATTTATCCCGCTGGAGCGGTTCTTAAAAATCATATTTTAATCTGAGTGCTGGATAACAGAGCGTGGTCTTAGATTTGTACCTCTTTCACACCGAGGGTTGAACCAGGGTTGAACTTAAGGCTGTTTTATGCTTCTGCGTTGAATTGAAGGCGTTCCCTCTCTGAGCCCTCCGCAGTAGCTCGACGTGCACCTCGAAAAACGTTGAGGCGACGCAGACCGTAAGGACTGTGATTGGTCGACTGGTCCTGTGTGTTGATAGTGGGTGTTTCCCGGCAGCCTACTGTGGGGAGTAGCAACATGCTAATACGCTGACATCAGCTCTGCAAATAAACTCAGACATATTTTGGTTACAATGACGGGGTTGTCCATTTGTTAAAGTGCCCATATTATGAAAAAAACACTTTTTCTGGTGATTTGGGGTGTTATTTTGAGTCTCTGGTGCTTCCACACGCATACAGACTTTGAAAAAAATCTATCCATGGTGTTCTGAGTGAGATCTGGTTTCTGAATGTGTCCTGCCTTCAGTCTCTGGGGTGAGCTGTTCAAAATCTGCACGGCTTTCTACGTCACTTGCCGAAACGAGGTGGCTAACCGTAACCGTTAGCTTGTAGCGTTAGCATGCTAAAGCTAAAGCTAGCATGCTACCTCGTTCTCAATAGCGAAGCACTGCTGCAACACACACAAGTTCACCATAATCTCCAAAAGAACTACTTCCATGTGCTCCCTGGTTTAGAAGAAGTTTCCCAGCTAATCCTGCCTTGTAACTGACTGAAGTTGGAGAAACAGGCTTTCTTTTACTGTCTATGGAGCTAGCTGACATGATCTACATCTGAGCTACTGAGCATGTGCGAGTGCAATCAAAGATAGTACAGAAGAAGAGGTCTCACTCTGTAGCTAAAACAGAGACCTGAACACAGGGTGAAAAGAGGAGCTGCCGCAATGTGCAGTACAACAAAAATATGGTGTTTTTAGAAAATTAAACCATGTAAAACTATTATGGTACAACCACAAAATACAATTAAGAACCTGAAAATGAGCAGAATATGGGCACTTTAAGTGTCTATATGTCAATTAATGTTTTAAAATTAGCACTTTGAATTAGTATTACGTCTCGTCTCTTCGGTGTGTTCTGAGGCACTTTTTTGACCAACTCGGGGAGACTGATCAGTCACACTGGCTTTTCTGTAGAGGGTCGGCCGTCTGGTTGGTGTGTCTGGGACTATATATTCCCTGTACAAGTTTATACACCTGAATGTTTCAGATTACCCTGGTCCGACTCAGGTCGTTGGTGTGAAAGAGGAAACTTTTCCTGCCATTTTCCTGTTAACCAAAACTCTTGATGATGTGAGACTGAGCTCTGCTTTCAGTCCGAGACGTTAAACCCTCAGATTACTGCCTTACTGTTGATCAGATGCCAAAAAAAAAATCTCAGTGCAACACATCGGATTTTGCACTTTTTGAATGTGTCCTCTTACATTTCGTCTGAAAGCAGCTCCGAGTGAGCACAGACTGAAGGATTTATGAAGGAATGTTTGATGATTATGACTGTGTGGAAGTTGAGGTTTACTGGACAAATTACAATGAATTCAATAAACAAGTGATTGTCTTATTTCTGGTGCATCCCTTAAAGCCACTGCACACTGTGTGATTACGGCGGTCTGACAGCTTCATTTAGCTTTGTTGTTGGGTTTCTGAAATTGGATTTTGAATTTAAAAAGACTTTCTCTGCATGTCTCCGCCTGTCCTCAACTTAAAACGTCACTACCGTTTATTTTTTTTCACCTGGACCCTATTTCCCCATGTGTCTAAGTGACTAATTGGAGCAACAATCTTTGATATTGGTCCAGTTAGCAGCGGAGAAACAAGCTACAATGTAAGTCAATAGGACAATTGTCCAGCTTCTATTTACCTTCACAAAAGTGCTTGTTTAGCCGCTGACAGACTCAGATTAATATTGTGAGTGTCTGACAACATTATGGAAAGGATTTATAAGGAGGTCGACCTTTCTGTTAAAGAATAAGATCCTTTTTTTTAAACATTAAAACATCTGCGAAATTGCGTTCGCTAAACCCACCAGACTCCATGTAAATAAACAGTTATTTTAGCATCGTAGAATACATTTCACTCAAAGTCAACAGAAACTAAATAAATCTATGAAAAGCAGTTTTGGGTCGTCTTTCCACTTTTCCAACCATCACAACTCTAGTTTGGGTTGAAATAAACACACAGTTTACAGATTTACAAGTGAGAATATGTTTGCTCTATACACGCTAAAAGTATTGTTTTTTTAAATGGAGTCTGGTGGGTTTAGCACTATCGACCTCAGAGCTGTTTCTGGTTAAACAGGTTTCAAAGAGGTTTTAAAAAGGTCTATCTATGTAGGGATCCTTTCCATAATGTTGTCAGACACTTAGAATAATAATCTGAGTCTGTCAGCGGCAAGAACTTTTAGTGGACGCTAACTGATGCTGAACGTTTGTCCTCTAGGGTTACGTTACAGCTCGGTTCACGGCTGCCAGTTACAGCGTTCACGCTTAATACTGGACCAATGTCAAAGATTGTTGTTCCCATCAGTCACTTAGACACTAAAACACAAGAACATAGGGTCCAGGTTGAAAACAAGTTGTTGGACGTGTCTCACGGTGTGATTTAAAAACACAATTTTGGATTAACAGCCAAAGATTTCACCCGTCTTCTCTCCCGATTGTCACCTTTTTATCAGAGACCGCCCAGAATCACACACAGTGCGTGGAGGCTTTTTCAACGTCTAACACAAACTCAAAAAGCTGTTTTCTACAAAGTAAATCAACTTGCATTTCACTTTTGAGATATCATTTTGGTTTTTAACTTCACATTTGCTGTGTATTTGCTGCTTCACTGCACTGTTTATATTTTTTTATTTTTTATTGCCAGTCTGGGCCAGTTCGACGTGAAAGCTTTATTTCACTTTAGATGCACTGATAAAAACTACTTAAAATGGCGATACCATTTCCAGGTGACTGTAATTTAAAAAGATCCAATGTGACGTAAAGAAGAACCTGAAGCAGTTGTTGAGAATCACTGGACAACTAATTATTTGAGATTAGGGATGCACTGAATCCAAAGTTTAGGGGTTCAGGCTGAATCCTGAATCCCCTGGTTGAGATTGTGCTGCCTCCTCCTCCCATCCTCAGTCCATGAACACAGTAAACACATGACTGAAGTAAACAGTGACTGTCCTTCCTTTGCCGTACCTGGAGTTGCTGCATTTTGGCTGCTGTCTGGAGATTCCTTCATGCACAACTCGCATTCTTTCGGATGTTTCATACCCATAGACAGTATATAAGAATGGACCACCAGATCCCGTGTGTCTGGACGGAGACCAGTGAAGGATAGTAGAAGCACTGTTCCGGTGAGCGCTGAGTTTTACTGAGCAGCCTCCAACTGAGAAAGACAACGTAGATGTGACGTGAGCAACCTGTCTGAAAGTGTGAAGTCTTCTGGTAGCTGTGCCAAGAGAAATCTCAATCATTCCCACTCTTACAGAGACGGAGAGCGTAGGAATATGTAAGGAGATAACATAGACACAGGCTAATTATTGATCACTAACATGCTAGTTAACATTAGTAATTAAACCTAAACAGCTAATGGAAGTCCAAACTGCCTTTGAGCTTCTCCTGTACTATACGGTAATTTCTTTACTGTGAGACACAATCGTTAGCCTATTTTAATACAAATGTCTGCTATGGAGCCATAACGTGAGCTACAAGGTAATGGAGCCTTTTATACATTGTCGTGTTTCTTTAGAAATAAAAAATGGACAAATAGAGTCTTTAAACGCTTCAGATGTAAAGTTATTCGCTGTCAAAGTGACGTCAAAATGAATGGGAGTCAATGGGATGCTAACGGGAGGTGATGGCTTTGTAGCATCAAAATGGTGCCATAGGAGGTTCAAGTTCTGAAGCGAATCTTACCCAACATGGCTGTTGTAACAGCGGCCATGTTGTGTATTGTTAGGGTCCTTGCCACCACCAGACCAATCAGCATTGAATAGGTTGAACATGTAGCTGGACTTGAATGGCCTTCTTTTGACTGAAAGTACTGCCAAACAACAACTTTTTCTGCTCACCAGTTCCATGTCGACTTTCTCCCAGCCTACTGCATTGAACGCTCCACCTACGTAAACTACGGCGATCAGCGTAGTGCGCCGAGTGCAAGCGTAGGGTTCGGTTCCCTAGGAAAACAATTCTAAGGTTCGGCAGAAACCAGAATCTCGTCAAAAAGCCCAATATTCAGCCGAATCCTGGATTCGGTGCATCCCTAGTTTGAGATCTTTGAGATTTTAGTCAGCGTTTGCTTTGATTAGTTTCAATATTTTTTTGTACTTCTATTTGTTGGAACTTTTGATATGCCGAGTTTTTCAGTCCGTATCTGCCATCAGCTTCCAAGTTTTGGTATCAAATTCGGATATTTAATTTTTTTATGGGTGCATCCTTTAATTGTTTTACCCTAAAGCTGGGTTTTTATATTGCTTCTTGGACGTTTTGGTGTGGAACCAGAATGAATCCGTCAGAGTTTGGCCCTTTTTGGTGTTTTTCCATCACAAGGTAACCTGCTCGACCAGCCTCCTATAGGACAACAAGTTAATGGTCGACGTGATGACAACACCAGGGTTAAAACATGCCATTTTTTGACACACAAACTGTGTTCGAAGATTCATTCTGGCTCCAGGCCGAACAGAACCAGGCTGTTTACATAATTATTATTATTCATTTTGGCATGTATGTATTTTCTGATGCTTAGTGATCTGTTCTCACTGTTGCACGGTGACCTAATGTCCCCTGGGAGATGCGGTAAATGGTCTGTAGTTCGTTGGTTAATAAGTACTGATCCAGGACCGTTACTGGGAATGGGTATCGTAAAGAATGGCAGGAAAAACCAGTGGCGCAACCAACACGTTCAGTCGCGTATAATGCCTGTGCCGTTTGTTACTGACGCCAACGTCATATTTTAACGCGCTTGGTCGGGACTCTTGGCGTCACTTTTTGATGCTCTGGGTCGGGATGTAAGTAGGATCGGACATCGAAGAACGATCCCTACTTGGAAACGCTTCAATAATTACGATTCCAGTAGCAACGTGGCATCATGACATTTGCTAAAGCCAAGTGGCGTGTTATCTGTACGAATTTTGAGCTTTCCGCGTGTATGTCTACGCTGTATACAGCAGATGTAAACATACACACCATGTGGCGTCTTATCGCGAGAACAACGTTGCATGCATGTAAAAAAAAAAGGTTGGGTTTAGGAAAAGAACATTGGGAAAGGCTTCAGAGGGTTAGGGTTAAAAAAAATGACGGTGACCAACGTCACATGCTTACGAAAACAATAAACTGTTGGGTTTAGGAAAGAAACATTGGGGGAAGGCTTAAAACATTTTTTACAAAAAAACATTTACAAACGCCACACGTGAGACACGATCCCAGCTCTCCTGGGTGACAGTCCTGTGTTTTACCCATCCACCACCCCAACCATCCAACCAACCTCTGTGGACCTCTGTCCTGTCAAAATTCACACATAATGTAGTTATCAATTAGGTCAATGGCGGCCGAACGCCGTTGAAAACACGCTAAAAAGCTATTATGCATCTTGATAACATGCAAAAAGCGGCATACGAATTGCCGTGTCATACATAAGCCACTTAATGGGATCAGTCTGCCAGTAGAATCGTTTCTTTATTGGAATCGGCTTCCCGATTTAACGTGCGCAAGTTTTGGGTTTTCCCGGAGCGGCCAGGCGCTTGTTGAGTTGCAGCCATGGAGCCCGGTAATCAGCGCTCTAGTGTGGCTTTATTTGACATTGGAAAAAGCCCAATAAAACTGCAACTCACCATTGAATCTAAATAAAACGTTCCCCTTTTTTTGTGAAAATACGCATGTGACCCATTTCAACTCCACCCCTCAAAGAATCAGAATCAAGAATCAATAATAACCGGAATCTAAATGAAGAATCAGAATTGGAATCAGAATTATTAAAGAATGGCAAGAAACCACGCGTAATTCGTAAGGGTGGGATCAAAGGTTGTCTTTCAAATTCTCTCTGCACTTAATAGGATAGCGCTACAACCAATCAGAGCAACTCCTAACCACAACCTTTCCCCTTTCTCGTTTACCTAACCACAACCTTTCTCGTTTACCTAACCACAACCTTTCTGGTTTACCTAACCACAACCTTTCCTCGTTGTCCTAACCACAACCTTTCCCCTTTCTCGTTTACCTAACCACAACCCTTCTCTGTTCTCGTTTACCTAACCACAACCTTTCCCCTTTCTCGTTTACCTAACCACAACCTTTCCCCTTTCTCGTTTACCTAACCACAACCCTTCTCTGTTCTCGTTTACCTAACCACAACCTTTCCCCTTTCTCGTTTACCTAACCACAACCTTTCCCCTTTCTCGTTTACCTAACCACAACCTTTCCTCGTTCTCGTTTACCTAACCACAACCTTTTCCCTTTCTCGTTTACCTAACCACAACCTTTCCCCTTTCTCGTTTACCTAACCACAACCTTTCCCCTCTCTCGTTTTCCTAACCAAAACCTTTCCCCTTTCTCGTTCACCTAACCACAACCTTTTCCCGTCCTCTTTTACCTAAGCCGTCCATGAAATAAACGAGAAAATCGCGACCCGTACACAAAATAAACGAGAAAATTGACCTGTACACATAATAAATGAGGAAATCGTGACCTGTACACAAAATAAATGAGAAAATCGTGACCCGTACACTAAATAAATGAGGAAATCGTGACACGTACACTTAATAAATGAGGAAATCGTGATCTGTACACAAAATAAATGAGGAAATCGTGACCTGTACACAAAATAAACGAGAAAATCGTGACCCGTACATGAAATACACGACAAAATCGTGACCTCTACACAAAACAAATGAGAAAATCGTGACCCGTACACTAAATAAATGAGGAAATCGTGATCTGTACACAAAATAAATGAGAAAATTGTGACCCGTACACTAAATAAATGAGGAAATCGTGATCTGTACACAAAATAAATGAGGAAATCGTGACCTGTACACAAAATAAATGAGGAAATCGTGACCCGTACACCAAATAAATGAGGAAATCGTGATCTGTACACAAAATAAACGAGGAAATCGTGACCTGTACACAAAATAAACGAGAAAATTGACCTGTACACATAATAAATGAGGAAATCGTGACCTGTACACAAAATAAATGAGAAAATCGTGACCCGTACACTAAATAAATGAGGAAATCGTGACACGTACACTTAATAAATGAGGAAATCGTGATCTGTACACAAAATAAATGAGGAAATCGTGACCTGTACACAAAATAAATGAGGAAATCGTGACCTGTACACAAAATAAACGAGAAAATCGTGACCCGTACATGAAATACACGACAAAATCGTGACCTCTACACAAAATAAATGAGAAAATCGTGACCCGTACACTAAATAAATGAGGAAATCGTGATCTGTACACAAAATAAATGAGAAAATTGTGACCCGTACACTAAATAAATGAGGAAATCGTGATCTGTACACAAAATAAATGAGGAAATAGTGACCTGTACACAAAATAAATGAGGAAATCGTGACCCGTACACCAAATAAATGAGGAAATCGTGATCTGTACACAAAATAAATGAGGAAATCGTGACCTGTACACAAAATAAATGAGGAAATCGTGACCTGTACACAAAATAAACGAGAAAATCACGACCTGTACACGTAATAAACAAGAAAATCGTGACCCGTACACCAAATAAACAACAAAATCGTGACCTGTACACGAATCAATAAATCAAAATAACCTGACCATTTCACGAACTGGCGTGAGACTGATTGGGGTTTTGAGGACTTGTGGCGGTTCTGGATCAGTGCTGCTAGCTAACGAGCTAAAACATGAAGAAGAGAGCCCAGTGGACTGAGACGCCCTTATAGTTGACATGGTTTTAGGTTTCTCTCCAAAGTGCCTTAATGTTCTGTTGTCCGTCGTATAGATGGGATTAACCTGCTGTCTGCGAGCTAATAGACCGAGAACAAACCGAAGCTAATGGAACCACATTTAAAATGTCGGGGGGTGTGTTAACGTTGGTTTGGGGTGAGGTGGATTTAGTTCTGTTTTAGAAGGAAATACTAATGTATGGCCATAGTGTTATTATTATTATTATTATTATTATTATTAAGTCACATCACAAAGAGCTCACATGACTTGCGTTGTTTTTCTACATTTTTTAAAAGTGTGTTTAAACTACAAGTTGTGATTTGTTGCATGTTGTAAATTAAAGACTCATTGCACCATTTCTGTCTCATCTCATCATTTGTGTGCGCTAAAAGCAGCCGATGGCGAGTAAGTAATTGTATTAACCAACATACACGTAACACACATGTCCAAATACACACAAAATGAGGGAACATTTTCCCTCTATCTCTCTCTCTCTGTCTCTCTCTCAAAAATAAATAGGCCTAAAAATAAAGACAATAAAGCTTTCACAAAATTTACCTTAATAACACGCTTACAGTTCAGTCAGATGGAGGATCAGATTTTCAACGTTTTGTCACTTTTATCCAAGTTTTTTTGTCACTTTTTCCACTTTATCCACTAGGGGCCACTCACACTCTAGAAATTCGTTTTTAAAAGGCTTTAAAGCAGGGATCTTCAACAGGGGGTCCTCAGAGTCAATGCAGGGGGGCCTCAAAATTATTGTTAATTTAAGTTTTTTCAAAAATTAACATCAGTAAACACAAATCCAACATATTATTAGCAAATATAAATCCCCACTGCTTACTGGCCTATAGGTAAGGTAGTCACTAAGATAGCCATCCACAGATACAGTTCATCCTAAGGGTTCACTGTGCCACATGTACTTTATGTTTAACATTAAACATGATTTATAAAACCATGCCAACAATTATTAGCCAATTTCAAAACTTAGTATGCAAAAAAAGCTATGTATAGAACGGCCACATGTTATTGTAGGCCAAGTTTAATATGCAACTTCATTTTATACATAATATATAGTAGGGGGTCCCTGCCCCGTCTCTCTTTCAGTTAAGGGGTCCTCGGCTTAAAAAACGTTGAAGACCCTTGCTTTAAAGACTTAGTGTATACATCCGTACCAACAATGTATTGATGTAACAAGTCCACCAACATGCTTAGGCCTACTTCCTACATCATTTGGTAAAAGGAGATGTAGGTAAAAGTACAAGTAAGTGGCCTAATGATAATAAAGTAAATGGTGTAATTCTTAGCTTTCATCTTGGAGTAGCCTATATTGGTGTGTGCAACTGACTGTTCAGCAAATGCACAACCTGTGTGTAGGCTAAGCTTTGATTCTGCAGGTCTTGGTTTGGATGCAGCAGCACAGACGACTGGAGGTAGAACAGCAAGTGTGTTCCTACATGATGCACCTTGAAACTTGGTCTGGTAGAACTTCTCCACGAAGAGTATATCGGATTAGGTTTTCAGCCATTAAATAAAGGCCACTGATATTGTCCTAACTCGCTCTTGGTAAAATAAGTGCACCAACCTCCAACCATCTATTACAAACTTTCATCTAGCAAAATGAATAAGCTAGTTTTGATTGATATCACTGCATTGTAGCTAAATATTAAGTAACGTTAAGTAATAACGTCTGTGTTTCCCCCTACTTTTATTAACATAACAGAACCAGCCATATTTTAAAATGTTACTAAAAGAAATGTAAGTCTGTGCTTATTCCTATCTCACTCTCCTAATCAAGGGTGGAGTAGTGAACAGCTACAGGTTCAAAACTTTCCACCTAAAATGTCAAGGACTCTGGTGCATCTCATAAAATTATAATATAGTGGAAAAGTTTATTTTTTCAAAAAGCGAAACTATAATATATTCTGAATTTATTACACATAAAAGGAAATATTTCAGGCCTTTTTTTCCTTTGAGTCTTGATGATTACGGCTTACAGCTCATGGAAATGAAAAATCTGTATCTCAAAATATTTGAATATTATAACACAGAATGTATAATACAGAAATGTGGACGTGAGAAGAATCAATCAAGATTTTAAAAAAAAAGAAGCCTGAAATGAGAAACTTTATGTGATGAATCTAGAATATATGAAACTTTTTCACTTTTTGAATAAAGTTACAGAAATAAACTTTTCCACGATAGGGAAATGCACCTGTATCGCTACATGGCTTCATTTAAAAACAAATATATTATTATTATTTATTATTTATTACATTTATATAGCGCTTTATCATAGACACTCAAAGCGCATATATATATATATATATATATATGTCTCTTTAGAGTTTGTAAAACACTTTGAGCTGCATTTAATGTGTGAAAGGTGCTTTACAAACACAATATTATTATATTGATCTGTAGTTTAATCTTCTTTATGAATGAGTGAACATGACGGCATTAAAAACAGACCCAGAGTTAAACTGTCACGCGTTTTATTCAACAGAAGACACAAGTTACTCTGATTCATCAGGTAGTAACAGATTACTGACAGATGTTATGGTTTCGAAATGGTAGGGGAGAGTAAGTGTTTCAAATGCCCCGGCTCTCCCCTCCATAATGAACAGGTTCATTATTGTCACATGCAATTATAATTTTCCGATGTGTGAAAAGTCTACCGTTGTATTTATTAGTAGTGCGGTTCAATACACACTTAACAACATCAAAGTAGTTGATGCTTTCAAAACTATTATCTTTTGGAGTTCCTTCTCCAGAACACACACGTCTGACCACACTGATAGGCGCTTTGATGAAGGAATTACTATCCCTACGGTAAAAGAGTCTTCCCATCCTTTCCTCACATTGTTCAGGAGTCATGTACCGTTCGATATGGTTTCTTTCAAACGTTGTAAGTGTACGAGCACCGTCCACAGAGATCAGAGCAGCAGAGAGCAGCAGAACACCGGCAAAGATGGAGATCTTCATGTTCATCTGGAGAACACAGAGTTATAAAAGCTGTTAGAGACTTTACTCTGACATATCTAACATCTCATTATATTATCATATACAACCTGTTAGAGACTTTACTCTGATATATCTAACATCTCATTATACTGTCATATACAACCTGTTAGAGACTTTACTCTGACATATCTAACATCTCATTATATTATCATATACAACCTGTTAGAGACTTTACTCTGATATATCTTACATCTCATTATATTATCATATACAACCTGTTAGAGACTTTACTCTGATATATCTAACATCTCATTATATTATCATATACAACCTGTTGAAGACTTTACTCTGATATATCTAACATCTCTTTATATTATCATATACAACCTGTTAGAGACTTTACTCTGATATATCTAACATCTCATTATATTATCATATACAACCTGTTGAAGACTTTACTCTGATATATCTAACATCTCTTTATATTATCATATACAACCTGTTAGAGACTTTACTCTGATATATCTAACATCTCTTTATATTATCATATACAACCTGTTAGAGACTTTACTCTGATATATCTAACATCTCTTTATACTGTCATATACAACCTGTTAGAGACTTTACTCTGATATATCTAACATCTCTTTATATTATCATATACAACCTGTTAGAGACACTCAATCACTGACATGCAGTCAACAGCCAATCAGGTATCAGAGAACCCTCCAACTATCACACCACGTTTAGTAGTTTAAATAAACAGTAGTTTGTTTAAACTACTGTGTGTGTGTGTGTGTGTGTCTGTGTGTCTGTGTGTGTGTGTGTGTGTGTGTGTGTGAGTGTGTGTGTGTGTTTGTGTGTGTCTGTGTGTGTGTTTGTGTGTGTGTGTGTGTGTGTGTCTGTGTGTGTGTCTGTGTGTGTG